>JAJGRX010000072.1:0-522381 GCA_025461125.1 Carex kokanica | reverse complement strand
TTTGCGCGTGAGGCAATCAACATATCGCAAAAGAAAATTTGCACAATTCAGTGAAGACTGTTCTAGACATTCCCATCCAAGAATATTCTACATCCATCCATGTCTCTTGTCTTGTATTTTGTATAACACATAAATATCTACAATGTAAAGTAATCGAGAGCATAGAAAAAATCTCGATCAATCTTGGCTTTGTTTGAAAGTACTCAAATATCAAACTAGCATCATCTCCTTCAAAAGCCTGTAACTTCATCCTCTTGTATTTCTCGATATGATTTTGTGCATCTTTTTTTGTAAAAAGGCACCTTAGATAACCTCCAGCACTTTTATTACTAATTTTATATTAACTGACTCGGCCAACCCTGATCATCATTAAAATCCAACATATTCTGATATTTAACAGGGATGTATCGGAATTTAGAAATCAGAAATGCAGACTCGGGTTGTAAAATATGGTTGTGCCGCCCAATATATCTATTACTACCCATCCTCCATCCAAATTAGAAGGTTTCAATTTTATACAAGCAGGACAACATGTGGCTACACCACCCCTTTTCCTCTTTGGGATACGACCTTTGTTCGACACTACTCTATTTTTGAACTTGCAGCATGTAAACACATAATGGTTGTTTACATTACCATTCTTGTGGTTCGAACTTTTGCATATACCAAATCCAGATTGAAATACATATAACTGATAGTATGAATGTGCATCATCAATTGAATCAAACTCATCCCCAACAGCAGGTTCTCTCACATGATGTTCATCATCATCATCATCATCTACTTCACCATCTTCTGGTTGAGCTTCACAACCTTCATGTAAACCGTTGTTGACAGTTTCAACATTAGAATTCATTTGAAAAACATCCATTTTGCTACTATCTTCGTGTAAATCGTTGTCGACATGATCCATATTTAAATCAATATGAAATCTCTCTTCTCTACTACTATCTTCATGTAAATAGTTGTCGACAGCTTCCACATTTAAATCCAACTCAAATATATGCTCCATGCTGCCAACATTATCAACAACTGCTTCGTTTGCACGATAAACCTCTTCAAACTGTTGATAAAGATTAACCTCATCAACTTCTAGATTGCTATTTTGCATCCACATTTCATCTCCGCAAATTTCATTCAAATCAAAACTCATCCTAAAAAATTAAACACTAATAATAAAATGACACATTCATACAACATATATCAAGTACTTATATGTCAAGGACTTATATTCATACAACACATACTGAAACAGGTTGTCATACCAATTGCATAAAGTATTCTTACCTTTCATATGTACATTATCAAGTATACCTTTCATATTACGACTACAATATCTTATGCATACAGTGAAAGTATTCATCAAAAAATGATCAACTATTTACATTGCACAAATCACACATGTACACAATATAACAAACTAAATTAACAATAAGTCAATCTCATAAGGTATTTATCTCAAATACATAAAGTATTCACACCTCAACAATCAAGTATGTAAACATGTATACATTATAACACCTTAACAATTTGTGTACCACATCAGGTATTCACATTTTGTGTACCACATCAAGTATTTATCCCTAAATGCATAAAGTATTCACACCTAAACAGTCAAACATGTACACATTATAACAAAAGGAAATTGTTACCTGAGAGAAGTAGATATTGTGCCTACTGAATCAGGTGTTCAGCAAGAGCTATGAAATATTAATATCTGTCAAAAAAAAATTAACATCACAATCAGATATCAAAATAAAATAATTACATCTATATATTACATCATTGTGAAAACAGGATCAAGTGTGATTATCGTATCAAGAAAGTATGTTATCATACGGATGCAGAATTCATCCCATATCATATTCTCAGATTCATATCAAATATTAAAATTACAATAATAATAAAAAAATAACATAAATATGAAGTATTCATACCAGAACTATCATATTTTATATACTAGATACTCAAGTATTCATTTCAGCAAATTTAAAATAATAAACAATCAAATTAACAAATTATACACATGTATTCTTGAAGTATTCATCCTTATCACATTAAATCATATTCTCATATTCTCATATTCTCATATTGTCAAATTCATATCAAATATTCAAATTACAGTAAACAAAAAAGGAATAACATAAATATGAAGTATTCACACCATAACTATCATATTATATCTACTAGACACTCAAGTATTCATTTCAGCAAATTTTAAATAAAAACAGTCAAATTAACATAGCATACACATATATTCTTGAAGTATTCATCCTTATAACATTAGATCATCTGATCATACAGAAATCAACATCAAAAGTTAAACAGAATAAAAACGATTGAAAATCAACTACAAATAGAGATGTCAGATGTTTTCAACAGAAATCACAAATAAGAAATACAAAACGAAGACTAGAGATCAGAAATCAATTGAGATCGCATCATTGAGTTACCTGACAAAAATTTCAGATTGCCTAACCGCCTGATTGCCTGAGCGGAGGGTTGAGATGAGAGTTGAGATCGCCAGAGTTGAGAATTGAGATCGCCTGAGTTGGGATGTGTAACAGACGGAGAATATCGCCTCAAAATCACCTTAGCAACGCGGAGAAAAGGAAACTCAAAAATTTAAAAATGGTAGGTAATAAAGGAAGACAAAATACGGTATTAATTTCTAAAATGGTTGGTAGGACCCAGTAATTAGTTAAAACTGGTAATTTTAGTTAATTATGGAAAGACAGTTAGACGGGGGACAAAACGCAGGAAGGTTAGACGGAGGATTAAATCAAGTGGATGAAATTACCCTAAATAAAGACTATAACCAAATCTTCAAAATTCTATTACATGCAGTGGTGGAACTGAATCATTGTATAAAAATCAAGTGGATGAAATTACAGATACTTTTACTGTTCTTGTAATTGGACCTGTTCTAATTTGCTGAACGGAGTTACAATAAAATTTAAAAAGTAATAAATTCTCTATTTCCTATACTGTTGAATACCTAATTTATTAATAAAAAAAATTGAGTAGAACCTAATTTATTAATAATATGTTTTGATTCACAAACATCAAGTCATCAACGATGGCAGACACATATCCCAACCTTTGTCCAGTACCAAGTCACCTAGAAATAAAATCCTAATAAATCAGAGGATACTTCTACCTACACATGCAATTATTTTATTTTATTTATTTGATCAAATCTCTGATAATCTTGACCAGGATAGTAAATTGAAGTTGAGAATGTGTTGTACAATATCTACATAGAACGTGTATGTATCAAATTTGGATCAATTTAAAAGGTATTCTCTCAACCTCATCAAAATCAGAAAATCTTACATTTGTAATGAAGTTTCACCCCGTAGATCGAAATGGTCTTTAATGAAAGTTTAGCTGGTGAAGTGAAACATTAATTGTATGAGTGGCTTGCTTAAATAACAAAACATATTCCATAAATAAAAAATGGAACAGATCGATAATCCAGATTCCGAATTAACTTGGCATATGCCACTATGTTAAACAACAGCTAGTCAAAACCCCAGAAAGCAGCAAGAGATGAAGAGAGCAGAGCACATTGTTATTGTATGCAGATGCAATGTGCCCCTCATGTTCCCTTTCACCTCAGTACCTGACTCAAACCCCATTCATTCATTCATTCATATCATAAGGGCATAAGGCCATAACCATTCATTCAATGGTTCAAATACTGAAATACCTATCCTATCCTTCTGATAATCTGATCTCACTGTTGTCAACAATCATGTATGTACTAGCTAGTATCTACAGCAGGAGATAGTACATCCTACTGTAGCAGTAGCTCTCTCGGTCTCTCCCAATGACTTCAGAGTTCAGACAGAGACCCCCAATCATAGGATTGAGGGTCCCACGCGCGCAAAGCATCTGCCAAGCGGACCCCATTAACATTAACTTAATTCAACCTCATGCTCATGCTCATCTCTTTCCCGTGACTACTTCTGACTCTCTTCCAGCTTGGAGACTTAATTCTCTTATTACATAACCGCCATTACACATACACAACCGCAACTGGATATGGATATGGATATGGATATGGATATATTTAGTGTTGGTAGATGCTGCCACAGGCACAGCCACTGTCTCTGGAGCATGCATCAGTATATATGTCATCATGATTGACCAACTCCCTCTCGAGTTTTTGACTGGCGCTCCAAATTTAGAGCATTTCTCCCCTTTTAATTATTTCGGGTAATGGATGCTGTACCTTTCAGGCTTCAGAGCAGATCAGGATTTCACATGCATGCCATTGCCACCTAACAACAAAAATCTACCTGGTTTTACAACTTACAATCAATGGTAATTGGTACACTATTTTATTTTATAAATTATGTATCTCTCGGCAGATTGACCACAGAAAGAACTCTAATATTCTGTCAAACTATCAAATTTGCAAATGTAAACAATCCCCCCCTTCGATACAACACATTGGCAAAAGTAAGTAGTAGGTTATATTCCAGCCCAATGAAGAATTCAAGGCTTCAAGCTAGGACTTTGTTAACAGCTCATAGAAATACATTTAACTACCAAAATAACTTTATAATACTAAACAAAAGCAAAAATATTAACACACGGTAATCAAAATTAGACAACACAACTAATACTTCTTCATTAGCGTCTGCAAGCTCGGGAGTCAAAACACAAGCTTGCGGCGAGGAACCATGTAGTGATCTGTGGGGCCAACATCAGCGAGTTCTTTGATTGTATCAGCAACAAGATCCTTGAATACTAACCGTTCGATCTGCAACACAGCATCAGAAATTTCTATCGATGGTTTGTTCCACCTATGATCGGCCGAGAAATCCTTCTCTATGGCCCGGCACGTGGCTTCATTCAAGTCGACCAGCTCGCCAAAATTCACAGCAGGTTCCCGGATGTTCTGTAACTCACTCCATACATGCTGTTTAAGTGTGTGCGGTGCTGGCCCCAAATGCCCTGTGAAAGCCTCCCATGCAGACACTTGCCGACTATTCTCCACAATTTCCTTCACGGCATCATAAACAAGACTTTGTTGCTGCCATGTGGCGTCAGAAGATTGGTGCCGTTTTCTTCAACAAATCACTCGCCTTAGATAAATCGCACGGACGACTGGACACACGTAAAAACTCACACAGGTAGAGATAATCCTGATCATCTAGTTCTGATCCAACTGTGCATGGTTCATCTGAATCTGAGTCAAATAAGTGGTCTGCACTGGGTTCTATATACCACATGTTAGCATTGGCACCATTGGGAGCGATTACCAGGCGCTTGCCAGAGGGAGAAGGAGAGCTCTCGTCATTCAAAAAGGAGGCATCCAGTACAGATACCGGACTGGGTTGTGAGTCACCCATGTCAGTCGAAGTAAAGGCCGCAATGCTGCTCAGTAATTTGTCACAGCGCTCCAGGAGGTGGCGTCCTGATTTACTATTCTCTTCTTCTAATTTTGATCTCTGCATCAAATCAACAACCATTAATTTTAGTAACTCAACTCTCTAATAAAATATATTGGTGTACAGTCATCTGGTCTATTATTTTTAAATCAAAGAGATTTACCTAGCATTAGTTAGTAAAAGCAGAGTAGCCTGGACACATGGCAATTAGGAAGGGGAAAACGCAAGAGTACCAGAGAAGTACAAGAAAAATTAAAATCATAACGTACATAGTACCTCACAAATCCCCACAACTTAAATGATGCATTTTGGTTTGTCATACAAGGGAAAGTTTATAACACAAGAAATTTATATTAGTATGTAAAACCAAATGCCAGTAAACAAGTATGGAATACACTTATACACCAGTAATGTCGGTATTCAAATTCGAGAATATAAAATAATACAGAAGAAAGTATGAGATATTACCTCAAAATCAAAGACAGAAGCGGTGCTGACGCTGCTATCAGACACAGAAGGTGAGGTATCATCCATCACAGGTGATCTCACCTCCCTGCGTCCCTTCCCTGATTGGACAGTCATGGGCTCCGGCCTTAACTTACCACAACGTATGGCTGATATACTCTGTTTTTGCATCTGAGGGCTCCGAGGTGACTCCACATTGCTCCCATATTGCCCAACCCTTTTAGGAGACACCACATTGCATTCAGGACGCCTCCTGGTTGGTGAACTGGGGCTTTTGACCACCCCACTCCGATCAGGAGACCGTGATCGCCTCACCATCCGATCCATCTCTACCTGTTCCCTTCTCAGATGGACCCCACAATGCCGGGACCCAGGCCTGCCACCTCGGCCAAGTATCTGCTCATTCTTGGGAGACCGTGGTGGCCTTGGACTAGGCTTCATTAAAACAATCGGCGGTTGGGGTTTTGACATGTGGTCATCAGAAAAGCTACGGCGACCATCCGATTGGCGATCTGGTGGCTGTGAATGTAATAAACCTTTAAGTTGTAATGCCTCGAGTATTTGTTTCAGAGTTTCTAGGTCCTTGCACGGTTCATCAATGCCACGTTTTCTGAGCCGGCGCTCAATCTCACCGTATAATGTTATCTCTCCACTGTTCAATCGCTTCGGTTCGGGGTAGCAATCGACAGGCTCGAAGCAACTCCTCCTTTGGAAAGGCAGATGAGCGCTAAGGTTCGGGTTTGGGTTTGAGACCCTCACACACAGATCCGGTTTCGGCTCTGGTACTAGCCTCTTTTTGTTAGCGGTGTTGTAATCGATGTTGTTATTAAAAATTGATGAGTCAATGAAACGGTAATATGATGGCTCACGTGGGACACGGGACTCAGAAGCGGATCGGCAGAGCTGAGCCGGTGAACCTGGACCCAAACCCGATTCAGTAGGGAGTGTATCAACTCCCATCAACCGGGCCACCACGCTCGGGGACCGGCGGTTATAGTCATTGTCGTCAGGGTCCTGGACCTTGTCCACGGTAGTTCGGATCTCACGGGGGCGGAGCCTGCTGTCGAGGGAGAGGCGTGGCGCCTCCCTCAGCTTCCATGTGGTGGTGGTTTTGAATGCTGATAGCGATGCACGTGTTGGCTCAGGAGAAGGTGGCCTCTCCGTGAGATTCTCTTTTTCAGGTAAAACCAACGGTCCAGATTGCTCCGATCGCTCAGATGGAGACACTGATTCTGTGATCTGAAGCAGTAGAAATGTAAGATGGATTAGCAAAAGGCACGGAGGTAAAATTGAAGATAAAGTGGGGGATGCTACTGATACTAACCTGTGATGGGGAGGAAGAGAACTTGTCACGACGAGAATTAGAGAGGATGTGGGGCCGATCGAAGAAATGGAACAGAGTGGCCATACAGCCCACTTGCTTGGCGAACTGCCTCTCTTCGTCTTCTTCGTTCAATTCTCTCATGTCGGGAGCGGGAGCAAGATAGAGAGATTTGGTGAGATTTGCTTTTTAGTTATGCGGGCAAGGGCCAAGGGGACTTGACTGTCTTGAGCTTTCGCTCGAGGAATCCCGCTCAGGAGGCTTTTAAAGCGGCGGTGGGAGTGGGACTGGGGTGGGAAAATTTACGGAAACGGGTCTCCAAGTTTAGTTTATTACTTTTATTTCGCGAGATAAAGAGTCCGTGACGTACCATCTTTTTTACGCTGCCCCTGGCCCCTGCCCGATGATCGAAGCATAAATAAATAAATAAATAATGAGTAATTGCATATCTTTTTGCAGTTTTGGCCTTTTTCAGATCTACCCTCCGAAATTGAATTATTTCAATGATAGCCTCTTGGGCTCTGTGCGCGGGAGAGGTAAAACCTGAGATCGCGCGCTTTTGTGAGAGGCGAGTCAGAAGAGAAGACCCACACGGCCTCCAAGCCATGGCGCAGTTTGACCAGATAGCGACGCAGTAAGCTCCCTCTCACTTGTTTTTTCTCCGGTTTTCTTCAACTGGAGAGGCCCGCTTAAATTTGATTGCAATTTACACTATCATTTGTATAAAATTCACTTTATCATTTGTATATTAAAGATTGACCAAAATCGGAAGGCTATACCATTTGATCAAAATAACTTTTCGGGATTCACTACAGGTACAGACTACAGAGCACAAACGGAGAGGTTGTAAATTAAGGAATGAATATTCTCAGTATTAGATTCAGGACTAACGACCGACGATTCACCGTAAATAATTACCGTGGTAAGCTGTTAGCACATAATTGATATCTGTGGCACCATTGAATGTACTGTACTGTACTATTCCGTGTGACGAACCGAGAATTAATTAAGGGGTGAATAATTCCCATCCCTTTCTAAATATGATTCGTTGCAATGTTGGCTACACATCAGTGACACCACGGATGGGTTGAACAACTTCAAGTGCTGAATGTATGTCGGCCAGGAAAAGGAGATGGGGATAAATAAATGATTATATTAGTCACTTAATTTGCACCAAAAGATCTGTGGCTCCTGTGCTAACTAAGACAAGCTAGATACATGTGATGTAACTAGATGGTCTCATGTCATGCGTTGTCCGGTTTCAAAGTACCGCGATTCATTCATTCCTGTTAATTATTTATTATTAAAAAGTGCCTTTATCTTAATTATGTTCTGATTTGAGCAGGAAACCCACATGTAGAACACATGCTACAGTATTTCGACAAGTGAAAACATCAAAGAACACGGTTAACAACGACAAATTTCCCCAAGTATATATGTGATTGAGTGAGAATAATCGCTTTTACACTACTTAATTGATAACAGAAAATGGAACAGATATTTCGTTTTATCCGAAATATACCCAAATTGGTATATAAATGTACCAACTTCATTTACATTTTACCTGTGAGACTAATGTGTCGAGCTTCACTTAGGAGCAAGATTTTTCTCTTTTCCATCTGATATATCTTTATTTTTTATTTATTGTTTCTTCGCTTCTATATTTTATGTTTGTGAACACTTCCATATTACTCTTTTGTTTTTATCTTAAATATTATTTGGATTTTAAAGTCCATATCAGTTAGTTATCTAACATTTATTTGTATCATATCTGTATTTGAATCTGTATTCGTAAATTTATTCACTTTGTATTCATAATCATTTTTCATATGTATTTAGTTTTAAATTTTAATTCATTTACTATTTGTATTCGTATCAAGAGGCGGAAACGAAATTGATAAGTGGATACAACTTAGTATTGGAATTATCCGCTCCAACAATCCAACTTCGCTTCGTTTACGTCTGTACGTGTCAAGCTATAAATACCTTTCAGAATGAGAAAAACAAAATTTAGAAGAAACGAGATCTTCACATTTTATTATAATAAGATATAATTTCGTATTTAATTGTTCACTGTGAGTATTTTTTTTTTCTATTTTTCAGAGTCTGGTGCTAAATTACAATCGTAAATTAGAAAAAGAAATTAATTTTTTTTGTACAACATAAATTTTGATAAATTAAGAAATTACTTGGATCGGCAAGTAGAGTGGAAAAACGGGACGTCGGAGCAAGATCCGTTATGGAACAACACGGTATGTGTGTCAGTTATGTACTGTAATTTGCGTGAACCATGCTGTGATCATTTGTATATCGTGATCAATTGTTAACAAGGTGCATTTAGTCCCGACATTTTTATTAATACCCAAAGTCCATAAAAAATTATTAAAAATAACCACCGGCCCAAATCTTTATTAAAAATACCCATACCGGCCAATTATTGGCCGGATCCGATTAAAAAGCCCAACCGGCCAATAATTGGCCGGTTCCGTGATTTTTTTTTTTTTTTTTTTTTTTTTTTTTTTGCCGAACCGGCCAATTATTGGCCGGTTCCGTAAATTTTTTTTTTTTTTTTTTTTTTTTTTACCATATTCAAAATTCAATTTCAAGAAAATGGCTACATGGATTTTTGTGTTCTTTATATCAAAATAAAGGTATGAAAGTCTAGTTTCCAGATAATATAATTTCTCTATACAAAAATATTACAGATTGGTACAGTTTTAGCGATTAATTGACAGAGGTAAGAATTCAGAAAAGCTGAAATTCCAGGGAGCAGTCCTATAATTTTGACCATATTCAAAATTCAATTTCGAGAAAATGGCTACATGGATTTTTATGTTCTTTATATCAAAATAAAGGTATGAAAGTCTAGTTTCCAGATAATATAATTTCTCTATACAAAAATATTACAGATTGGTACAGTTTTAGCGATTAATTGACAGAGGAATTCCGAAAAGCTGAAATTCCAGGGAGCAGTCCTATAATTTTGACCATATTCAAAATTCAATTTCGAGAAAATGGCTACATGGATTTTTGTGTTCTTTATATCAAAATAAAGGTATGAAAGTCTAGTTTCCAGATAATATAATTTCTCTATACAAAAATATTACATATTGGTACAGTTTTAGCGATTAATTGACAGAGGAATTCAGAAAAGCTGAAATTCCAGGGAGCAGTCCTATAATTTGACCATATTCAAAATTCAATTTCGAGAAATTGGTACATGGATTTTTGTGTTATTTATATAAAAATAAAGGTATGAAAGTCTAGTTTCCCGATAATATAATTTCTCTATACAAAAATATTACAGATTGGTACAGTTTTAGCGATTAATTGACAGAGGTCAGAATTCAGAAAAGCTGAAATTCCAGGGAGCAGTCCTATAATTTTGACCATATTCAAAATTAAATTTCGAGAAAATGGCTACATGGCTTTTTGTGTTCTTTATATCAAAATAAAGGTATGAAAGTCTAGTTTCCAGATAATATAATTTCTCTATACAAAAATATTACAGATTGGTACAGTTTTAGCGATTAATTGACAGAGGTCAGAATTCAGAAAAGCTGAAATTCCAGGGAGCAGTCCTATAATTTTGACCATATTCAAAATTCAATTTCGAGAAAATGGCTACATGGATTTTTGTGTTCTTCATATCAAAATAAAGGTATGAAAGTCTAGTTTCCAGATAATATAATTTCTCTATACAAAAATATTACAGATTGGTACAGTTTTAGCGATTAATTGACAGAGGAATTCAGAAAAGCTGAAATTCCAGGGAGCAGTCCTATAATTTTGACCATATTCAAAATTCAATTTCGAGAAAATGGCTACATGGATTTTTGTGTTCTTTATATCAAAATAAAGGTAAATCACAACTTTTCAATAAAAAAAAAAATAATAAAAAATTCAGCAAAGTGATGATTTTCAAAAATTCTGAAAAAATAGTAAAATTTTTCCAAAAAATATAAAATTTGGTCTCCAAGCACATTTTAATATGAAGAACATGTTGGAAGGTTAGAATCGACTATTTGAACTTTAAAAATGAAGATATGAGCGCAAAGTAAAACGTCCCCTTTAATTCCCAAAGCAAGTTAGCCCAACTCTCTATATATATATATATATATATATATATTTAGTGGACCGCCCCACAGTGGGGCGGTTTGGTGATTTTTTTTTTTTTTTTTGGGCAGTGGACCGCCCGACGGGCGGGCGGTTCGTTGGTTGGATAACCTGACCGCCCCATTTTCGGGCAGTTGGGTTAGATTTGAAATTTTTTTGAGATGGGGGTTATATTTGATATTTTTCTTTTGTTTGGGGTTATTAATAAAAATATCGGGAGAAATATTGCTAAAATGCTGAAATGAAATCTAACACAAAAAAATTGAATTGTTTTTTTAAATATTTGTTATGAATAATTTTTGTTGTAAGTTTATTTGAATTAGGGAAATGCTGTTGTGCATTCCATTTGGGTAATTCTAGTACATCTTATAACATTTACGATATGTATATATTTAAAAAAAATATTATTCAAAATTTAGATATATTCAAAAATATAAAGAACACAAAAATTCATGTAGCCATTTTCTCGAAATTGAATTTTGAATATGGTCAAAATTATAGGACTGCTCCCTGGAATTTCAGCTTTTCTGAATTCTGACCTCTGTCAATTAATCGCTAAAACTGTACCAATATGTAATATTTTTGTATAGAGAAATTATATTATCTGGAAACTAGACTTTCATACCTTTATTTTGATATAAAGAACATAAAAATCCATGTAGCCATTTTCTCGAAATTTAATTTTGAATATGGTCAAAATTATAGGACTGCTCCCTGGAATTTCAGCTTTTCTGAATTCTGACCTCTGTCAATTAATCGCTAAAACTGTACCAATCTGTAATATTTTTGTATAGAGAAATTATATTATCGGGAAACTAGACTTTCATACCTTTATTTTTATATAAATAACACAAAAATCCATGTAGCCATTTTCTCGAAATTGAATTTTGAATATGGTCAAAATTATAGGACTGCTCCCTGGAATTTCAGCTTTTCTGAATTCTGACCTCTGTCAATTAATCGCTAAAACTGTACCAATCTGTAATATTTTTGTATAGAGAAATTATATTATCGGGAAACTAGACTTTCATACCTTTATTTTGATATGAAGAACACAAAAATCCATATAGCCATTTTCTCGAAATTGAATTTTGAATATGGTCAAAATTATAGGACTGCTCCCTGGAATTTCAGCTTTTCTGAATTCTGACCTCTGTCAATTAATCGCTAAAACTGTACCAATCTGTAATATTTTTGTATAGAGAAATTATATTATCTGGAAACTAGACTTTCATACCTTTATTTTGATATAAAGAACACAAAAATCCATGTAGCCATTTTCTCGAAATTTAATTTTGAATATGGTCAAAATTATAGGACTGCTCCCTGGAATTTCAGCTTTTCTGAATTCTGACCTCTGTCAATTAATCGCTAAAACTGTACCAATCTGTAATATTTTTGTATAGAGAAATTATATTATCGGGAAACTAGACTTTCATACCTTTATTTTTATATAAATAACACAAAAATCCATGTAGCCATTTTCTCGAAATTGAATTTTGAATATGGTCAAAATTATAGGACTGCTCCCTGGAATTTCAGCTTTTCTGAATTCCTCTGTCAATTAATCGCTAAAACTGTACCAATCTGTAATATTTTTGTATAGAGAAATTATATTATCTGGAAACTAGACTTTCATACCTTTATTTTGATATAAAGAACACAAAAATCCATGTAGCCATTTTCTCGAAATTTAATTTTGAATATGGTCAAAATTATAGGACTGCTCCCTGGAATTTCAGCTTTTCTGAATTCCTCTGTCAATTAATCGCTAAAACTGTACCAATCTGTAATATTTTTGTATAGAGAAATTATATTATCTGGAAACTAGACTTTCATACCTTTATTTTGATATAAAGAACATAAAAATCCATGTAGCCATTTTCTCGAAATTGAATTTTGAATATGGTCAAAATTATAGGACTGCTCCCTGGAATTTCAGCTTTTCTGAATTCTGACCTCTGTCAATTAATCGCTAAAACTGTACCAATCTGTAATATTTTTGTATAGAGAAATTATATTATCTGGAAACTAGACTTTCATACCTTTATTTTGATATAAAGAACACAAAAATCCATGTAGCCATTTTCTTGAAATTGAATTTTGAATATGGTTAAAAAAATAAAAAAATAAAAAAAAAAAAAAAAATTTACCGAACCGGCCAATTATTGGCCGGTTCGGCAAAAAAAAAAAATTAAAAAAAAAAATAAAAAAAATCACGGAACCGGCCAATTATTGGCCGGTTGGGCTATTTAATCGGTACCGGCCAATAATTGGCCGGTATGGGTATTTTTAATAAAGATTTGGGACCGTGGGTAATTTTAATAATTTTTAATGGACTTAGGGTATTAATAAAAATGTTGGCATTTAGTCACAGGATGTTTTTTTTTCTAACATTAATTCTCATTTTAATATTTCAAATAATTGTTCTATTTTTTGTTGGAAGCTTTTATGAATTTTTCAATAAACAAATTTAAATTATAAAAAAATAATCAAATATGATCAACACATGATTGGTCACGGCACGACATAGTCACAACGTGACTCACGTAGCGTGGCTATTCACGTGTTGTTACTACTTCTCGATATTTTAATTACAGCACGTGAAAAATTAACTTAATTATAATACGTCACAATATAAAACCAAAATCACAATATAGCACGACAATGCACGATTTTCCCACTCTATCCTATCGGCATCGACAGGTAATTATATAAATCTACAAGTCACCGAACTTTGTAATGAAAAAACTAATTTTGTGGAGTTAATTGTAGCACCATAACTATAAGCAAGGGTAAAAACGACATGACGATGGCACCAATTTTGTAGTAAAAATGTGATGAATAAATGGATGAACAGCACCGGTACGGTACCGCATTTTGGTTGCGTCAGCAATAGTGCGATCGATCAATTGACGTGCTATAGAATTAGAATAGAATATAGATCCGAGCGATGTGACTCGTGCGTGTCTTACCTAAATATTGGAGCTAGGCTAGGCACCACAGTACTGAACTACTCATTATGTTTGTTCCGGATTTCTTGTGGCAGCGAATCAAATCAAAATCATTTCTCTAACTCTTCATAAGCGGAAATAATAAATTTCTTAAATTATACATAGTTGGAGCGTAAGTGAGAAATACAATTCTTACTTTATATATTTTTTTTAAGGAAAGATGAAGGTTTATAAAAAAGTTCCTCTATCTGAATTTCAGACATCCGATTTCTCCTGCGAAGGTCATTTTCTTTTATTACTAGACGAAACGCAGGCGCTTTTTTTTTTTTTTTTTTTTTTACTTTATATGGAAAAGCTCAAATCTCGATTCCATTATTAAGCACGTTGGGTGTCCGATCCGCTAATACCTACGATTGAAAGATTAATTTTTGAATTTAATCTCAGCTCTCCAATCATATATCTATCTTTTTTTGATTAAATACATCTGTTTTATGCGTAGAAGTTTAAATTTAGTTACAAACATACTCGCCACACATACCGCCACACGATGCGTTACAATTAAAATTAAACATACTCTCAAATTTAGCGATATAATTATTTGTTTCCTTATTTCTCCCTCTCCAATTGAAATTTTCTATATGTTGGATCACAATGCAAATCAATTTTGTGTTCACTTCTTTATTTCTATACATATTACTGTGATAAATCTAGAATATATTTCTAATTTTGTTTTTTTTTATGAAAATTGTCATTATGTATAAGAATTTATTTTTGTCATCTTATCATATATTCCGTTGCAACGCACGGGCACGATACTAGTATAAATATCATAAAGATAAGTGCAAATAAAACAGAGTTATAGGTTATTATTTATAACTTGTGAAGACTATTTATCAGTGTTCTAAATAGCGCGCTATAGCGTTTTTGGACCCCAAACGCTAAGCTATGACATCAAAATGCGCTATTTGCGCTACGGCCACTATAGCGGTGATAGCGGTCCGCTATAGCGCTATAGCGATCCGTTATTTGCACTACGGTCGCTATACAATATGGGGTTTTTTTTTAATAAAACCTATTTGGCAGCCACTGCCAAATTTAAAAAAAAAACAATATGGGTTTTTTTAAGCAATTTATATGGGCTTTAAATAAAGACCCAAAAAAGCTCAAACTGAAATTGAATTTGTTGCTACTTGCTACAGATAAATCAATTTGAAATTGGGAATAAAAATTGAAATTTGAATAGAAAAAAATAGATTATGTCATGAATCATGATGCTTAAGATTTTTTTAATAAGAAAAATCGGTAGTTTATGATATTATTGTTAGTGTAATAATCTAGAAGTCAATCATAGGATAATTATATTCTATATATTTTGTTCATGAATTGGATGATTAATAAAATATCATTTTGTTGCCTTGAGTATTATTGCATTTATGAATTATTTCGAGTTAATGACTGGAATTGTGAAACTTCATAATATAGATGATATATACTCTTAAAAGTCTCTAACCGAGGTAATTAGCATGAACACTATATTACCACTACAAGGTTAGTATGTGGATTAAAAGATGGTTAAGTTTTACAAACTATTGACAAGAGATGTCATTTTAATCACATAGATACATGTTCTAGGAACATGATATTTGACAGACTCCGAATGAAACATTAAATGGAATTGTGTTAGTGTCGCTAATGCTTTCATTCAGTGTTAATTTCTAAAGTATGAGGTATTCATCTTTCCTACATAAGAGATGTGTATGTGTGATTGTTATCTAACGCTATCCGTAAAAAGTAGCTATAACGGTAGCACTTCGATATACATAACTTATGCGGAGGAAGAAATGGTTTACCAAAAGTGCTATTGTCCATCGTATCTCTATACTAGTTATAGTATCACTGGGCCCCTTGATAGAATAAGATTATCTGCATGCGGTATGATTACAAGAGTAAACATATTTGATAATATGTTCAAGATCAAGAAAAGATTAAGTTTGCAAGGATGACACACACCTACCTTGAAACTGATCTGATAGCTATGTGGCAAAATAATTAACACGAGTAAATAGTTTACTGGATCGTGATATTGTACAGTACAGCATCATCTGTGTAATTGGATGGTCATAGTGCATTCTGCTAGGTGCCTCCTATGATTTGTAGAAGTTAAAACAATTTTAATTCTATTTACCAATATAACACAGATCCTATCGGGTCACACCATATAGGAGTTAATTGGAGAATCTTATTGATTAATTATAAATTGATTATGATTAATAATAAGATGGTTATAATTAATTATACGTGATATAATTGAATTATAAATGTCATAATAAGATGACAAGCAGAAACAATGGTTAATTTATAAACGTGCACGACACGTTGTATAAAAGTTACCGAAAGAACAACCGAGAGAAATATAATTGTTCAGAATAATTATATGGATATGAAATGGATTTTAAATGTTAATTATGGATTAATATTTTGGTCCTAAAGCCTTAATTAAATTTAAAAGCCTAAAGTCAAAGCCCAAATCAATTCAATTCATTTTGGGCTGAAAACACTGTAACACCGACCTATGTGGGTATTTGGTAATTTTGGGCCATATACATTTCCTATAAATAGAGGGGTAGGGGTAGAGAGAAAATTACTAATTCACTTGATATCGAATCAATCTGATCGATCGATAATCTAATTTTCTCTCTTTCTTGGTTTCGTTTACGGGATTGGAAAATAATATATTTGGAAAAGTCGTGGTATTTCTGTTTTTGTTTATTTAATGAATCGGAATAACTACGGGTCGTGAATATTGTTATTTCATCTTTTCTCGGTAAATAGTGTTTTTGCCAAAGTCTGCGGTTTATGGTATTTCTGGCAAAAGAAATAAACCTCTCTCTGGTTAGTCTTGGTGGATAACTGATAGAGGCATCAGACGTTTGGTGCTCCGAGACGAATCGGTCTTCATTCCAATCAGAATTTGGAAACGAGGTATAAATGTTATATTAATTTATTTAATTGTTAAATAGATTTAATTTTTTTAGAAATCAATCAAGGAGTAGATATGTAGAGGATTAAAAAGGCTTGTCAAGTGAAAGTCGGGAACAGAAACGTTCGGTACTCTTTCTGACATACCTCTTTAATCCTTGGCTTAAATTAGAAGTAAAATTTTTGTTTTACGGTCTTTCCGCAACTTAAGCCTAATGGCATTGGGTAGCCTCAAAACCCAACAATTACTATGGATATTTTGAACCGCAATTTGAACTTTGTACTGTTCACTATGAATATTATAATTTCTTAATTACTTTGGTGTTATTTATTGTTCTATGAGATTTTAGATAATGTTGATATTTAGTACAAATATTGAATATACGGAATGTTAAAAAAAAAACGCTATGTGGCATAGCTTCTGCTATAGCGATGCTATTCGCTATAGCTTCTGCTATAGCGATGCTATTCGCTATAGCTTTTTTTGTAGCATTCCCGCTATGACGCTATAAACGCTATTTAGAACCTTGCTATTTAGATAGAAAAAAGTTCTTCTAATTATACGGCAGACGGACCCACAAATGTATACCAATACATTGGTTCACCATCATTTTTATGATCATCTTTATCACTATTGTTACGAAATATTCAAACTAATTAGACATTATATTCTTTTCTTTTTTTAAACTGACATTAAAATCTATATTCTTGATCTTCGTAAAGTCTTGTTGATTTCATTGGTTCTTCAACTTTAATTTTGTAATTATAATGCTCTTGAACATGCAAACTCACTCATACAATGAAATCCTTAAATTCAATTATTGTGTGTTTTGCAAATTAGTCAAACACGGTAATTAGAGAATTGCATAAAATAACACTAGGTTGACTGAAGAGTCAGCAACTGAAGGACTTAGAAGTGCTTTTGCAGGTGTTTAGTGATTTTGGAAGTTGACAGGGTTCATTCTGCAAAAATTATAATAATCTGATAGTTGTTGTAGGTTATGCACCGTTTTTTTTCTCCGTTTTTGTTGCTATATTGTTGGATATTAGGTAGTTGTATGTTGATGCTGGTATTTGCTGAATATCAAGCTAGGTTGCTGCTTTGTGTTTGTTGGTATAGGATCAGAGAGGTGGTACCAGGTTCTATAAACATTGTAATGGTTTTCGTTTCTTTAATGAAAATCGATGGGGTATACCCACTTCTTAAAAAAAAAAATATAATAACTAAACAAAAGTTCAAAAAGTTGGCACACAAATTTGCAAACATGTAATAAACAATAAATAAAGTTGTGATCTAAATTTGGAGATCCAACTAGCAAAATTCCCAAAGAAAAAAAAACCGAAATTTATATCTCCAATAAAATTTTAGGAAGCTGATATGAGTACCCGCGCTACAGTATCCGCACTGTACCCACACCTAAACTACCATAACTGCTTGTGGGGACCGCAACTATTTCAAAACTGTAATTTTGTTTTACAAATTTTAATAGTAACACTGTGAAGTATATAGCTCAAACAGGACAAGTATTTATACCTATACAATGAACTACATATGATATATGAATTTTCCTAAAATAACTATACACGCACCTTTTCTTGAAAAATTCTCGTGTTGTACCCGCATCAGGGGACCACTCAAACGGCATGTGGGAACCGCAACTGTTCCAAAACTGTAATTTTATTTTACAAATTTTAATAGTAACACTGTGAAGTATATACCTCAAACAGGGCAAATATTTATACCTATACAATGAACTACATATGATATATGAATTTTCCTAAAATAACTGTAGCCGCACCATTTCTTGAAAAATTCTTGTGTCGTACCCGCATTAGGGGACCACTCAAACGGCATGTGGGGACCGCAACCAGTGGCGAGGCTACATGGGGCCAGGGGTAGGCACTTGCCTACCCTTGGAAAAAAAAAATTCATTTTGAACCGGGCTTTAGTTTTGGTTTGCCTACTCCTGGATTTTCGTTTTGCCTACCCCTGAATTTTCGTTTTGATCCATAATACTTCTGGTCTTGTAAATAATGTATTACCAAGCTAAACCAGCCTATATCATGTCGGTACCAGCACTAAACTCAAGTTTAAATCAATTGGAAGCCTTACTGGTACAGCATAAGTATCAAAAGTAATTAAAAGACCTGTTGTCACAAATCAGTCAGTACAGTTTGACTCAAAATCCAAATCAAAAATTTGCTTGAATCCGAACCCGAACCCAAACCATGTTTCTTATATTTCTTACTATTTTTTTAAATTGTGTCTTGAATCCGAACCTGAATCCGAACCCGTTAATTTCAAATCCGAACCCGATTTTTGCCTACCCCTGGCTCAAATCCTAGCCTCGCCACTGACCGCAACTGTTCCAAAACTGTAATTTTGTTTTACAAATTTTAATAGTAACACTGTGAAGTATATAGCTCAAACAGGGCAAGTATTTATATCTATACAATGAACTACATATGATATATGAATTTTCCTAAAATAACAGTGCAGGTACGGTAGCGCGTACAGTGCGGGTACTGAAATAATTATTCAAAATTTTATTATGAATAGATTTTTGTATTAGAAAATGAAATTGGAAATTATGAAAATTAAAATGGGAATTGAGATATGATAATATAAATATGGCAGATTTTTAGAGCTTAGTTTCTTGAGAAAATTGATTTTTTTTTTTTAATCTTGGATTAGCGAAATAGTAGATATGGAGTGTTATTAATAAAATAGCCATTGCGATGAAATGGCAAAAAAATCAACAAAATAGCCGTTAAATTCAATTTAGTATGGTTATATTGATAATCTCTCACATATAACCCTTATTTTAATGCTGGGAAGATTAAAATGGTTATTTTCAATTTTTAAGAAAAAAAATCGGTACATTGCGGCAATTTGGATGATAAATAATATTTGTATGCAATTTGAATTTAAATTGGATGTTGAGATAATATAAAAAGGAAATATGAATGTTTTATGATGGACCATTTAATCTATGTTGTTGGATCTGGATCGACGATCCGGATTAAAGGGAGAAGACAAAAAATGACATTGATATATCTTGTGGATTGTCCCCTCGTCTAATCACATGAAGCCACGTGGCTCCCTCTCTCCTGCTGAAGGGGAATTTCGAAAAAAGAAGTGCAGGAAATGGGTGTAAAGTGTAAACATGTCTTGTTTTCCAAGTTCCAACTTCTTTATTCGGGCCCGTGTGCGCCCGAAGATAAGTTTTGATGTGAAATGGAGCAAGTTGTGCCACGTCCTTTAATTTTCACCCTTTTTATTTCAAATGTATATATATGTATCTTGCATATATAATTATATGGCCATGGCCTGTTACTGTCGTCGGGAAAATGAACATATATATATATATATATAATATTATGAAAGCTTACATTCAGCTACAGCTCACATAATTAATTGTGTCAATATTATTCCAAGTTTGGGGGGATTTAAATTAGTTGGATACTTGGAGTGATTTGAATCGTACAATAAATACTCTGTTATACCAACCAACATATATAAGATCCTAAATTAAAATTTCTAATAGTACGTGCATGGATGTCAATGATACAGGATTTTGTTAACTGAATGCAAATTAAGTATATATACATATATTCTCTATATGCATGTATTGCGCGCTGTGCCTGTTCGCACATGCATCCTTGTAGACATTTGCATGAAAACTGTAGTTAGGTTTAGTTAGCTACCTTAATTATCTCTTCAAAGTTTGAACTCCGGATCTCTCTCTGCCAAACCCAAACCCAAACCCAAACCCAAACCCAATGGGGGAATCTCAATCTCAATCTCAATCTCAATGTGGGTGCATGGTGTGGGTCTCTTAGACAACTAATTAGTTAAGTTACTTTTTAAGTTCACACATGATACATACAAGTATACAACTGTATTTTTCTCATTCCCGCCAATTTGGAGCATTTCAAATCTCTTAAACATTCTTTTTATACTAAAAAACACTTGTAACCCCACTCTGCCAAACATCTTCAGCCTCCATGCATGTGGGCTATTAACCCCACTCTGGGCCTCCATCGATCCCCTATTCCCTATTCCCCCTCCAATCAATAAATAAATATATAAATATATATTCTGTGCCATTTATGCCTCTTCTATCCTATGTTATACAATACTATGTTCTAATTCTAATTGCATTCAAATTAATTTGTAGCACATCTCACTGAATCATTTCATTTTTTCACAAAACAATCTCTATAGTAATAATTATGGACAAGAAATATATTTCCTCTTCAAAATTGAAATCAAAGATGAAATTGTGATTACAAAAGATCAAAGAGGTAAGGGTAACTGGGTAAGGTTCCTCTAATTAATGCTACCTCCTTGTTTTTGCTTTGTCTCGTCCCAAACAAATAAAGGGCAAAAAGGGGGGGGCGCAAGGGACCCACAACACAGAGCCCCATCCCCTTGCTCTGCCCACGTGCTGTCTTGCTTCTATTCTCTTGTGGATTCAAATTCAATCAATCAAAATTCAATTGCACGTTGTTTCATATCTCATTTTCATTTTTAGGTTTACAAATATTCCTTCCCATAAAAACAGCCAAAAATGACATAACATAACATTTCCCTAACCTTTTCGTTCTTCAACTCTTTTAGCGGTATATAATATAATTAGTGCAACTTTTTCGTTCAAGTCCACGAAAAGATATTATTCTTTATGAAAAAAAATCTCAAACTTCCTTTTGAGTAGTTTCATATATACCGTATGAAAACTTTAGAGCTAGCGCACATGCACATGTGCAGTCCGTCGCGTGCACCACTGAGCTCCTCTTTAATATTTATCTTAAATCCCAACACGGAGCAGGAGCAGGCCCACCTAACAAAAAATAGTCTAATCACAACCGTTGGATGCATAGATTTTGAGAATTAATTATTGTTAAAAAGAATTGAATGCAGGCTGAGGCTGTTCTCTATGAGCTGGTGATGTGAATGTGGATCACACGTCTAGGTGTGTGTGTGAGTGAGTGAGTGAGTGAGTGAGTTTACCATTACCATTTACCAACCTTGGCTCTCAATTAATAATTGTTTTATTTATTACAACTTCCTTCATTTTTGTAAATATAAAAGTGGCAAGCTTGCATATAAAACCATAATATCTATTAAGTACGTCCTTCAATCCAAATCAAATTGAAGACCAGTAAATTAATGTTTTGAAAACAATTTAAGTGCAAAAAATTAAATAATGTGTTGCTGGTTAAATGTCTTGTATGCTTAAAATGCTTACAACATCTCCTATTCCTATTTAAAATAGGATTAAAAGATTATATGAGACGCATGCATGGTGGCAACTGGCAACTGGCAACTGTTAATTAACATCTCCTATTTAAAATGATATGTAAAAGGGTTTTGTTTTAAACTCACACAACTGCTGCCACATGCAGCTGTCAACCAGAGATTATATATATGTTTTAATTAGTTGCCATTTGGGATGAATGAGGATTTAATAAATACGTCCCAATCATGGTTTGCATGGGATGGCATGATGCCAACTGCCAAGTAAAGGGGAAGGGTGGGCAGTGGGCTACTAACTAACACCTATGACCTATGACCTTGCACCTCCCCCAAGGACATGGACATCTAAATTTATTATCTTATATACCCTTTTCTGTAAAAGTTGCAGAAATCATAAAACAAATTAGTACCAACATATATAACCATTATTTTAAACAGAATTGTTATCCAAATCCAACGCTAGGTTCAAATCAACCACGTACAGGCTGTATTTCTGTACTAGTTACCCAACAAAATTAATATATATGCACTTTCCTATTAACTAATTGTGTTTTGCAAATTAAAATGCTTCTACCTGAATACAGTATATATATATAGTACCTAGCTCTATAAATAACTTTTTACTGAGGTAAATTTTAGAAGTTATATAATTATATGTTAACATAGAAATACGTAACTAATTTAATTCCTGACTTAACTAACTAATACGTTATTACTGTTAGTTTATTGAAGATCTTGCAAATTACGCATCATTAATTACTGTAACAAACAACCACAACCTCGATCTTGTTGCAATTTAATTAATTAAGGTGGTTTTAGATTGATAAAAGGTGAAGAAATTAATAATAGTATTAGTCTTGTAGTCTTGTGTACGTCTGCCCAATAGATGAAAGATGAAAGATGAAAGATGAATAGAATCCCTCCCTCGGCAGGAATTGATGAATTCTTCTTTGAAATTAATGCAACATCTGAGCTAGCTAGCTAGCGCATGTACGCCATTGCCAATTTGCCATTGCCATCCATTAATTTTAGACACGTACTATTCGTCAAATTAAGTGCATGTCAACTTACAAGGAAACATGGCTGATTCTCAACAATAATAACTTTTTATATTTCTTTTGGTTAATTCTCAACAATAATAACTCATAAATAAATCCATTTGCATTATGATCGATGATTTGTGTCGATATATATATACTTCAGTCGCAAATTAATCTCAATTTTTGGAATTTGTATGACCAATGACCAATGACCAATCCCAACTGCTAAACGTACGTACGTACTACTCTTTTATATCAAAATCCGCTTGAAACCTTTCAATTAATAGCTTGAAAATTAATTTATCTAAAAATTATGGACCATCAAACAAAATTAGTCCTCCTTGTATATGCTCATGTTCCAGTGAAGAAAATTTATATTTTGAAGCTAAGGCATTAACACATTTTATTTTCCAAAACATGTAATGCAACTCTAAAAATTCTGTATACATTAATAGTGATGCATATATAGCCTCAGTCATTTGAAAGAACACACACACACACACATATATATATATATCCCGTAAATTAATGGAAAACGTATGGGCATGTAAGAACCCTAATAATTAATTAGCTAGTTGCCATGATTTCAGCAATTTTGTTAATATATATCCTGCATAGCTGGGTCCTTGATCACCTCACTTGCATCATCACTGTATTTTAATTAATTAAGGAGGTGGTTGCTTCACATAATCATATCATTTACTCTTAAGCAAGCCCCCTAACACCAAACCGAAATAAATGTAATATAAAACTGTTTGGGAAGATTCTCTACCAAATCTGGATTTGAATAATCTTTAGTTGCAGTTAAATGTGATATGAACGAATAAAATATATATTTTTGACGATTTGTGGCATGGTCTACTTAGATTTCATATCCTGTTGCACCTAATCACTAGAGTGACATAATGATAAGTTTGTAATTTAAAATAATTTGACAAGATTTAAAATTTCATATTCCAATTAAAGAATAAGGTTTAGGTACTATGGATAACATAAGGTCTTCTGTACTATCGCTTAAAAAACCTATCGTATAAAGTTCAAACTTCGATGTAAGTAGCTCAGTAAATTAGTTATATAATGAACTTGTAGAATACCAACTTTTACTATTTTTTATGATTTATGAAAGATGACATAAAATAACTTAAAAAAAAATTGCCAGTGTTTTAGGCCATTTTTTTTTGTCATTTTTCATAAATCATAAAAAATATAAAAAAATTTCAACTCATTATATAAATAATTTACTGAGCTACTTAGATCAAAGTTTAAAATTTATACGATAGATTTTTGAGACCGTAGCACGGAAAACCTTATGTTATCTATAGCACCTAAGCCTTACTCTGAATTAAATACAAGTACATTAAAAAATATTTCACTGATTCACAACACAAGTAGTATATAAAAAATATGTTTTTTTTTATAAATTTCATTACTAATATTGACATCATAACATACAAATTAAATATTTTTATAGTAAAAGTTAGAGATCATGTCACTCAACTATTTAATATTTACAATAGATTTTCTTATTCATATTTCAAACATGAGACCTCTCACGTGAAAAGTATTGTCTTTTTTTGTTTGTTGAAGAAGTGATGAAATAAAATACGGATATTTTTCGAAAGTCTTATTACTACACTACCCGAGACATTCTCATCATCTGCATACATCGTGATTCGTACTAGTGTATATTTTATATTATTGTGATGTGAGCAAACGGTAGAAATGTGTTGGATAAATAGATGTACAAGAAACGGTGTTAATTTTACGAGAGGTTTCCCCTTTAATTGTTCAAATTGAGAAAAAAGAAAAAAAATTGTCCCGAACACGTTATGACATATACAGTTCCTCTGATATATGCTAATTGCCGACAGATCAAAAGGATTAACTATTATTTAAGGAGAACATGGGTGTTCTTAAGCTCACTAATTTTTTTGTGAGCTTAATTACAAAATCTATCAGATTAATTTAAACAATAAATTCAAACCGTTGAAATTAATTTACTTTATAAATGATGCATTTATGAGTCAGATTAATAAATTTTCAAATTAATTTAATGTAAAATCAAACGGTCAAAAAATGATGAAAAATAAATGCGTTAAAATTAACTTATAAACTATCTTTCTTTTACTTACTGACTTTTTATTAAATTAAGTTGAAATTTCATAGATTTGACATGAGAAGACATCCTGTGAAGTAGATTGATCTCAACAGTTTGAATTTATTTATTATTCGAAGTCATCTGAATTGATTTTCGAGTGAAGCTTATTAAATAACTTGACGAGCTTAAGGACACCCTAGTTATATTCTATAATAGAAGAATTATTTTTAATCGCAGAAAAGATGTACATGCTATTAGTATTATAGAGACTGTGACTTAAAACTGCCGAATGACTTGTAAAGCAACGAGACTAAGATAAAGTAAGTAATTGAATTTTTCTTATATTTAAGTTACAATCAAACATGCCCATTCGAGAAAAAAATGTGCCAATATGAGTCGAACATAATGAAGTCCTTGAATTCCCACCAACGAAAAAAAATGATAATAACTTCTCGACTGTTCATCAATGTAAAATAAATTGAAATTTATCTGGACATCCAAACTAGATACCCATCCCCAAATTATTAACGACGTATTAATAATGGAGTGAGATAATTAAGGCTATGGTACTTGATTTGTACAACGCAGATTGGTTCATACTACCAAGGTTCTAAATAGCGTTTATAGCGTCGTAGCGGGAAGATTAAAAAAAAAGCTATAGCGAATAGCGTCGCTATAGCGGAAGCTATAGCGAATAACGTTTTTTTTTTTACATTTCGTATATTCAATATTTGTACTAAATATCAACATTATCTAAGGTCTCATAGAACAATAAATAACACCAAAGTAATTAAGAAATTATAATATTCATATTGAACCCGTACAAAGTTCAAATTGCGGTTCAAAATATCCATAGTAATATCATAAACTATCGATTTTTTCTATTAAAAATATCTTAAGTATCATGATTCATGACATAATCTATTTTTTTTTCTATTCAAATTTTAATTCCGGTTTGGACTTTTTTTCTATTCAAATTTCAATTTCTATTCCCAATTTCAAATTGATTTATTTGTAGCAAGTAGCAACAAATTCAATTTCGGTTTGAGATTTTTTTTATCTTTATTTAAAACCCATATAAATTGCTTAAAAATAAAAAATAAAAAAAAATCCATATTGTATAGCGCAAATAGCGCCGTAGCAGACCGCTATAGCGCTGTAGCGGCCGCTATAGCGGCCGTAGCGCAAATAGCGCATTTTGATGTCGTAGCGTAGCGTTTGGGGTCCAAAAACGCTATAGCGCGCTATTTAGAACACTGCATACTACTGATCAATATTTTTTTTTACAATATAAACAGTCGATTTATACCATTGAACATGATATCCATGTCATAATATATTTGAAGTCTTAATTTTATATATTTTTTATTTATTTTTACTGGTTTTTAGATAGGTAGAAATCACTGTTTTTGAATGGTCTAAATTTTATAATTGAAGTGAGTTTCTACCTATCTAAAATATAGTAAAAAATTCTATAATATATTAAATTTGATTTATAGGTACAATTTTATATGTAGATTGTGATGACCGAATTTTTTATTTATATCCAAAAAATAAATTAAATTACAAAAATAACCATATTGGGGTGAAATTCGAAATCTACCCAAACCGGAAATTTTTTTTCCGGAAACTCAACTCTAATTCCGGAAATAAAATTTCCGAACTTAACAATTTTTTTTTTTTTTAGAGATTCCGGATAAAATTTTTCCGAACTTAACATTTTTTTTTTTTTTTAGAGATTCCGGAAATTTTTTTTCCGAACTTAACAATTTTTTTTTTTAAGAGAAAAATAGCTAAAATATTGAAATCTAACGCTAAAAAATCGAATTGTTTTTTAAATATTTGTTAAATTAATTTAAAAAATTTCAAAATGGTGTAGAATAATTTAGAAATTATCAAAATAGCTAAAATACTGAAATCTAACACTAAAAAATCGAATTATTTTTTTAAATATTTGTTAAATTAATTAAAAAAAATTCAAAATGGTGTAGAATAATTTAGAAATTATCAAAATAGCTAAAATGCTGAAATCTAACACTAAAAAATCGAATTGTTTTAAATATTTGCTAGATTACATTTTTTTATATATAATTAGCATATTTATACTAAAACACGCTAAATTACTTGATTTATGCTGAATTACACTAAATTACAATAATTATGTAGAATTATGCTAGAATACGGTAAAGTACGCTAAATTACGTACGAATAGGGATGATATCTTCACTGAGAAGGTGAAAAACGACGACAAAACTTCAAACGGTCATAAAACGGCGCTCGAGTGTCCGATTTCAGTAAATGACCACTTTTCGGAAAACTTGTGAAAATGCGCATGCGTCCGGACTCGCTTTGCCAATTTTCTAAATTCAGAATTGCCAAAAAACAAAGGGAAGAGCCTCAAAACTTCAGTTGAAATTTCCGATTAAGATTTTCATTTATATTATTCAATCTACGTAGCTCAGTAAATTAGTTATGTAATGAACTTTTAGAATACCAATTTTTATTATTTTTGGAATTTTGTTTACTACTTTTTATGATTTATGAAAGATGCCACAAAATAGGCCCCATTCATACGTAATTTAGCATAATTTATCGTATTTTAGCATAATTCTACATAATTATTATAATTTCAGCATTTTAGTAAATTTACCGTATTTTAGCACAAAATCGGCCCTATTCGTAGTAAAAAAACAATTCGATTTTTTAGTGTTAGATTTCAACATTTTAGCTATTTTGATAATTTCTAAATTATTCTACACCATTTTGAAATTTTTTTAATTAATTTAACAAATATTTAAAAAAACAATTCATTTTTTAGTGTTAGATTTCAGTATTTTAGCTATTTTGATAATTTCTAAATTATTCTACACCATTTTGAAAATTTTTAAATTAATTTAACATATATTTAAAAAACAATTAGATTTTTTAGCGTTAGATTCAGTATTTTAGCTATTTTTCTCTTAAAAAAAAATTTGTTAAGTTCGGAAAAAAATTTCCGGAATCTCTAAAAAAAAAAAAAATTGTTAAGTTCGGAAAAATTTTATCCGGAATCTCTAAAAAAAAAAAAAAAAATTGTTAAGTTTGGAAAATTTTTATCCGGAATCTCGAAAAAAAAAAAAAATTGTTAAGTTCGGAATTTTTTTTTCCGGAGTTAGATGTTGAATCCGGAAATTTTTTTTCCGGTTTGAGTAGATTTCGAATTTCACCCCAACATGGTTATTTTTTGTAATTTAATTTATTTTTTGGATATAAATAAAAAATTCGGTTGTGATGAACGGTCCATATTGATCAATAATAGAGACTATTTTGCGTTATGCATAGTAGCAGAACCTCACTCTACTCTCTACATAATGTATTTTATTTGTACTTTTCTGTATCACCCAATCCCATACTTTATTTTAGCTAGTTAGAGAAATTTTCTTCTGACATGAATCATGATTGGAGTTTCACGGTACTGTTGTTCCATCTTCAGATTTTTATCATCATGAGACTCATAGATGCTGAAACAGTATTCGCCGCTATATATATTACCAGTACCACAGACACCATCATTTTTTCACTGCTTTAATCATTGTATATTTGTATGGTAAACACTATTTTTTTCAACAAATATATATATATATATATATAAAGTACTACAACCTCCCCCTTTTTCCTGGATCTCATTTATTATGGACCATTTTCAACACAGTGAATATTTCAACGTTGGAGAATAATTTGGTAAGTTTTAAAGTTTGGTGTTACATATGTTATTGAATATAATTCAAAAATAATTTATTTCTTCAAAATACATGTACACATGCCAAAATATTGATTTTCTAAGAAAAAAATATGAACAGTTCGAGAGTAATTCGTGCATTTATCGTAAAGTTTGTAGTACAATTTGTAAATTCTTAAGATTTTTCTTATAAAATTCTAAAATCTATTGAATTTAGTGATTTTACGTAGCGATGATCCGAATTTGTGGGGTGGGGGATGAAGAAGGGGAACCATGTCACATGGCTCATGGCTGCGTGAGTGTTTGGATAAGAATCCAACAGAGGAATTGAAATTGTTTTTCTGTGAATAAAAAAAAAATTAGTTAAGTTTCAGATATTTTCACCCACCCATCACTTCATTAATATCCTTAATTATGTATACAATTTTAATTATCTTTTCCTCTCCATATTCTCTTTTCTCATTTAAGAGAAACTATGTGTTTTCTCTGTGATTGACAGGATTCTAATTCCATGGGAGAAAGGTGTCTTTTTTACAACATGATTGTTTGCATCTTATCGTGTTTAATTAACATGACTTATTCCTGAGACGAGAGCAATATTCTCCGTGTGGGAGGTCGTAGGTTTGAAATCCGGTAAGAACAATTCTTTACGAATATTAAATAGTTGGGTGGCTTGACCTCCAACCTTTACTAAAAAAAAAAAAAGTATTCCTGAGATGATCCTCTTTTAATCTGAAAGAATCAATAAACAAACAACGGTAGATGTAGATGGATAAATACAATACTTCGGATATTTTTGAATAGCAACATGCAGCCAAAAAAATTATATTTTTCAAGTTTGGTAAATTTTAATTATCCCATTTCCAAGTTTTAGAAACCACTAATTTACAATCCCAACAAATGTTCACAAAATCGAACGGCACACTAATATGGTAGATAACTTGAGCTGAACAATCATATTTTTACATGAGTAGATATGAATGTTCACTTATTGAGGGATTATAATAGAAAACATTTTTTTTAATACAAAAACCTGTATATAGATGACACATTTGATGGAAACAAAAAATGACATGTATAGTAATAGTATAGAGATTGGAGATTGGGGCATCTTTCAGAGATTAGGCCGCAGCCCAAGGTGGGTTATTATTGGCTGGAGATGAGGTAAGCATAGCATCAGCACTCAGTCAAACGGTCCAATTACAAGAAGAAATCTCAGACAGCCTCCATTTATATGTAACCGGTGGATCCGTTCATTCTTCAATGAGAGGTCATCTCAAAGTACTGGAGAAGTTGAGGTGAGTAGAATGGAGAGGATAAGACCGGGATCTGAATCCTAGAATCTTGGGGGGAGGGAGATCTGTCATCTCTGATCTGCGGATGGTTGGGACAAGTTAAGCATGAATCACCAAACACAAAATCTGACCAGTGGGTGATTGACAAGTTTAAGAGATTACGTTCTGATTCTGAATTATCTATCGTCAGTGAGAGGCTGAGAGGCTGAGAGCAGAGCCTCTGTCCTCTGACAAGTTACCAAATTAAATCCCACTTGTAAGTATAGTTTAGTTTTATGTTGTAAAAGAAAGAAAAATATTCATTGCATAGTGCATACTGATACTACAGTCTACAAGAATAGTGTCGGAAATACAAGACAAGACAAGACTCTAGTCTAATGTCTGTATACCTGCTGCTGACATGTTACAAGAGACCAATGAACTGTCCTATGCGCATGCGAGCATGTATTAACTCAGACATGACATTATAGAGTAGAGGGGTATTATTGGCGATTGGATCACATATTATTTGCCAACTCCCACATGCTCATGCTCTTCCCATTTTTATTTTGTCACTTGCACATCCAATAATGCCTTAATTAAAACATCCCACGACTGATGTGATATCCATGTTAGATGCCAGTACGGCAATATTACACGCTATGCCAGTCGGTCTGATTTTAAATCACCTCAGGAGATTTAAAAAAATAAATCTGAACATCTCTCTAAGTCTAATAGCAACAGCAATTGCCGGGCCCGGATTCCAGCACATGTCAAGCCCAGATATCTATATTGGGCTCAAATATAAAATATTCTGTAGGGATGGTTCAGATAAGAGCCCACCTTATATTCCTAAGTTTTCAATATCTAACCTCTCGAGATTTTCCTTATTTTGGGTGGGTGTTGGTAGATATAAGAAGTCAGCTGCAGACCACCAAAACCAATGCAGTGACGACTGATGAGGGAACAACCACCAAACAATACGGCACATAGAACCATTAAGATTAAGAATTAAGAAAAAAATAAAAAGGAAGCAACAGCCATATACAACTACAATCCTCTCCTATTATACGCAATGATGGGACAAACTATTTGCTAAAGTCACAGACAACACACCAGTAACACAAGTTAAAGATCTGATAACCCACACAACATCTATCTAACTGCCAACAACACACATACACCCCCACAGGTCCACAATAGATGATGTTCCTGCAGCTAAAATTAGACACACATCCCAACATAATTACCAGAGCACAACAAAACACGCCATGCCTACTCCTTGGACGACTTGTTGATGAGCGACTTGTGAATATGGGGAATAACACCACCACCTGCAATTGTGCCCTTGATAAGGGTATCAAGCTCTTCGTCACCGCGAATAGCCAGCTGGAGGTGGCGAGGTGTGATACGCTTCACTTTCAGATCCTTGCTCGCGTTTCCAGCAAGCTCCAGAACCTCAGCAGTCAGGTACTCCAGGATAGCAGCTGAATAGACAGCTGCCGTGGCCCCCACACGCCCATTGGCCTGGATACGAGTTTTCAGCTGTCTGTGGATACGGCCAACCGGGAACTGCATTGTGAAGAGTGTATTTTTAGATAATATGGTAACAATTGGGATTACCTAATATTGCAATTGACAAGCATACTGATATAAATATGGTATTGAAAATCAGATCTCTCATCATATTATAGGTTTCAATACTGCCAGAAAATATACTAAGAAAAATGACAGATTGGTGATCTTGATAATATAAGAAAACTTTTCCAGTAAGATCCATTGTCATAAAATATCTCATTATAAAAGGTAGACGTGCCAGTGAATACTGCACACAGATGTTAATCATTTATATATACAAGGATCACTTCTGGGTTCCAACATTAATTTCATATGGTAATAGCAACTACAATGCTGACAGCATGACACAGCCAATGATTCAGAACTGCAATCTTCTTTATGTAATTTACAATGATTAATTAGTAGAAATACTGGTGGTGGTCCAATATATTGTATTACAAAATATGACGATACCCAGTAAGCAATTTGTGGCATTTCTTTACGAAATATAATTCAAAATGAACCGAGTTTTAAAATATTTGAATCACAAAATACATAACTTGCACAGACTCTTAGAATCTCCAGGAATTGAGAGAAAATGCAAAAAAAAAAAAAAAATCCTATAACTCGTAAATTATAAATCAAACTGGTCTCACTTATAACATTTAGATGGTATATATCCAAACATTCTATATTCAATGTAGAAAATGAGAAAACATGTGGAGTAGCCTTTATTTTCACTCCTATTGATGCACAATTTTGGCAGCTTGAGAGTAGATTTGTCAATTAATAAACATTTATGTCAGTACTTTCTTAAATTCCTGTTGAAAGAACTTCACAGTTGACAATATCAAAAGCGTCAATAATTCCATAGCCATGTCATGTTATCTAAAAGGTGTTAAACCCTAAATCAATGCATATCAAATCAGATCCGACTTATTTCGGCCAAAAAAGTGTGCTAAAACGGACAAGAAGCACAAAGACACTTGAAAGACGCACTGAATTTATTCATCTAGTCTGTCAGAATAAGAATAAAATAAAAGAGAGAAATCGAAAGGAGAAGTAGGGTTTTACCTGGAGACCAGCGCGAGAAGATCGGGAGACAGGTTTTTTCTTGTCTTTGTCCTTGTCCTTGTTAGCGGCAGTAGTTTTCGCTGCGAGCAATCCTTTACCTCCCTTTCCCGCCATGTTGCGCTTATAATTTAAACTTCAAATAAGAAAATGAAACAGAAAAATCAGAGAGGGAAAACAGCAACGAGGAAATCCTAAATTCCTAACCCTAGACCCTAGTCAAGCAAGAGGAGAGAGAGATTAACCTCGCTGGGTTTTCTTGGTCTCGACTCTTGAATCTTGATTGGGGGATACGAAAGGATCGAGTTGAAGGTATGTCGAATTGTCGATATCAAGGAAGCAAGGGTAATTTTGTTATTTGTGCCATGTTTGTTGCCTCTTTAGCTACAATATTTTGAATAAACCCGGTACACAAATGGACCAAGTTTCTTGTGGCTTCCTTATTATAAATAATTAAACATTTTCACAGTATGAAAGACCAGTTCTAGCGTACTTTTGATTTCATTACTACTGGCCTATTGGGCTATTGGGTCATGAAGATCAGGAGATGGTTCTTCTTTCAAATAGGTCCTTACATTGTAAATCAATAATGGCTGTGAAAGTTGAGCCACAACTCGGGAAATACGAATTGTTCAAAAATACATGCATGTCTTAAGTTTGTAAGTATATAAAAACCAATATACAAAAAATAATTTATTATAATATATTACAATTAATTCAAGAATAATATTTTAAACTTTATAATTTTAATTTTGATCTCTTATAATTAAAATGACATAAAATGTTTATGAAGTGTGATAAAAGAATATATAACTTTATAATTAAAATACTAAAGATAAATATGAAGTTGTGGTAATTTATATGAGGGACTAAAATTAAAAGTTTCTGTTTTATGATAAACTTTCTCTAAATTAAATATAAAAAGTCGTTCGGCAATGCTCTATTCTAGGCTAGCACTGTTCAAAATAGTGTTGCATATGATATGATGGTCGTTTTCAAACACTAAGGGCCTGTTCAGCAGTACAGTGGGCTGGGGAATGGGCACGGGAAATTTTTTTTTTTGAACTGATTTTTACTGTTCACGTGAGAAAAAAAAAATTCACTCTGAACAGTAAAAATTGGAAAGCAGCCGAACAGGCCCTAATGATCTATTCGGACAAGTCCCACGTTTTCATGTCGAATATAGCATTTTTACTAGCGGTAGATCAAGGCCTTGAGGCTTCAGCAATTGTTAATGATTAAAAAACAAATGAAAAGTGTGGAACTGGGTGCGTACAAGTAAGAAGAGGTGAGACTTAATTTGTTGATGAAATTAAGGAGATTCTAGCTGTTGTGGAAACTTGAGTTGGGCAGGGGCAAGAGGAAAGCGAGAGTGAGCAACAAAATTCAGAAAATAAATTTTCTGTGATTCTCGGGAATCGCAGGACCCTGCGATCCCGAATCTCAGCTGTTGGTTTTTTTCGTGATGCATGCATGAAAATTTACTTTTTCAAAGTGTTTTCGAGATCCGCGCACAGAAAAATTTGAACCGTTGATTCTGAATCGCAGGATCCTGCGATCCTACCCAGGATCGCAGCAGATTCGGACTCCAAAATTCATGGTTGTGTTGGCCTCTGTTGGATCATGTGATGTGATAATCGTGATATTTCTAACAATATTAATTATATATAGGTCATGCATGACTCGTGAGCTGAAAACATATTTTAATAGCTTATAATTGCAACAATGCAAGCAGCCGAACGAATATATATATGCTATATATATTCTAATAAACGAATTGCAAATGAATATATAGTTTTAATACATTCACAAATTTCAAAAGAAAGAAAAAAAAAGAAAAAGAAGAGAGGCACCCGAGATAAAAGTATTGCCCTTTCATCTCCATCTACAGATCACACAGAATTAATAAAATGTATAACACATTAACACACCACTGAATGTCTGAATCAACTAATCTTAATTTGTTGCAGATGGATCGATCAGTTCCTAGAAGCAATCGCCTCAACCTTTGGCACATGAACAGGGAAGCTATCTATCCCATCCTTCCAAGGGTTCGTCTTCTCCTTGGCAGGATTTATACTCCGCAAAGAGCGCCACACCGCACTATTACACTTGAATCCCGATCCAAACGCGATTTGCCATGTGCGGTCGCCTTTCCTAATCCTCCCTTTCGCCTCCGAGTAAGCAAGCTCGTACCAGAGCGAGCTGCTTGACGTGTTCCCCCACCGGTATAGCGTCATCCTGGAAGGCTCCATGTGCCAGTCTGACAGCTCCAGGTTCTTCTCCAGTTCATCCAGAACCGCTCGACCTCCAGCATGGATACAAAAATGTTCAAAGGCCATTTTGAAATCCGGTAAATACGGCTTGATTTTTATCCTGAGTATTCTCTTTGCTGCCAGTGTGACCAGGAACAACAGCTGCTCTGACATTGGCAGGACCAACGGGCCGAGAGTTGTTATGTTGGTCCTGAGGGCCTCACCGGCTATTGCCATGAGGTCCTTCGACAGCGCGACACCTGTTCTGCCGGTTTTGTCTTCCTCTTGGAAGACACACCGGTAGGCCCTGTCGTCAGCACCCCTATGTGTCCTGACTGTGTGTACCAGTTGGTACTTGGAACGACGCCGTTCTGATCGGCAGTTTGTGAGAAGGATCGCGGCACCACCCATGCGAAATAGACAATTGGAGAGGAGCATGGAACGATCGTTTCCCCAGTACCAGTTGAGAGTGATGTTCTCCATACTTACAACTAGCGCATAGGTGTTTTTATGTACCTGTTTGTTTCAAGCAAGAGATGTAGGATGTGAACAATAAATATTTTGATTGAAAATTTCAAAACAAAAACTATTTTATTTGAAGAAATGACCCTGTAAGTTGGATTTGGGCCTGAGTTTTGGGCCGGACTGAAAACTTCCAATATTAGTTAGTCAGCATCAGCAAGCCCATCTTTTTTGTAGGAATGGGAATGTGACTATGAGCTTGAGTTTGAAAAAGGTAATTAATTAGGTTTGCTCAACTACCACACCTCAGTCCTTGACTCCTTGGTTGGAATATATCACCTATCATGAGCTCCAATTATGTTATGGCTATCTAAATTAGACAGTGTCCTGAGTAATTAATTAAGATCCATGCCTTGTGCATTAAAATATACAAGTTAGACAACCATATTCAGATGAGTTAATTTGTGAACAACAAATTATTTATTGTAGTACGTACGTAATGGTTATTAATTTGGTTGCACCAACCTGGAGCAATTGTCTGGCAAGGTCAACAGAAATCAGCCCGGCACTACAACCCATGCCACCAAGATTATAGCTAGAGATGTTGCCTCTCAGCTTATAATGGTTCACCACCATGGCAGAGAGCGACGGTGTCGGGCAGAACAGACTGCAGTTCACCACTAATATACCGATATCCTTCGGCTTCACACCAGTTTTCGCAAGAAGCTCGTCGATTGCACCGAACATCACCATCTCGGCCTCCTTCCTGGCCTCAGCCATGCATGGGTTTGGTGGCACGTTTATAACAGCCTCAGGGAAGTATGTGTCTTGGCCGAGACCCGACCGCTCCAGGATTTTCCTCTGGAAATTTAGGTTTTCCTGTAGGTATATATTTACATATATATGTAGAGAGAGGTGTGAATCTCTAACTTAATTAATTGCAAGAGCTCTATTAATATAAATTAACCGATCGAGTGACATTGACTAACTAACTACCATAAGAATTTAGGTTTTATCTACTGCTAATTAAATATCTAAAAATTTAAAGGAAATTTGCTATATATTTAATTTCCTTTTTTACATGATAATAACCAATAGTGACCCAGTCTGTAAATTTAGTTTCATTAATTACTGTTGCTTAAATACGAACATTGCAAAGTTAAAATTTAAAGTCCTGCTGTCCTGCACATGCTCGTTTCCCAATTAATTTCTTGTCTCTGATCCCATAATCCCATTTTTTTTTATTTAATATTATTAATTGTCTCTCCCAATATTACTTAGGTCTCAAGAACTGTCGCATGGATCCATTTGTTTTATTTAATATTTGCAACTATACTAACTTGCCAAGGGGTATATGCAAATTAATATTAGTATATATATATAAGATATGGGATAAGGACTATAGCGTAAAATAATCTATATTTTCTAGAACAGTTAATTAACACAGGCACGTACGACAATAATATTAATTTGCAACTATTGCGTATAGTTGCATTTCCTTTTCCATTTGAATGCGCAGATAATGACTAAAGAATATATAGGTAGGTAATTTGTACCTCGGTGAAGGTACCGGCTAGCTCAGACCGCTCCATGAAAATTTCTCGTGTGACCTTCCTTGAATCCTCCGGCTTGTAACACGAAAAATCGAGAAGGTAGACGGGCCGGGGCCGCCTCATGAGATATATTGTCGAAAGAACAAGGACAAGCGTAGAAGAGATAATGACTGATACAACATTGTTCTGCAGGTGGTCCCGAAGCGCCAACAGATCGTCAGCTGTCAGGTTGGACAGACGGAGGGAAGCAACGGCAAGGAGAGGTACGAGAATGAGATGTGCGAATTTGGAGATCAAGTAGTGGTACAATAGCTTTAGGCTGAGATGCTGACGAGGCCGGTGTCGGGTTATCGGGGTGGGTACAGGATCAGTAGTGTTATTCACTGAATAACTGGTACCGTTTTGTGTCATGGTACTGGTACAAGAACGTACAGCTAGCACTTAGTAGAGGAGATGATCGAGGTTGGAATGGAGAGAGAAATTAAAGATGTGTAAATGTCTGTTTGTTTTAGCTAGGTTAGGAGTTAGGAGAGAGATTGGATTGGTGTAGGTCATTATATGAGAGAGGGAGAGAGAGAGAGAGGGGAAAGAGGGGGTTTGGGGGACGGATGCAACCACCTAGCCAACTTATTATTATTCAATGAAGTCCATAAGAGGGAAAAGGAGGTTTTCCTCTATTGTACGACACTTGAGATAACTAGTGATATGGCCAACCCCTGTTTCTGTTTCCTACTGCAAAATTATCAATTTAATTAATTAATCAAATCTTAATTTCTTTTTAATGCCAAAACAAATATTAATTTATTAGTTCATCAGAAAAAACAAATTTCTTCTTTGTTTTGTAAAATAGAAATAGCCTATTTTCTTTTATTTATAGTATGTATATCTGATACAAATTGGTACAAGGACACTCTCCAGTTTAGATTGACTGCAGAGAAAGCAATTGTAACAAATATGTTTATAGGTGTCCAGCAGGGCATTGAATTCGCCCATCCAATTCAATGGGCACTGGGCAGAGGTGACTCGCAACTAATTAATTACCACCCGTGTACTTGTGTACTTGTGTTCGCATTGTGTTGTAAACGGATCTAAACATCCTCACACCCGTTAAGATTCATTTTATAAATATGGACCCACTATATATAGTCTACAAAAACATTTTTTTTACAAAAGCGGGTGAACCCCATCAGTTTCATTACAAAACTACTAATATAGTTGTGATTACAAAAACACTAGTACGTACTAAACAAGGCAACCGGATGACTCAATCTCTGAAAAATATCATAAGCGCTAGACCATCTTTACTTTACTGTTTTATCAAAGTAGTTTATATATTAGCTAATTCAAATATTAGACAGTTATATATTTTTTATTTCATCTTCTCTTTTAGGTTGTATTACCCAAAAATATTTAAAAATAGAGAAAATATTAATTTCAGGACACTAGTTATTTGATTTCGTCCTATCATTTCTATTTTAATATTTGAAAAGTCTCATAATAAAAAAATATTAAGATAAATAATTTAATGGTTTAGAGCATAATGACTGCAAATTTAATACAAACACAGTAGATTTTTCTGAATATCTTCATCTCTGTATCATTTTCTTATCTAAGTTCTAACAATGCAAATTAATCAAATTATATCATAGCGGATACATATTTTTCTCAATTGAAAATCAGATTTGAACAAATTGAACTTTTTGAATCTATATTTGGTTTCTTGTTTGATATATCACGGTTAATTTTATTAGATGATGAAGGAATGAAAAATTATTGTTTGAAATTTGAAAAAAAAATCTTCAGGACCGGCCCTAAAATTTTTGTATGATATGACATATTAATAAAAAAAAATTGTTTACATAAAGGGTTCAAAATTTTCTTCTGCCTCGGCCCCAAAATCCTCAGGACTGGCGCTGTACATAGCCATTATCAGTTTCTGATGAAGAAGAACCAGAAGTAGAGAGAGATGGAAGAAAACCAGCAGCTGCTCCATCTGCCACATCTAGCTTGTACATGGTTTGAAAACTTGGCCGAGTCCGAGTTGACTCGGTCGGTTTATCCCACTAGGAGCTTTCGATTACAGATGATCCTACATAGGTCAAAGAAGACACATGCAGAGCTATTATTAAAGCATATATATTCGATCTATTAATTTGTAATTAATCAAACAGTCCAAAGAATGGGAGCTCTTATATATAAGCTCTAACAGTAAGCTATCCTGAAGGGAATATAAGGGGTACGCGCGTATACTAACAAGAGAGTCTATGAAGTATGAATCATAAATCAGAGTTTATTTCACTATTAATTGTACTGAAAACCATTATGCATAGCAATCCAGTACTTCCAGATGGCAGAACTAATTAAAGGGGCAGACCCCACAGATTGAGACTGATTACAAAATAAGCAGTGTGTATCACCAAGCCATCCTCTTTTTTCCATATTAACTCTAATAATAAGAATTTTTTTGACTATTAATACACCCTTGGTACGTAGTCACTATCAAGTTTTTAAGTTTTTAAAAAAATTAAGAAGAAGAAGAAGAAGAACTTTTTGGTGTACGTTTAACAAGCTAGCTAGTCATAAAAATATCCTAACTTTCAATGGTATTTTAGCAGCCCAAATAATATCATAATGAATGTTAGTGTTAGTGTTAGGTACACCACAATAGTCTAACCAAGAGTAAAGAAAAGAGAGTTGGTTCCATTCATCTAATAGAAATAGAATATCGGACAATTAATTGCCTATTAATTAAATTGCAAAGTTAACACAGTGTTAAAGAAGACATTGTAAACAATAATTAATCTGAGGATTAGAAACAATTAATATTAGAAAGATGATAATTAAATAGCACAATCACCAAACCATCTATATATATATCAACCAAAAAAGATCAGGATATGATCATGATTATTGCTATTTATTTAATCACAGTTGGATTTAATTATTTGTTGTTTTTTGTTCTCCGTGTCATTGAATTTTTGTAATTTGATTTATATATCGTTTGGGGATCAAAGCTAGAAATTAACTGGCGCGCACCTCAAATAAATAGCAAATGCAAATGGATTATCAATTTTCTCAAAATCTGGTTAGAAAATTCTTATAAGCATTTAAAGTAATTAATTAGAAGATATATTAAACCTCTCTTTTTTACCTTTCACAATATATTGAATGTGAAGCTTAATTTATTAATTAGTGCTGTAAACTATTAATACAACAATATTTAATATTTTCTCTTTTTCATTTACTTTATTAATCTTAAAAAATTAAAAGAATCATATAAATACATCTGACAGTTGCTATTAATTACAAATGCAAATGCAATTTTTTCTATAAAAAAGCGATCTACTAAAATAAAATTAAAATGCAATTTGAACATTTCATGTTTCGTTTTGAACTGGAGAAGAAAAATTAAACCTGTGTTCCTGCCTTTTAATCCACTCTAATTAAGAATTTTTGGACTATTAATACACCCTTGGTAGTCACTATCAAGTTTTTAAGTTTAAAAAAAATTAAGAATTGAAGAAGAACTTTTTGGTGTTTAACAAGCTAGTCATAAAAATATCCTAACTTTCAATGGTATTTTAGCAGCCCAAATAATATCATAATGAATATATGTTAGGTACACCACAATAGTCTAACCAAGAGTAAAGAAAAGAGAGTGTACGTACATAAACTTTTTTATTAGATGACCATCTATCTCCATAGGAGTGTATCGTGTTCATGTGTATCTGACATTAGATAGTGCTAATTTAATTAAGTTGGTTCCATTCATCTAATAGAAATAGAATATCAGACAATTGCCTACTAAATTGCAAAGTTAACACAGAGTTAAAGAAGACATTGTAAACAATAATCTGAGGATTAGAAACAATTAATATTAAAAAGATGATAAATAGCACAATCACCAAACCATCTATATATATCAACCAAAAAGAGGATACGAGTACCATAACCAATTTTCCAATCTATTCCTACATTAATAATCTAGAGAAACATCATATCTATAATTAGGTCGAGGTACCGCGGTCGGTGTGTATAACTAACTGTATATTGATTATTGCTATTTATTTAACCACAGTTGGATTTAATTATTTGTTGTTTTTGTTGTCCGTGTCATTGTCTTTTTAATATCGTTTGGGGATCAAAGCTAGAAATTATCAAATAAATAGCACAATATATTGAATGTGAAGCTTTATTTGTGCTGTAAAATATTAATACAGCATTATTTAATATTTTCTCTTTTTCATTTACTTTATTAATCTTAAAAAATTAAAAGAATCATATAAATGCATCTGACAGTTGCTATTAATTACAAATTTTATCATTCACGGTCTTAATTAAATTAAATTTAGACAGATATAACTGCATGCTACATATATATAAATGTAAGGATTAATTAAATATATATATCCTCATATAATTCTTAATTATGATAAATAAAATCAATTATAATTGTTTTCTATAAAAAAGCGATCTACTAAAATAAAATTAAAATGCAATTTGAACATTTCATGTTTCGTTTTGAACTGGAGAAGAAAAATTAAACCAGTGTTCCTGCCTTTTAATCCCCTCTGCAGCTAGTACTCGCCCTTCCTCCCAGTACTGATTACTGAATAGGCACAAATAAAAGAAATTAAGCCTGGAATTGTGATATTAGATTATTAGTAATGGATCAGAGGAGATAAGAAGCTATGTTCGATTTATAAATAATCTCTTATTAAATATCTTAGGGAATACGAAATGTGTATTTTAATTTTTAATCTAAGTCAATATATAATTAGTTGATTACTACACGTAACGGGGCTATATATACTCTATAATCTATATATGCAACTATTAGCTGTTCTCACGAAATCTTCCTGTTCATTCAAACGTACGTAACATCAGCTATTATCATATATATAAGAAGCTATGTTCGATTTATTGATTTGCTTCATGGAAAGAGCAAAACAATGTCTCAATTTCTTCCTTTTTGTGCATCTTTTCGTGAATACAAGTAGAGTTTATATATGTATACGTATCAACAACCATGTGTTTTATGTTTTGGGTGCTTTTGGCAACTATTACTCCTTTACAATTTTATGTGTTATTTGTAATGGTACAAAATACAAGTGTCTTTTTTATGGTACACATTTTTGCCCCATAATCAATCAGTCTTCCAAATTTTTCATATACTCTTTGGATAATCTAGATTTCATCACCAATTCCTGCTCCATCACTAGCGAATGACCCGCTTCTAGTAATGCTTCCATTGTTTGCTGCTCAACAAAAGGAAAGAAATTCGAAAAATGAAACACAATAATGTATGTATAAAATTGTAATATCATGCTAGCTACATAACAAAATAGTCCTTGAGAAATTTCAATCAATTACAAGAAAATAGTACCTTGGGAGGAACAAAAACAGGAAGCTTCCCGGTTTTTCTTTCCTTGAGGAGTTTTTCACCAAGCTTCTCATGTCCACCAATGTCATTCACCCACTTTATTTATGAAGTAGAAGAAAAATTACGGGTCTTACCAATAAGGAAAGGTGGGAGGACTTGATTATAAATATAAAACAAAAAAGGAGATACCTCCAAAATTGCACAGTCATATGTTCTTGACCGCAGAGCTCCATAAAAATCTAGAGCTAAAGAGAGAAAATTTGGTATTAATCTTAGCACTGATAATTTTACCTGAAAAATTTACCAAACTACCCTTCAATAGTTATTTCTGAAAATATTTGTCAATACTGGCTCATGAGTCATGACAGAATCCATAGGAATTAATTGTAAATAATATTTAAAAACAAAAATTGGATTAGAAGATTACATTGGTTTGGGAATGTGTCGACTATGCATAAAACATCATCTCTTGAAATACCATCTTTTGTATACATCCGATGAACTATGTTTACAATATCCTCTCGATCTGGCTGCCTGAGTCAATTATTTTTATTCTTTTTATCACAAAAGTTACATTTAGGTACAAGGTGGTTATGATAGTAATTTGTTACAGGGGCATACCAGAAAAATTTCTCCATGCGTCCGTCTCGAATGAGGGGAGCATATAGAGTTGAGAAATCATTTCCGGTTACAATAACCGGGACCCGGTGTGTCACATCAGAATCTCTCCATTTCTGGCCAATGCTAACCCTAGTTGGATTATCTGATAAATTCATTAGTGTGCCTACCACTATCTGGTTATTCACTGTCATCTGTGTGTTTCCTGTCAGTACATTCAAATATATATAAAAATTATATGAAGAACCTTCCATGTACTATACTTGAAATAAATTGCATTAGTAGTAAAAAAAAAAAATTATATGAAGAACCAACCAAATCTGCCAAGACCAGCATCTATATCATTGATCATTAAGCAGCTCATCTTTCCCTGTTCAAAGTATATTAAATTATTAATTAAGTAAACTACAATTAACCAACATGCCATTATTTTGGGGTTTTCAACTGAGTGAGTGAGAGAGAGAAAGAGAGAGTCACTTGGTTTTGAACAACTTGAGAGGCGGTTCGGTACCTATCACGTATAAGTCTTCCAGGCTCTCCTGCATCAAGATTCGATCTAGAATGACTTGAATAGTCACAACTAACTTCTTCTTTTCAAAAGTACACTTCAAATTTGAACATTTGAAAAACAAATTTGAATTTAGAGCTAATTACCAGCTCTCTCAGATTCAAGCTCTCCAGCCGACATGATAACAGGTTCGACCCCCATAGCACGGAAAATTAACTCAGTCTGAAATGTCTTTCCCTGTCCTTTACCACCCCATATCCCTACAATTTTTTATTTCCAAAAAAATGATAAATTAATGATAAATTGACATAATATATGACAAGATACACAGATAGATTAAGGTTAATTACCTAAAATTAAAGGAACTTTGATGTCTAGAGTATGTGCCAGGTAGTTCTTGGCAATATGACAAGCTGCAACAAATATATATATATATATATAAAAAAAAAAAGATAAAAACTTTAACTAAGATAATTTTAGGAAAAATAAAGACTCAAGATAGATATTGAAATTAATTAGAAATTGGTTGAGGATACCTCATAGATGATGATGAACATGATCATAATTAGATTAGATTAGAAAAGAAAATGAATCTTACCAACTTTATCCTGAAAATGAAAAGGATTAAGAGTAAAATACAAAACCAAGAAGAAGATTAAAGGGTTAAATTTCATGGTATACCCCTGAAAAATCTCGAAATTAGTTATACCAGGAAGAGAGGGGCGATGTAGTAATCCCCGTGGAGGTATTGGAAAGAGCGAGTGGCCTTTTGTCTGTAATCGAAAACGATATCGGAATCCTTGCCGAGGAAGTTCCCGACGAAGAGATCGTCGACGACGCCGTGGCGGGCGCCGACGGAGATGTTCATGTTGTCAGCCTCTTGTCCCAGTCGAAAGAGGTAGTCGTCTCCTTGTGAATCCTTCGATTCCCATGACGACTGATCGGAGAGATGTTTCCTATTCTTCTTCTTCTTTGATTCTTGCGAAGAGGAAGAGGAGGAGGAGGAGGAGGAGGAGGAGGAGGAGCAACGGAGAGAGAAGGGAGAGGAGTAATAGCTGCGGTAGAGAGAGGTGAGGAGAAGGGGAGAAGGTTTCGGGTTCGGGTTCGGATGCAAACCGAGAATTTTACCCATTAATATCATATCATGCTTCATGCCAGATTAGATTAGAGCAAGTCAGGAAGAGGAGCAACTGATGAACTCAAGTCTCTCTGTACCAAGCGAAGACAAGCGGGTAAAGATGTTAACAGACAATTTTTGGCTTTATGCAGCTCACGGGCTATTGAATCAAAACAGAATTGCATATAGTTATTGCGCTGTATTAAGCTTAAATTACTCTGTTAAACTCTTCACCCAGACAAGCGGCGAGGCTTATCGTCTCCCAACGGTTGCAACTTGCATCAGCTCTAAATTAATTTTTATATAAATTCATCAAAATCAAGGTTCTAAATAGCGTTTATAGCGTCGTAGCGGGAAGGCTAAAAAAAAAGCTATAGCGAATAGCGTCGCTATAGCGGAAGCTATTCCAAATAGCGTTTTTTTTTTTTACATTTCGTATATTCATATTTGTACTAAATATCAACATTATCTAAAGTCTCATAGAACAATAAATAACACCAAAGTAATTAAGAAATTATAATATTCATATTGAACCCGTACAAAGTCCAAATTGCGGTTCAAAATATCCATAGTAATATCATAAATTATCGATTTTTCCTATTAAAAATATCTTAAGCATCATGATTCATGACATAATCTATTTTTTTTTCTATTATTTTAATTTCGGTTTGGACTTTTTTTCTATTCAAATTTCAATTTCTATTTCCAATTTCAAATTGATTTATCTGTAGCAAGTAGCAACAAATTCAATTTCGGTTTGAGATTTTTTTTATCTTTATTTAAAACCCATATAAATTGCTTAAAAAAAAAAACATATATTGTATAGCGCAAATAGCGCATTTTGATGTCATAGCGTAGCGTTTGGGGTCCAAAAACGCTATAGCGTTGCTATAGCGCGCTATTTAGAACACTGATCAAAATTGTTATTTAAATATTTATCCATTAATTTTTTAAAATTAATTATTTTTATTTAAAGCAATGCACTATTGTCTGTCTATTGAAGTTGGTACTAGAGAGTTGATATCAGTTTTATGAACTTGTGTTCTACTCGATATATAATAATAATAATAATAATAATAATAATAATAATAATAATAATAATAATAAAAATTAAGGAGACCATACGAAAGACTATGCTCCCAAAGATGCAAAATTAAACTTCATCCAAAAAAATATTTAAATATAAAATCCTCTAGTTTTCAGCCTTGAACACTCTTTTTTCTTTTTCTTTTCTTAAAATAAAAATAAAATTAAACAAGACATTCAACTTATAATTAAGTATCCACAAAAATTTCTCATCCGAATTTTTTGAACTCGTAACTTGTACTCAAAGAGCCCAACTTCAATTAACTATTAGATCAAAAATCATTTTTTTGTTATTTAAAATAAGTTCATCATCTAATTAATTTCCAATTAAAACTCACAAATTAAGTAGAGTTTTACAAGAAAGAAGATTAAAGTGAAATAAATAAATGCATGACCTCACCTCACCTCACCTATGATTCTATGAATGAATTAATTGTGCAAATTAAGGATTGGGTCCTGTAGGTACTCTTCGCTTGTCTTCATCAACAGAAGCAGAAGCAGAGCTCTCATTTCGATTCTTCTTCATATAATGAGAGATCATGTTGTACCGATTGGCGGTTACAAGCTGCTCATGCATGATGCTTTCTGGTGATATCTCTTGCACCGTTCACATAAGAAATCAATATACTTATATATATACTGATACGTACTATGAACATGAACATGAATACCAGTACGTACCGTTTCATGAACCCATCTCCATCTCCATCTCCATCTCCATCTCATGTTAATTAACTTTTCAGAGATAGATTCTCAATTAATTCCAGATGAAAATTGTAAACTGCTGAAACTCTTTACTTTTATTGAATTCACATGGCAGCTTCTGCCATGCTCTTAAAAAAAAAGCATCGATGCATCATGACATGTGGCATGATAAATAATGGTTCAAGGGGTTGTAGCAGAGAAGTCGGAGTTGGGAAACTGAATCGCACAGCTGCAGGATTTTCGTCAATTCTATTTTGCGTTTTGGTTGGAGAATTGGTGCATCATGGCAGCTGCATGGACGAGAGAGACAAAGAGAGAAAGACAGATTAACAGATGATTTCATTTCACCCTTAATTCCGACTACATTAAATTAAATTGGGAGAATTTCCGGTGTACAATTAAATTGCAAAAAACAAATTTTATAACGTACAAGATTTCATAAAATTAACTAAGAAACTGTGGCATTATACAAGATATCAAATGTTATAGTGGCCTAATTTAATACTTGACCGTATAATGGGTCAGTCTTTTTTTTTGAGCGCTCTAATTTCAGAGACAGATCAGGCCCAGTTATTTCAAGGCCGTTTAATTCGGCCCGTTTGTGGTTCCAACCGTGATTTTTACAAGTGTGCGCTTTTCAGATTCAAATGATTTATGGTTGAGAGGGTAGGAAGTTTTAACTACTCAAGTTTGATAAGATTTCAAATTTATTATTAGATTCGACCCCTCCCTCCAACCCCTACCCTACTCTTTGGCAAACTGTTAAAGTCAAACATTAAATTCTAGATCAATTCAGAGAACATCTCCATTTCTCTAAAAAAAAAAATACGAGAGGTCTAATCTGTTTTTTTTTTTTCTCTGTAGCTGAACTATCCAGCTTATGTATACATATATTGCAACCATGCAATAAATACTATATTTGTTGTTATATGAATGAGTTAATTTGACAATTCTACGTTGTATTTCTATATACAATAACCAATTTAAAAATCGGGTTTAACTTGAGGATGTCTAAAATTTGTTTGTGATTTGAAAATACGGATATAAATTTGAGAATAATTTGTAATTTGAATTGTAAATAATATTTCAAAATATTGAATTTTCCGTAGATAAGAAATAACTTATAAATTATGCAAGAAACGTATATAAAAATTGCGTATTATTCATTAAATCGATAAAAAATGATAATACTTGTAGTACAACATCAAATAGATTATTCAAAATACAGTATCAAATTATAAGTTATTCAAATAGATTATTCATAAAATTGATAAAAGTTGATAATACTTGTGAATATTACAACTTGAAATAAATTATTCACTAACTACATTTTAATTTGTATAATTCATTTAAAGAAGTGTCAAAATAATAAACAATACAAATATTTTACATTCATCATGGGTTTGAAACTCACAAAGTGGAAAAATTCTAAATAATATTTGAAAGTATGTTGGGTGGCTTGACCTCCAACACATGATTAAAAAAACAAATATTTTACATTTGATAACTACATTTCACAACTGTGACAATCAATTAAATCTCAAATCACGTAAAACAAATAGATACTATAAAACATATATTTTTAATTTTTGTAGTTTTAATAAATTATTGTGATGCTTATGAATATATATTTCTTTCTTTGTAAAATGATAACACGTTACTAGTAAGTAGTGACGAGGCCACGTCATTATAGGTGAATGGACAGCTCCATTTCCTAAAAGGAATGGAGAGATAGATATCTGATTTGAGATGGGCAGATGGGGCCGCAGAGAAGGAAAAGATATGAAAAGACGCCGATGTCAGTTGCCTCTTTTGAGCTGCCAGTCTGCCACCTCCCTTCTCTCCTCTCTCTCTCTCTCTCGAGCCCCTCGCCAATTTCTTCTCCAGCGGCAGCGACTTCACTACCGCTCATCCCATCTCCGGTGAGTCGATCTATGATCTATCCGCTTCCTTTTATTTTCTTGTTGCTGTTTCCGAAAGGAGGAGCTTCAGCTTTTAGATTACGGCGTCTTCTGTGAGACTGTGAGGATAAGTTGAAAGCTTAGATAGATTTCTGACCGAAGATGATTATGTCAAAGTGTTCCATGGTTCACTTTGCAAGTGTTTGTTATGGAGATTATGTGTACTTTCCCTTTAGTTAGTTTCGTCCACAAAATCTGAGAACATGCACTTTTTCCTCTAACCACATTTTCAAATCGACGAAAAAAAACAAACAAGAGAATTCCTTTTTGTTTTTGGTTTTGTTCTTTGTTCGTTTTTTTGTGTGTTTGGGTGGACCAGTGGAGAACTGGCGGTGCATCTTTTTTGTATGATCAATGCTTACCAAATAGCAAACAAAAAAAAAATAGATAACAATTTTAAGGTAGTAAGGTACTATTCTAGGCCTTGGATCTTTCATTGTTTTTTTTAATATTTTTTTACTATCAAACATCTTTGTTCGTTAGATATTGCTTATATAGTTGAATTGTGTTTATAGCTTTAAGTACTTTTAACAGTTATGGATTTGGCAATGATATACTGTAATTTTGTAGAAAAAAATAAAAATACTCTAACAATAGGTACCTTATTTAAACCCTCTACACTAAGAACATGACAAAACTAGCTGTCCATGCATGTGTTCTTCCCAAAAACCTCTGATGCTTAATAACGCTAATATGAGCTTAAGCTCGCCAAGGCTTTTCCTAAGCTTAACTTTAAAATCATCAGATTGGTCTCAACTCTCAAACGGTGAATTTGACATGTTGATCTTGCTTTTGACATGCCAAGTGCATACAGTCTGTATAAGATCAAGAGGTTGAACCTTTATAAAAAGAAAGGTAGAATATGCATTTTTTAAAAGGAAAGGATGAGGCATAAGAGAAGTCTCAAATAAACTTCGTTGTTAGGTTTTTGGATGTTGCTACTATTGAGAATTTTCAGGTTGTCTTTTTGGTGTATTCTAGAATTACTATTGATCAAAGTCTTACATGTACATCACTGACTGCAACCCATTCTTATATTAAAATTTTCACACCGAGTAATTGCTCACTTAATTTACTGAAATGCATTAGTCCTAGATTATGTGAAGATATGACCAACTCCAGTAGTTGTGCATGTGACACCGCAACCCACCATCTCAGCACATCTCTCTTGCTCAATGATAGCTCCTCCTTGCATATGTATTGTATAATTTATAAACATCTTCCATGTTACGTAGCTTTCTTCATTCCTGGCTTTTGTCTTTATCGACTACTATCCTGTGTTAAGTCTCTCTCACTCTTTCTCTCTCTATATCTTCCCCCCCCTCTTTCTCACCCAATTAGAATCAATGTGAAATCATGAAATTGCCTCAATTTTAGATCTTGCGCTCAACTTTTTTGGGTAACATGGATCCCCATCCAGGTACAAAACTGTATACATATGTTCCCATAAAGTTTATTTTTGGGTGGATATGCATACATAATTTCTTTTCTAATTTGATTTTATTTGCATTTTCCTTCTTTTCTATCTAGAAAACCTCTCTCTTTTATCTAGAAGAGGATGTGTTGATTAAGCAGCTATATCAAAATTTGAGTTCATGGTGTTGATTATAGATTCTTTGTTGTTTGTGGCATCTTCAGTATGGCTTATTAGATGCTAATATTCTCTATATTCTGAGGATACTATTTATTATCAAGAACCTATTTCAAATTTTAGTGAAAAAGTAGGTTCAATAGAATTGTTTTAGACTGCTCAGAGAAAATATTATAAAGTGCCACCTGCACCTGCTACTTAATCTTCAACTTCTTTCGCAATAAATTTAGCCCTACTAGCTTTATGGGACCTTGGTTTTCATACTAATCAATTTAATTGAGCATATTTTGCTAATATGCTGGTACATCTTGTCCTTTGAAACTGTCCTTTAACCAGTGTAATTGTCCTTTAACCGTAATAATGTATCTTGATAATATAAAATTTTGGTAACATTATGGTATATGTCAGACATATTACTGGTGATGTCTACTGTACCAGAGTATATATTGGTATGGTAAACCTTCTGTTTTGGGTTGGGCAAACTTTGGGTAGCATGGGATTGGTGATAGTTTTATTCATGCTATAGAGAAGTAAATGAACAAGCAAGTATGCACTTTTCTTGAATTTGTCACTTAGCAAAAGAAAAAGGAGAAAAAAAAAAATTAAGAATAAAACCAAACATTTAGTAATACTGGCTGGAGTGGTTCACATTACATGTTGCAACTTGCAACAAGTCATGATTTTCTACCTTGTAATAAGGATACGTTGTATCTACATATCCAAACACCCCATGTGCCATCTGTGATGTTACATGCTTGTTTTGTGACCTTTGAGTTTGATGATGTTGGCCTTTACCAAATTATATCATATATATCATCATACTCACTATTTTCTCATCTATTCTAGGGCATTAATCATGGAAGGATTGTATAGTCAGAGAAAATTTCAAGCAGTTACCATTTGGCGTAATCTTGCAGTTCCCATGACCGAAGATGATTACCCGCCTTAGGTGGGTTCCACTTATTGCACGTGCCCATTAATTACTCCTGATATATTAATCCTTTTTAGTACTAGTAATAGTAGTGGTAATTGTAGAAGCTTTCTCTCTCTTTTCTTTTTATTTTTGAATTTCTTTCTTAATTGGCTGTTTCTTTTGGCAGACTATTGTTTAAGTTACAACTTCTAAGAAAATACAGTATTTTGTAAGTGCGAGAGTATACCATGCTCGGATGTTAATTTCGTTCATATTATATATGAGATTGCTTTTGTTAATTTTTTCTAGGAATAGGTTTCTTTTGATAATAAATTCTTTGAGACATCTGGCTGTATGTTTTGGTACTTGTGGCCTTTGAAACAAGGCTATTTTGTATTTTGTATGTTGTCCCAATCCTCCGTTTGACCAAGGGGCTTGTATGGTATTTGGCCTGGTACAGCATGGTTTGCATAAACCCAAACATATCGGTTGAATTTGTTTTGCTACAAGATCTGTTCTCATCTCAGTCACAAACACATTCTTGGTAACTGATCGTTATATTCCATCTTCCTTTCCTTTTGTTTTGTTTGTATTTATTTTATTATTGACCTGGTCCATTTGATAGTACCGTATAGTATTTTTTAAAAATCCCGTTTAATGCCACTTGAAAATTTTCTGAAATATTTTTCTGGGACCAAATACAATTTTGATAGTACCATACTGATACATCTTTCCTTTTCTGAAATATTTTTCCTTTTTTTCTTAATGGTATTTGGTGTCTCTACAGATGTACGTGTATCCATGGTATAGTGGTCATATTTTTTGTAACCTGAAATGGGGACTTTGGTGAGCCACATGTGTACCTAATGTAGCGGTCAATTTTTGTATAGTCAAACAGTTGTACAAATGGGTAAGTTGGTATGGAACTACAGGAGTTGTTAGTCTCAGCTACAGATGAAGTTTTAGGTTTTGCTAGCATTGTCTCAGAAGAAAATATTTTCAATGTACATTTGCAAATAGTTTTTGACATCTTTTAAAGAATGCGCATCTTTTAGGCCATGATAAGGGAGTATCTTATTCACGGACATATTACATATATGTTTTATTCTCATATGAAAAAAATGTTACTGTTTTTCCTTTTGTACATAATCATATACAGAGATTGAGATGTTGTTGATTCTTGTAATGATGCAATTATAGACTTTTGGCAACGCATGATGATTGCAACTTTGAGTCGTTTGGACGCATGGGCATAGATTGGGTTTAGGTCCTCTCCATTAGTTTGAAATGGAGACGCCCATCACAGAATAAATCCACACAAGTATACAATACAATATAATGTATAAAAAATGTTGATGAACATTGGCATGCGTAGATGTGTTATATATTACTGGATAATTTGGATGTGCAAATGCTCTACTTGAATAAACTTAGCATCACTTTATTCATGTGATTGGTAAGAAGAAGTTGGCAGGAAATCGGCTAGCTTAGCTAGCAAGAGATTGGTAAGAAGAAGTTGGCGCAATACTTGGTGAACTGGTAGTAGATCTGATCAAAGATTCTCTTTTGAGTTAATGCAGAGGATATGAATTCTCTGATGAGTCATTAAATTCCACATTTCTCCGTAAAATTAGGGGAATTCTCGTATGTTGTACAAGTTGGACTGGAGGAGGCCTACAATTTTTGACTTGGTAGTCGCAATAATCTTATTCTTATCCATTGGTGTAGTACTATTCCTATTCTATTCCAGTAACAAAATTTGAATTGAAACAAACAGTCAAAATGTGAGACTTATGGATATGAATAGCTAGCTAGTTGAAGACATCACATCTATAAATAGAAGCAATTCTCTTAATTTTCTGAAAAACCAAACCCATCGTCTTCTTTGTCAAACACATTAAAGGAAATGGTTTTGAAGGAAAGGAACATCCTTGTTGCAGCGGCCTTGCTGTGTGCGGTCGTTGCTGTGGCCACCGCACAACAAGCGTCCAACGTGCGTGCAACGTACAATTTTTACTACCCAGAGAAAAACAACTGGGACCTAAATGCAGTGAGTGCATATTGCGCCACATGGGATGCAAGCAAGCCGCTAGAATGGCGGAAGAAGTACGGCTGGACCGCCTTTTGTGGGCCCGTCGGACCTACAGGCCAGGATGCTTGTGGCAAATGTCTCCAGGTAATGTTCCTCTTTCCATCTTTTGGATCTCTATTTTCTTTCATGTACCAATTTTCCATGAAGTTAGTAACTCCATTAACTAACTTGGTGTGTCATTTTTCAGGTGACCAACACTGCAACTGGGACGCAAGCAACGGTGAGGATCATCGATCAGTGCTCAAATGGAGGGCTAGATTTGGACGAAGGCGTCTTTTCTCAGCTTGACACCAACAAACAAGGCTATCAAAATGGCCATCTGACTGTCAATTACCAGTTTGTCAACTGCGGCGACTAGAATATATATTATAATAATGTTTCTCTTATAACAAAATTTAAATAAATGAAGCAAGTGAGATGCAGATGCTTCATTGTATTACAAGATCTTTCAATAAAAATAAAATGCCATCTTTAATTTTCTTCCCACCCCCTTCCCCCAATTGTTATTGTTTTTTTCCTTTTTAATCCAATGGAATTCTTTTTGTTAGGACAAACAAGCATCTGCATTAATTAATTTATTTATTTTTGGAATAGACATTTCTAATTTACATGTCTCAATTCGTATAAAAAGTTTCCCGAAACTTCAAAGGAAAAAACTATTTATAAAACATCTAAAAACCTTTTATATATTAAAAAAAAAATCTGAAAACCTAATAAGTGAATATTGTTAGAATTTCCATAAAAGTTGGGGCAACCATTTGTCAAATTTTGTTAGAAGTGCACTGGATATCTTGAATCCGTATCCTCTGCATTAACTCAAAAGATTCTCTTTTGAGATAATAAATCTTGACTGTTCAATCTGTTTCAAAATTCGTGCGAACTAGATCTGCACTAATATTAAAGGGCCCCTATGTTATAGACTTGATCCGGATTTGCTCCGTTTAAAATCAGACGGTTGAAATTCATTAACTCAAAAGATTCCCTTTTGAGTTAATGCAGAGGATACGGATCCGGATATCTTTCCATTCCATTCCATTCCCTCCCATGATCCCATCCTCTCCTCTCCAGTCTCCATCCAAAGAGGCCGTTAGTTAATAGCAAAGACTTGGACTTGACTGTTGACTTGGTTTTGGGTTGCTAACGAAGACTGAGCGCACCAGAGGCAGAGAGGCTCTTCCTGCTAGGCGCTAGCTGTATCCTTAAAGATGGTTCCAGAAACTATAGCATGACGTGACTGCAATGGTAACACAAGGCCCAATAAGATTGCTTAAAGAATTGCCATAATTCCAGAGGCCCAATAAGAGTTTTCCTAATTTTAAAAAAGGTTTTAAGTTCTTTTGGGAAGGAACCGAGCTTCTTACAGCGTCACTTGTATTGTAACTCATTTTTAATAAATCTCATTAATTTACAATCTGAAATGCCAATTAAATAAATCATTAATATTTATTCCACTAACAAAGTAACCGAGCTCACAAAATAAAACCTCAAAATTAAAAAGCCTCAGCCGCATGACCACAATGGTAACACAAGGCCCAATAAGATCGCTTACACAAGGCCTTTTTCAGAGGCCCAATACCAGCTTCCTTTTGCTGGTAGGCTTATAAGTTACAAATGAATACACGGAGCGTTTCTCATGCCTGAAACTGAAACTGAAAGCAACCATCAAACAATAAATTGAGAAATACTCAAAATTTTGTGGACATTTCGTAGTTGACTTCAAGTTACCTAGAAGAAAAAAAAAAATTAATTAAATAAAAACATTTCTGACGCATTTCACTTTATTTTATTAAATTTTGAAATTAGGTTTCTTTAAGAGAAAGAGTGGTTGCACTAACCTTGCATTCCATCATGTCATGTGGGCACAAATCTACTTGTCCAATATTCGGCTTCTAACCTATGCATGCATAAAAAAATAAAGCAGGGAATGATCAATCAGCAAGCACAACTTTGTGTGAAACCTTTTCTATCATCTAGAGCAAAGAACTTAATTGATGCTTATGCTTTTCTATAATTCATTGCTGTACCTTTTCCTGTTCAACAAAGAACTTGATGTTTTCACTATTTTCCTGTGATGTAAATCAGGATTTTAAGTCAAAGAACTTTTCAAGAATAAAAAATGGTGGAAACTAATTTATTCCAAATAGTGCAGAATAAAGTACAATTGGTGTGGAAAACAGTTTAATCCTATGTAAAGCCTCCTCAAAGAAAAATAAAAAGAGAAAAAAAAAACTATCTATATTCCAATCTATTTCTTTGATTGACCGCATGAAAACACCGAAAAATAAGCAAGCAGAATGTTAGTTACCAAGAGAAACAAAACAATAGCCCCTGTTGAAAAAACGACGGCAGAGCTGTGGAAATGTTGATGCATGCAACTAATCCATCTGTTATCATTCCTTGAACCACGGTACCGGTTTAATTCCCAGTACAGCCCCCTCATATATCCGTCTTCTGAACTGATACTAATCAGATCTCCAAAATTTCCAAAAAATCCATTTTCCAGTTGATCTGTGCTTCTTCTATCCACTATGATGCCATTAGAATTCATTGTTTTCATGTCATTCGGGATGTCTATTAGCCCTTGCATGAATGCCACATAACTACTCACATAGCCCATATTATCATGCTCGCATTGCTCATATGCAATAATATTTTGGAATAACCTAATGCTATAATCATGGATCTGTAATGTTGGGATTGTCATGACCCCATTCTTGAACGATATATCCATAAAACTTGATGATTTTTTATTGTTCTTTATCCTTATTCCTTCTTCGAGAAGCTTACTAAGACCAATAGTGCTCTCGATATATATAGGCGGCAAAAGAGGCGGAGAGACTGAAGATGAATACTCCTTTTGGTTGACTTGCGGGATGAGAGAAAGGTAATAGGCGTGCAAAAAATGGTGGATGTGAAATCCTCGATTTCTAAGCAAAGAAATATCCTCTATATATATACCATGGGGCTGGATCTTGGAAAAGAGGTTAAGCATACAGGCCAACAAATCAATTTTTTCATCATGTTTGGTCTTAAAAATGTCGAAAAGGATCTCAACCACAAAGAAAGGTATCTGGTTCTCCACTAGGAGGAGATCATACATGACCATGTTCCAAACCCATGGTCGGTTTGATGAGATGCTCGTGTGATTTTGACCTTGCTCTAGTTCCTGTAGACTTTCTTCCTTCATCATGCCCGATGGGGCATGCCGGAGCAAAAGGTGAAGAAGGAAACATCCATCAAGGACCATCATCTCGGCAAGTTCTTCATTATCCAATGAGATCGAATCAGAGTAGGATTGGCGCAGCTGTGCATCCACTGCTTTCATAAGGATCATGCACCGTTGCGTCAATATAGAGGCCTTGCCTGGCTCAGAAAGGCCGCCGTAACGATATATGAGGCTTTGTAAGCACCGCCATTTGTTATCTTGCATATGCTTAAGGGAAGGTGAATGCCGGTAGGAATGGAAGTAAGGACCAAGGCAAACAACCTTAGGTGAATAAGGATCATCTATAGCTTTACGGAATTCATGCGGTATGCGGTGGATGGTGGAAGGGTCTCCTTGGTGTGGATCAGAGGTTGACCTTTTGATCAAGTTTATCACTGTATCAGGCCATATCGGGTTTAGATGCACATCTGGTTGTGACAATTGTCCCACAGGGGTAATGTCGTCAAAATATCCGTCGGTAAAAATATCTTTTGATGAAACTGTGGATGAAGCTGAGGGTGATGGAGGGGGGATTGGGCTAGAGAGGCGGCCCGTGCGGTACCGCATTGAACCAAGGTTTGGTGGACCGGAGCTCCATTGACGCCGCTTTGTTGACATTACATCACCAGAAAATGATATTGGGGGTAATGAAGGAGATCCTGAGGGAGATGGGGTGGGTGGCCCCAACAAACGCTCGGTGGTGCTTCCTTTCGATCTTTTATCCATTGGAGGGGGATGCAGAGTACTTTTATTCAGGAAGGAAGTTCATGGCAAATTTATATATGCTTCATTAAAACTTGTTATACTTAATTCAAAGACAATGACCAATTGTTTTAGTTAGTTTAAGAAAATGACTTGTTCTTGCTTAACATAAAAGTTTTGCAAGTAATGTCTTCTGCCCCAAAAATAATCTTAATAAAGCAAAGTCAATATATAAATTCTCCAATTGATTTCTGGGCTTTGGCTCACTAGAAGAATTTTAGGTTAACCTTTCTTTGATGGAGTATACATTTCATATACCATTTTAGCTTTCTAGCATAAACAAATATAAATCTCCTCAAGAAAACAAGTGAACATTGACCACTCCTCAATGCACCAATCAATCCTAATTAAGAATTTAAATAAATATGTTTCTTCTTTCTTTTCCTTCGCAACCGAGGGAAGTAAATAGATTTTTTATCCCAAATTCCATTCTGTGGTCTACAACGTGTTGAATTGGTTCTAGGATAAGCCCATTGTTTTTCTAATTAGCTGTTCCTTTTTTTTATTGAATTGAATAATCAAAATAATTTCAACATGTTAAGAACAAGGGACTGACTAACTATCCCCCAGCTCCCATCCCCCATTCATCTTCCAATTAATAACTGCCTTTGTTGACTGCTAATTAAGAGGGGACCACAAATTTCAGCGCTAAAAAACAAAACAAAACGTGTTATTATCGCGGCGAGTGCAAGTATTCATATATAATACATCAAGTATTCATATATAATACATCAAGTATTCATATATAATACATCAAGTATTCATATATAATACATCAAGTATTCATATCTAAGATATCAAGTATTCAAAAAAAACTAGACACATCACTCACCCATCTTTTACACGTTTTTAGAGATAGATTTTTTTTTTCTCCGTTCACTCTAATCAATATTTCTGACAATCTGGTAGGAATTTGCAAATATAAAACCACGAACGTTTTTTACACAATTTTCTCTTTCAAATGAGATCTATGATGACATACTTTCGAGTTGTCCGTTGCACAAGTATTCATACCTTGTCATTCAAGTATTCATACATCATCGAACAAGTATTCACACCTCGTCAGTATTTCACAAATAAAAAACTGGACACATAATTCACTCATTTTTTACCGATTGAAATTTCATTACCACTTAATTACTGGAAGTGTCCTGTACACTCTATCTTAGGTATGAATACTTGTTCGACGAGGTATGAATACTTGCTCGACGTGGTATGAATACTTGCATGACGAGATATAAATAATTTTACGAGGTATGAATACTTGCGCGACGGATAACTCAAAAGTATTTCATCATGGATCTCATTTGAAAGAGAAAATTACGTAGAAGACGTTTGTGATTTTAGATTCGCAAAATTCTTCACAAATTGTAAGAAATATTAGTTAGAGTGAACGGAGAAAAAAAATCACCTCTAAAAACGTGTAAAAGATGGATGAGTGATGTGTCTAGTTTTTTTTTTAAATACTTGATATCTTAGATATGAATACTTAGTGTATTATATATGAATACTTGATATATTATATATGAATACTTGTGCGCGTCAGTTATAAAAATTTTCAAATACAAGCGGTCCCCCACGTAATTAATGATTTAAACACGTTTTTTTTGTCTTTTTGTACTTGAAGTTGTGGTCCCTACATAATTAATGATTGGGGGATGAATGGGGGATAGGAGCCGGGGGAAAAAAATATTTATCCTAAGAACAATCCAATTTGCAGTTCTCGTGCTTTATATAATGAAAATATTTTTTCACGTCTTGATAATAATGTTTCCTGTTCATGTTGGATTTATTGCCAACCTTGTTGAATTTAATACCAACATTGAGTATATATGTAATCTAATTATGGATTGTTTACTGTCATATATGATTATCAATTAAAGTGATCAAATAAGGTAATAGACAATCAATATATTCATTAGGATGTGGTCCATAAATGTGTAGAACAATTTAGGCAAAGATCAAATTATTGATGGACTGATTCTGAGATTTGCAATTTAGAAAACTGTCATTTAAGAAGATTGTGTGGGCCACACAGATATCAATGCGGCTGCATGGATTTTGATGCAAATGATGCAGTCGCACAAAATACTTTTTCAAGTTGGCAGATAACCAGATATGTTACTATATATAAGAATTGGTCCGCAAGATACAAGATAGCATAGAAAAACACATAAATTGAAAATACATTTTTCTCTTTAGAAAAATACAACTCTGTGTGTCTTCTCTTCTTCTTCTACCATCAAAGAATAGAGAAGAGAAATCCATTAGGAAATTTGGAGAGGATTTCTCAAGGGCCATATCTTACTGTTTTGTAAGACTTGATCCACGACCATACGACGAAAAGGCGAGAAGGGCTTCTTGCCATTGAAGACTTGTCTCGTGCTCACGGAGACGGCTGTTGCTCTACCAAGGCTTTGGATATTCCATGACAAACGGCATGGAATCAGGTATTATGTTCCGCACTTCTGATTTATGTTTTGGGTCTCTTTGGCATAGGACGGTCCTTAGGTTAAGGTGGGAACTGTTTCTCTTTTTCCGAGGTGTAAGTGTTTGACATCTAGATGAGATATAATTGTTTGACCTTTATAATTCCCCAACAGTTCATGTATGTTGGCTCAATTATTGGCATTACAAGGCAAAGGCATGATCCGGATAATATGTACTATGAAAAATCCGAGATTTTTATATATAAGAAAATAAAAAAAATATTAAAAATGAGAAACTGTTGGTCAGAATTTGAAAAATAAGAAGGCTGGTATGTGCCATGGCATACTCCGGCCCGTGGAAAAAACGTAAAAAAAAAAAAAAAACCGGACGCCATACCATACTCCGGTCCCAAAAAAAAATCAATTTTTTTTTCTGCTGTGTTCAGTCAGAAATCCAATAATTTTGATCAGATTCAAAATTCATTTTAGAGAAAATGACTACATGGATTTTTGTGTTCTTTATATCAAAATAAAGGTATGAAAGTCTAGTTTCCAGATAATATAATTTCTCTATACAAAAATATTACATATTGGTACTGCTTTAGCGATTAATTGACAGAGGTCAGAATTCAGAAAAGCTGAAATTCCAGTGAGCAGTCCTATAATTTTGACCAGATTCAAAATTCAATTTAGAGAACATGGCTACATGGATTTTTGTGTTATTTATATCAAAATAAAGGTATGAAAGTCTAGTTTCCAGATAATATAATTTATCTATACAAAAATATTACAGATTGGTACAGTTTTAGCGATTAATTGACAGAGATCAGAATTCAGAAAAGCTGAAATTTCAGTGAGCAGTCCAATAATTTTGATCAGATTCAAAATTCAATTTAGAGAAAATGGCTAAATGGATTTTTGTGTTCTTTATATAAAAATAAAGGTATGAAAGTCTAGTTTTCAGATAATATAATTTCTCTATACAAAAATATTACAGATTGGTACAGTTTTAGCGATTAATTGACAGAGCTCAGAATTATTGGACTGCTCACTGAAATTTCAGCTTTTCTGAATTCTGACCTCTGTCAATTAATCGCTAAAACTGTACCAATCTGTAATATTTTTGTATAGATAAATTATATTATCTGAAAACTAGACGTTCATACCTTTATTTTGATATAAAGAACACAAAAATCCATGTAACCATTTTCTCTAAAATAAATTTTGAATCTGATCAAAATTATTGGATTTTTGACTGAACACAGTAGAAAAAAAAAATTGATTTTTTTTTTAATTTTTTTTTACGTTTTTGTCACGGGCCGGAGTATGCCATGGCGTTCCGCTGGGACGCCATGGCACATACCAGCCTTCTTATTTTTCAAATTCTGACCAACAGTTTCTCATTTTTAATATTTTATTTATTTATTTTCTTATATATAAAAATCTCGGATGAAAAATGGTCAACATGGGGGCAATAATACTTGCATGATTACTATTCTATACATTGTAGAATGGAAAATCTAGTTGCATGCATGTTAAACAACGAAGTCAAACATCAATTTCTTTCACAAAAAAAAAAAACAGGGGACAGATCTTGCGAATTCTTATTTGTCCAAGTATCAATGCTGTATCAGTTTAACTTGTTTAAGCAAAAATTCTTAACTGGTATGAGCATCAACACTTGACTTGCTAAGTATCAATCATCAATTAGTGACTGTCCTCTCAAAAAAATTTAAAATTCTCTCAAAATTAGTAACTGGATGTTCAAAGCGTGAGTTTTTAGGGATGCATTAGCAATTTAGCATAATTGTAGAATGTTCTCAGCTTTTAATTGCAGTCCATATCCTTGGTTATCTTTTGATTTGTGGAACGTTTATTTTTTGTTCTATCAACACGTAGTTTTTGTTTTGAGCTATTACCAGTATACTGGTACAGCAGTACCAGTACCAATTGTTAGTCATACGTTAAGCTTATGATGGATATGAATTCTTAGGGGTTCTGTTGCGAAGCAACTAAACCAGTTGGAAACAGGATGCACAAGCATATCCACCGCCATCATGCATTCCATCAACATACCTCCTTGTTTGCCGTTGCAACCTCTCAGTGCAATTGAGTTAATCAATAAAATTAGTGAAAAAAAGAATGGTAGAAACAGTAATACCGATAATAATAGCAATAATTATTATAAGAACAATAGCAACAGTAATGTAGTAAGTAGTAACAAGACCAAATCCCTATAGATTGATATTTATTATACGTTATTACTATCTAAACATAGAAAACAGAGGGCATTAAGTGGCTACTGTATAATTGACTGATTAGTCTGCCTGCATAGAGAAAGGTAAGCAAAAATACAATAAAAAAAAATTAACTACAAGATGGTCAGCCGCAACTATTAATTATTCATGAATATTGCATCGTAGCAAAAATGAATTATTGTAGTTCAAGTACTTTTTCCAGTAGACCTTGTATCTTGGAATGGAGATCTCCAGCCAGGGTTTCCTGTTCCCGTTATAGTGGAGTACTGCAGCTTTCTCTAGTTCATGTTCACTAACTAATCTAAAATTCGGTTGCCCAAGGCCGAACAAATGCCAACTTCTGTCAAGAGCAATGGTATGATCGTAAAATACCATCTGACCTATTGGTAGGGTTCCTCCACTCCATAGCTGCCTCTCCTTTCCCTTCAATATTACAAAAAAGAATAATAATATCAAATATTATTCGAACATAGTACTAGCTACAAGAACAATGAACCAAAATATACAAATGGCAAGCCCTGATCCATACATAATGAAAGAGTTTCTTAGAAGGGCCACTATTAGTGGTGACAGCACTTGGATGCAGCACAGGTACATAACCAGTGTCAGTCAAAATGTAATCTTTTATTTAAATAAGATTGTCTTACCAATTGAAGCCATTTATGGAAAGAATCTGTCAGATCATGGCGCCGCCACTCGTCTAGGTTAAATAAGTTCATCCCAAAAGCCCAAATACAGGTTTCACCATCAAAATTATTCGCCATAATTGGATCAGAAAAATTAAGGAGGGTTTTTATTCTATTGAATGAGTAACCTGTGCCATCACATGCCTCAACCGCTAAGTTTACATTACCTTCCATGTCAACCTGCCATAGTTCCCCCAAGTCCTTCCTCACCACCACATCATGATCCAGAAGTAAAACTTTGCTTAAAAAAGGGAATATCTGTGGGAGATAGAACCGGAGGTAGTTGAGGGGAGATGTGAATCGGAGGTCTTGTAGGTCATGGAATTTGAAGGTTGAGGAGAAATTGGAGGGGAGATGCTTTAAATTTTCTATTGCTTGGATTTGAATTGTAGCTGGAGTGGGAGGGTTTAGGAGAAACCATGCTGACATGGTTGGAAAATTTTGTGAATCAGTTATTATGTGAAACACAATTTTATCGGGCTCCTGTATCAGAGAATTGCAATAATTTCAGATATACATGAAGTGTGGAGTATCACTCTTAACGATGTTGGTTTCAGATTGTCAATTAAACATAGATTTCATATGCTTTACAAACTAATATTATGAGCAAATATGAAATAATGGCCGAGGCCGCAGAGCATTTCTCATATAGCTAGAGCCAACATTTCTGTATGAATGTTAACAGTAGCATTAAAAAGGAGGTGTACACACAGCATTGGTATGACCCAACAAATAATTTGGCCAACACCCATATAAGGCTGTAGGTTTATCCAAAAAACTAAATCCCAACTGAAAATAAATGGAACAAAAACCGACTGGTACCAGTTTGGCATGGACAAAATAAATACAGAAGCTAATACCTTTGAATTGCAAATTGTTGAGTTGACAACCACTGAGCAAGCAAGCACATTATCTGAGAAAACTGCATAGTGGTACAAATCAGGATCCTCAACCAAATGCCCTCTCGGCAGCACCCGCTTCTCTGCATCCATCTGAAAATACTCTGAAATGAGGCTCAGAGAGAAGCAGTGAAGTCCCTTTGGCATGGTTCTAGCCACTACTTGTGTCAAATACAATGCTTGTTTTTGTTGTGCTCTTAACTGTTCTTCCGTATTGGAAGTCATTGCCCGTAGCTTAGATGCCATGGCTGAGCAGTCTGGGTATGCTGCTTGTGCTCTGAATAAGGTTGCCTCCATTTGGCGGATTTTCTGCAATGCACTGGGGCAGTGTTCTTGATCTCAATTTTATGGAAATAAATTTTTTATTGCTGGGTTCTTTTGCAAACTAGACCTTATGTTTCACATAATCTATGAATGATTTTCTATTAACAAAAAAGAACAGAATGTGACAGCAGAAAATCAAATAAATCAAACGAAAACTGATTATAGAGCTCAAGCAAGGGGCAAATATGTAACGCTCTAAATGTGTCTTTTATTCTGCAGAGAAATGTTCTACTTATTCTTTTTTTTCTTTACATTCCTTTACTTTTGGAGATAAAATATATAAGAAATGTTGGGGGGTAAGTACTATTAAGATAGAGAGATGTCATTTTATTATTCCATCCTACCTCCTAGATAAGTGATAATTTGCAGTAGTATGAGCAAGTAGCCTCTGAATCTCTTTGATCCTTAACTTGAGCTCCTTGACTAGGTGTGAGTTGCTGCTATTAGGAGGGGCAAACTGCAAATATGCCCGTGCCATTATCAACTGGTCTTCCATCTCCCATATCTTCTCTCTTATGTCTTTATTTACTTCAACTGATACTTTGTTTATCTGTATTTTGATTATTGAACAGAAAATAAGTATTGAGCAAGCAAGTAATAACAATTACTCAGTTATCTAACTTCTTTGTAGGGAGCCATACCTCTCTAGTAGTACTCCGAACTTCTCTATATGTTCTACCGTTAGATACCAATCCTGATTATTTTAAACAAAAAGAAAATAACGAAATTATAGATTTGATGGTTAGTTATTGATATTTAATAATTACAAATTTCTAGAAAGTTGCAAAAAGGTTTGCCTTTTTCAAGTGAGGCATTGCTTCTCATCACAGGGGTCCGAAGGGTTTCTTCTTTATATACAATTCCTTCAGTATCCTAAATCAAGACGTAATAAAACTTAATTCGATCCAAAAGAAATAAGAAAACTTTGAGAAAAAAAAGAAGAAGAAGAAATAAAGTATGTTGCACAGATAACCTCTTCAATGACATTGAGTTTATGGGAGTCACCAGTGTGCCCCTGCTTACAAAAAATTACGGCATATTAAGACAAATTAACATATGGTGTCCTTTTTTGTTTTTGAAAAAAAAAATTGCGCTTGAATTATCAATATGAAAAATATTGAATTTAATTATACCCTCAAATAACCAGATTAATGTGCAACCCTCTGGCTCTATTCTAAATGTTTCAAAATTCCACCCCATAAGGCCATACTGTACTCATCCTATAAGCACATTCTGACAATTGAGGAACAGGGAAATTGGAACCATTTCGGATGATTTTTTTAATATAAAAATTTATCGCCATTCTAAGATATTTCAGTAGATTGGTTTATGATGCATACTACTTGAATTTAATTGGGAATTTCGAAAATTTCAACAATCAAGCCATTACATTCTTAACCAATCCGGAGCTTTCTCTTCCGAACTCGTCCCATTCTGCAAAAAAAACAAACCAAAAGGTAGAAACGAAAAGAATAAGAATATAAGAATAAACTGTAACAAAATGCTCAAATAAAAGGAAAAACAAAACTTAACCAGATTTGCTATTGGTGGATGGCAAATTGAGCATCATAATAAGAAAAAAAGGCAAAACAACGAAGAACAGCCCCAAGAGAAGAACCCTTGGGAGCAGCACGGATTGCCTCATCAGACCAATCCGCGGCTGAGATTATTCTGCATCGGCGATTGAACGAAACTCGAATTACGCGAAAGAATTAGAGATGGAGAGTACGAGAATCGATTCTGTGTAAAACGATCTCAGTGTAAAAATTTGGGCCTAGTCATCAGCGTGACAGCGTCTAAATTTGTGGTTTTAGTTTTATGTGAATTTATTTATGTTACTTCCGTACAACAGTTGACGATAAGGCAACATCTCTCTCAGTGGATTTAGAAATGTCGACCCGGATATAAATTAGAGCAGAAGTTAGACTCATCTATCTTTTTTAGCTCAGATGAAGTGAGAATTGAATGACTTGATTGGATGAGGGGTTCCGAATTTGGAAATCTTTTGCGATTAATAGATTGAAGGAAGAAGTGGAGATTGTTTGGCATTTGAGACACGTGGATGGAAATGAATGGCTAACGAGGAGTCCCCTGTTACAACAGTGTACCCAATTCATTGTGATAAGACCGTACGTCGGCAGGAGTTACATGCACCGTCTCAGGAGCGTATCTAGATTAGCTTTGAGAACCAAACATAAAACAGCTATCAGACGGGTAAAATTTTGCCACGTTGATATCGGAAGGATCTTTTTCCAGGGGATTTGCTGTAGCCGCAAGGATACGGATTCCTTGCCTGTGGAGACGGTTATTGGGACTTGAAAGTAGGTCCGACGGGCATCGGACCTACTTTCGTTTGATGGGTTTAGTCACCGTCGATTTGCTTTAAAATTCGTGCGAAACGCTTTAAATTTCGTGCGTGTCTGTTTTAATTATTGTGCGGATAAATCTTAAGTTAGATCGGACAGTCATCATGCTCGTTGAACCTAAAAGTAGGTCCAATGGGAATCGGACCTAATCCGTTCTTGGTTATTTGAGGACCCACAAGCTCTATCTGTCAGTTGTAAACGAGGGGTTTTCAGGTTTTGTCTGTGTAGACTCTAGAGAATTTATTTGAGAAAGCCAGCTATGTATGTAGCTGTTCATGGAGCAAGTTTACATAAATGGCGAAAATTGTTCGAAAATTGTTCCATATGGCTTCCCATTATAAATCCTGAATTGAAATGGCACGTCTGTCTATTGTATGATTGCATCACATGCAGCAAAGATCGTAACTGTTCGAGTTGCACACTTAGGATTGTTGCATTTCAGTTTTATTCTTATAAATAAATCTCTGAAAATAAAAATAAAATAATATATCGACTTTTTCTACACTAGTGTGATTTACAAACTTCTTTAATATCCATGAAAGTAAAATAAGTCGAATGTTCCAACTTTTTTTAATGAAATTTAGTTCATTAAATGAACATTACGAAGTTATAAATTACTAGAGTTTTATTTCCTGCTAATTCACTCCGAAAAATAAAATATCTATTAAAATAATGTCATTTTTTTCAAAAAAAAAAAAAAATTGCATTCAAGAAATTTAAAGTACAAATAAATAGTTTTTCCAAACAATAATAAACAAACACGATTAATCAATCGCACAATATTTAAATTAGAAAACTCAAAGAAATTAAGAGTTATATTTCAACTTAAGCGTATTAAACACATAACTTTTAAATGAGGAGTGGGAGGTAGGATACAAGAGGAATTCACATCTTCCCCGATATTGTAAAAGAGAATTTTTTTAGAATAAGTGGATCCGGACTGTTCTTTTAACTTTGCACGAATCTCAAAGCTTAAGTAATACTCCCCTGCGCTAGTCCGAATCTAAAAGCCGCTGAGAGTAAATCTCAAACCGTAAAGTGAAGGGAATTTTTTACGCATATTGGAGAGGATACTCATTCGATACAAGTGAAGGGAATTTTTTATGCATATTGAACAGACTCAACAGATGAAAACATTATATGGATTATGTTTGTGTCATTAATGTTTTATTGTGTCTCAGAATTTCAAGATATGAGATACATTTCTTTTTCACATGAGAAGTGTATAATGTAATTGATATTAAAAGCTACTCATTAATAGTGTGATAAAACATTAGTTCCTTATATATAACTTGTGTAGGAGAAAGTTATGTATCAATAGTACCATTGCCCCTCATCTATAATGAGTAATGATATTTTATGGGCCCCTTGGTAAAGTAGAAATATGATGCATGCAATACAACTGAAGTGCAGTTGTATATTAATAATTTACTTAAGAGACCAAGAAACGAATATAATACAAAGATGACACAATCCTACTTTGTATAATATTCATAATATCATGAGACAAGAAATAGACACAAGTGATGTTATTTATAGCATTACTTTAAGGGATCGTGTATTGTAAAAAGATACTTTACATCTGTGTCATTTGGATAACTATAATGTATAGCTAGTACCGCTTATAATTTATGGTAATAAAATGTTATTATGTCATTGCCAACATGACATAGATCTCACAGAGTCACACCAATAAGGAATTAATTAGAAATATTCCTTGATTTATTTGACATGTATGACATGACAAATAAATTGGTTTCTCTACCTAAACATGAGACAAATAATTATGGAGATCCAAAACTTTGTCTCTCTCCCATTTTGATATCTCATATGTTGAAAACACACAACAAACCCTAACTCAAGATCTAGTTCTATTGGAGGATAGTGATTAAGAAGCGACTGAAATAATACTCTCTAGCAAGAGGAAACTTCAGTTTCTAATTAATTTCTTGGTGGATACCGTGGAGGGCTTCTACTTTGAAGTCTTGATAAGCCTAAATTTCATATATCTTTTAAGTAGGATTTGGTCTCTAAATCTATCCCCTTTTGTTGGTTTAAAGCCATTTAGTTTAGATAATGCACCAAGTTCGAGATTCTGCTATGTTTTCATGTATTTTCAGGTATTAGAAGCAAATGAGAATAATTTGGAGCAAGCCCGGACACGATCGGAAGCTAGATGGCATGTAGAGGCAAGTAACAGAGGAAAATTGCGACCTGCAATAATTTATTGCGACCCACAATAACACAACTTCTACTAAATAGCTCACTGCCACAATTCTGCACCATTATTGCGACCCGCAATAACACAACTTCTACTAAATAGCTCACTGCCACAATTCTGCACCATTATTGCGACCCGCAATAACACAACTTCTACTAAATAGCTCACTGCCACAATTCTGCACCATTATTGCGACCCGCAATATTTATTATTGCGACCCGCAATTTCTTCACTGCTTCCGAATTTTCAGCTGCTACAGACCCAGAATCATTCTTATAGCCCACACCTTCTTCCCCAAGAGGGGAGGCCACCATTACACACTTCTTTAGAGCTAGGAGCAACCTCAAGAGCTAGGGTTTGAGCTCTAAGGTGATTTGGAGAAGGAGAAGCTCAAGGGAGAAGAGATTTGTGCTTGGATTTGTATTCTCTACTCTATTTTCTTCTTTCCTGGCTTTGGTAACAAACTGTTTATCCCATTTGTAACTATTTGCGCCCTTATGAGAGGCTAATCTCCTCTCTAGGGGCGATGGCATGTAAAACTCGAAACTAGGTGCACTCTTTCTTACTCGATTTGTGAATTTTATTGACTATTAGCAATTTACTCTTTTAAAGCTTGATTTATGCATGGATTGTGTGGTTTAACCTTACTCCTTCAATTCATGGATTTAGGGATTTTTCAATGACTAAAAATCACTTGCATTAACTCCCCGAACAAAAAGAGTAAAGAATAGGTATTTAGGACGAAGTACTTAACCGAGAAGTCCGAGGTAACCTAAAAGTACGATATTAGCACACGAAGTACTTAACCGTGAAGTGCACGCTATTATCACTTTAGACAGAACACCCACGCACGCTTTAGAAACACGAATCGAGTAGATTGAGACCCTAGTGGATAAGAAATGCCAAAGCCCCTGGAACTCCTACACTTGAATCAGACCCAAAACATTTATTATTTGCTTCTTTCAACTTAATTAGATTTAGAAACCAAATCAAACTTTGTCTGTCTAGCTTAATGAATTGGTGAGAACCAGTACTTTACGAGTTGTCCCTGTGGATTCGACACCCGAAATACTACTTGGCAAGATTGTATACTTGCAATCAAGTCTCAACTTGGTGCAAGACATTCTTCAAGGCCATTTCGACAAACGAAGGTATCCAAGAGATCTAGAAGAGAATACGACTTTTCTCTACTTACCAAATTGACATTTGGTAGAGGTATCTCCAAATCTTCTTTTGTAGATAGATTTATGATGAATGAATGAGTAGACAATTATTTGTGCTTAAGAATTGCTTGAGTAAAATTAGCATGATAAAGTAGATCCATATATAGATGCTTGTAAAAGAGTTAAATTTTTAATTTTTACCATTTTAACGCATTATGAAATCCTTGAAAAGGTTGTAGAGATCATAGATTTGTGGCTGGAAATTTATGGAACAAATAAAAAAATTTGATACTTTTTTGTGCATTGATTGCTTGATTATAGATCATACAAGATATATAAATATATAAAAAATTGTATTACTACCAATAACACACCACTAGCCCACTTCTTTAAAAAATCAACTCAATATTAAAATTCATGTATTTTTTTATATTAAAATGACAGAAGACAAAACCCCTCAATGTAATATAGATCAGGAATTAATTTCTTAATAATTATTGGTCTCAAGAAATACCACAAATTAATATTACCAGAATATTAACGATAATACGACAAATTAAGAGAGAACATATAAAATAATTGTTTTTTCCAAGCCCAAATGAATTGTTCAACTTGAATAGCGTGACTATCTGGGCCTGTTGGGCCTTCAGAAACAAGAGTACAGTAACCGGGTCTTATAAATGCCTCGTGGGCCCTACTTCTTCTGTCTCTAATTCCTATTATCTGTGTTAACTCAGGAGGGCGGAACTAGAAATCTCGATAGAGGGGGCTAAAAATTAAAATGCAGAAATTATGGCTAGTGAAAATTGAACCCAGACTCTCCACAATCACAAGATAAACTCTTACTACTAAACTACAAGTAAACATGTACTAATTTATAAAGGGGACTTGACTATATAAAATGTTTTAAAAAAATAAAATTCAATTAAATTGTAGTATATATAACTAAAATTTTAAAATTATAGGGGTGGCTTAGCCACCTTTTGAATGGCTTTAGATCTGCCTCTGCATTAACTCAAACTTTGAGTTGATGCAGAATAAATTCGGACTGTCAGATCTGTATTGGCACAAATATTAAAAAAGCCCTATGCATTCCTCTTTGGACCTGATTAGTCCAGATCCTAATTGGATAGTAGAGATGCATTAATTATTTACTCAAAGTTATTGTAGAGAATACAAATTTCTATTCACTCTCATAAATTTTGACACTTTTCACCTTCCACATGTCTCTTCCCTTCTCTTAATTTTTTTTCTTAGTTTCTCCTCTTTCTCCATGGATATTTAGTTGTTTTCTCGCCTCCCGCATAACTAGGAACTGTCATCTCCTTCAAATATATACATTGCCTGATTTAAAAAAATGTCAATCAAGAGATTATACAAAATTTAAAAGAATGAAAAAATTGCTATAGCATGAACATCCTCCCAAAATAGTTTTTGTTTCATGCATGCAACAAACAAACTATTCTAGAAAAGAACTTTGTAACTAAATGCAATATTTATGTTACAAACAACATTTTTAAGTTCATTGTCCAGGCTGACAGTAACCTCTGATTATCATGTTGGATAAATCATCATTTTAAATTTTAATCGAGTCGGATCCGGTTCGGTCTAATCACTCTCGCAGTCGGATAACGGAATGTCCAATTAATCCCAACCCAACCCAAACTGTGAGACTGGATTTTTATTGATTTTCCCCCGTGCATAATAAACCCTCCATCAATTCCCATCTCCATGGCTCCATAAATCCACAAAGCACTTCTCTCATCCTCCTCTTCAGTCTTCATCTCTAAAATCTAAAATGCATATTTCTCATTCATTTCATTTACACCATCCGCCTTTCTCTCTTTTCCAATTCCCTTCCAGAACCACCCTCTCTCTCCTCTCAAACCTTTCCCAAACAGAACTTCTTCCCGCTTCAAGCTACGCGCCTTTCCCTTCTTCCTCCCAAAATTGGCACAAAACCAAGCTTCTCTCTCTTCCCAAGCGACCACAATCCGTTCTAGACTATCGAGGCGGTCTTTCAAGTAATGGAGATGAAGTTGGTACCAGCCCAAGCACTGGTAGCAGCACCATGGCAAAAATTGTGGAAAGCTTGAAGAAATTCGGGTACATTGATGAGTCAGAAGAGAAGAAGGAGGCGCCGCCGTTACCCGAAAAAGGTTCGGTTGAGGATATATTTTATTCAGAGGATGGAATTCTGCCGAATTCACGAGGTGGTTTGGGGTTGGATTTGAAAGAGGAGGTCAAGTTTCCATGGGAGAGGGAGAAGAGCTTGAAAGAGAAGCAAGAGGTACTTTTTATACCCGTTGCATTTTCTGTTTAGTTATTCAGTAGCAAGCAAGGCTTAATATAACGGAAGATGCACACGGATACTAGAGTTCTAAAAATAAGTGGCATTAAGCTGTACGTGCAAAACTATCTTACATCCTAATTATTCTATTTTCTTAGTTCAATTTGTGAACAGACGAGCCACCACCCCAAAAGAAAAGAAATTTAGTAGTTAATTTGAACTATTGTGGCACTGTGATCCTATGACAGGATAGGAGGAAGAGAAGCAAGACCTCTCTTGCGGAGCTGACACTGCCAGCTGCCGAACTAAGAAGACTGAGACACATGGCAATTAGACAGAAGTCAAAGATAAAGATCAAAGGGATCGGTGTGACGAAAGAAATTGTTGACGCCATACGTGATAAATGGAGAACGGACGAGGTGGTACGACTGAAGTGCGAGGGCACGTCAGCTCTCAACATGAAGCGCATGCATGAGATTCTAGAGGTGCAGTTTTGATTTTTGGTTATAGTTGCTCGTAACAAATTATTTGTATGTGCCATCATCTGGTATCTGTGTTGATTCTGAATGATTTTATTGGTACCGCCCTCTGGTACCAGTAAGAGTACTGAATGATGGGATGGTTAGTCTGGTAGTGAACAATTACCACTAGCACAAGTCAGTGCTATTGCCCTGCCAGTATTGAGTCAATTGCAGTGTAGCCCTCCTGATACCTAGGTGAGAATGCTGATCTTGCATTAGAACTTAGATACATTATTGCAGCATGAATCAAATTCATATAGAAAGTACAGAAAATTAGCAGTAAAAAATTGAAGGGAAATTACCTTGTGTGTTCTGTGCACTAACTGAGCTTCCCTTTGATAAAATATAGAGAAAATCTGGGGGTCTTGTGATATGGCGATCTGGCTCCTCAATCTCTCTATATCGTGGCGTCAGCTACGAGATTCCAAAACAAGAAAGAGTGCCGTACCGGAAGGAATGGCCCAAAACCCTAGACACACGCCAGGATGAAAGCAAAATAAAAAATGAGAATGTATCAGAGCCAAAGATTGAGTATGAAAATGAAATTGACAAGCTATTGGACGAGTTGGGGCCGAGATATACTGACTGGCCTGGATCTGACCCATCGCCGGTGGATGCAGATCTGTTACCAGGTGTGGTGCCTGGATACAAGCCACCTTACCGAATTTTGCCATATGGTGTCAAGTCCTCTCTTGGTTTAAAGGACAGCACTGGTTTGAAGAGGCTTGCGAGGACATTGCCTCCCCATTTTGCACTTGGTATATATACTTGCAAATTACACTTACTCTTTTCTTGCATCTAAAGGTCAATGCCTTTTGGTTAGTGAAACCAAAATAGTAGAGTATTGTGATCAAATGTATCACGTTTAAAGTTGGCAATTTTAGCCCGTTCACTAACTAGTCCTGTAGTTCGTTAATAATGAGCTCGCATTGAACTAATGCTAAGAGTCTCCTTTTAATAGCTTGGTTGAATTACAATGAAAAGCAACACAGATAATTTGGTCATTTTGGTTGGTTTTACCTGAGTCGCCCATTTAATTTTTTTTTTTTCCAGTTATTTTATGTTTTACTTGTATTGTCTTCTTAAATCTGTAGGTAGAAGTAGACAGCATGAAGGCTTGGCAGCAGCTATGGTAAGACTATGGGAAAAAAGTAGCATTGCGAAGGTTGCTTTGAAACGGGGCGTACCACTCACCACTAGTGAAAGAATGGCCGAGGATATCAAGGTAACTTTACTAAAGAAAAATAATCGAGAGGAATAAATTGACCATCTATACTTGGGAAGTGTCACCCTGACAACCAAACTTTTTTGACAACCATGATAGCCTACGTCAAAAATCTTGAAAATCAGAAACTAAAATTATAGATTTGTTCTTTGTTGTTTAGGATACTCTGTATTAAATTTGGTGTAATTTGAGAATCATTTGGATATATGATCAAATGCTGGCATAATTGACATTTACTTTTTCACAATGCTCAATGGGTTTCACCAAATTTTATGCACGTCTTATCTAATTATAGAGAACATCTCTATGATTTAAATATTTTGATTTTGACCAGCTTCGTATTGGTTCTCGCAGTTGTCAAAATAAGTTTGTTGTTAGTATAACCAATCCTTTATAGTTTAGCATTTAGACATGGTACTTTAATGCATGTAACTTGATTTTCAGTGCACATGATGGAGTACATATTATTAACCGATCCACCTATATATACCGGTTGAGCATTTATAATCACATTCTGGTCTTGTAGGTGTTGAATTATAGTATGACTTATACACAGTATACATGCATGTATTACTATGCTAAATTATCTCTGTGGAGTAGTAAAATTTTAATTGTTTGACCTCAGAAACTTACCGGGGGGATGATTCTCTCGCGTAACAAGGACTTCATTGTTTTTTACCGTGGTAAAAATTTCCTCTCCTCGGACATAACTGAGGTATTGTTAGAGAGAGAGAGACTAGCAGCTCTTCAAGACGAGGAGGAACAGGTGCGGTTAAGAGCTGCCTCCTCTTTCTCTGTTGGTACCTGCACGAATTCTGGAACCAGTGGAACAGGTACTTTAGAGGAAACCCTTGAGGCCAATTTAAAGTATGGTAATATACTTGATGAAGGGTATGAAGAGATGATGAGAAGGGAGGTGGAGCGGGCTAGGCATGCTGACCTTGTCAGAAAGCTTGAGAGGAAGCTTTATTTGGTAAAACTTATTTTGATTAATTTGAAAAAAGACTTTTGCACAGTACCAAGAATTGCAAAAGATCCAATATTACCAAAGTTTGCAAAAAAGAAAATAAACCTGAACTAAACTATAAATAAAGAAAACTGAACCCACTGTGTGTTACATTACATGGTCAATATACTGGTTAATTATTCAGAGAAGAAGACAACATTTTCCTATAATAATAATGAAAAACCTCCATTTAAAGGTTGTTGATTCATTATTTTTGGTTTTTGATGCATGACAGTTCAAATTTAATATCTTTAAGCATTAATTTCAACAATAGATATTGATGATCAATGCAATTTTAAGACATTGCTTAACCTATTGTGAGTGCATAATAAACTAATCCTGAAAGCTCCCAAAGAGGTAATTGTTTGCTTTAGTTTCTTCACAACTGCTTTTTGTAATTTCTGAGAAATATGGGGCTTTTCAACATTTCTTCATAATGTAGGGCCTATTGCAATTTTTACTTTTTACTTTTCCTATTAGGTAGATAATGGGATGTAGCTTTATTATTTGGTGCAATTTCATTTGCAACATTGTATATGCCACAGAAAACGGAAAGCACCAATTCTAGCCCTTTCCCTTAACACTTTCCCTAGATACGTGTAACAAATTCCATGTTTAAGAGAGACATATGGGATAGTCTTGTGTTATATAGATGAGGTATTTTTGCTTTCTGGGAACTTTTGAAAGTCCCGTCTTGTTATTTATACTCTCCATTTCCCATTTAACTAAACCAGCTTCGTAGATTTCTTAATAGGATTAGCATATTAATTTCATGCTCTAGCTGTAAACAAAAGCATCTGGTTGTATTAAATTCTCTATTTTCCGTTCTTCTATTTAAAAAAGGCCGAAAGGAAGATAGGTGGTGCGGAGAGAGCATTAGCAAAAGTTGAAGAGAATTTGAAGCCAACAATACCTTTACAAGAGCCAGAAACAATAACAGATGAGGAGCGGTTCATGTTTCGCAAGCTCGGTTTGAGGATGAAGGCCTATTTGCTGCTTGGTATCTGTTGTCCTTTTGATTTGTTTTTTTATTGTAACTAAAATTGAGATTTCAAGGGCCATACTGGTAGTCATTTGCAGATATTTCTGTATCATTGGTTGTAGCTTGTAAAGGAAAATAAGAAAAGGAGGTAAATATGCAGATGATCACACCAGATGTCTGTTATTTGAGAAATGTTGGATTGATAGCATTATTTGCACATTAAGAAAAGTTTTTTTTTCCCAAGTCAGTCTAAACATGAGAAATATGCTAGATTTACAAAATAACAAAATATTGGATATAATCTGCAAATAGTCTATTGTCTTGAATTTTGGTTGTACTACAAAATTTTCAAGAAAACTTAGCTTCTATTACAAATACACCAAATTACCGAATTTAAATACATAATGGCCATCAAATACTAAATATAAGCTGTACCAGGCAGGAGACGAGTGTTTGACGGAACAGTGGAAAACATGCACCTGCATTGGAAGTACCGTGAACTGGTCAAAGTTCTTATCAACTCGAAGAATTTTAATGAGGTCAGACACATAGCCTTGTCTCTGGAGGCTGAAAGCGGTGGTGTGCTGGTATCGGTTGACAAGATCTCCAAGGGGTACGCTATGGTCCTGTACCGGGGCAAGTCGTACCAGCGGCCTACTAAGTTGAGACCCACTAATCTTTTGACCAAGAGAAAGGCTCTTGCACGATCCATTGAGCTGCAGAGGCATGAGGTTAGTGTTTTGACTTTTGATACCATAGTCTGAGATGGCAAAAAGGTCATTGGATCTTTCTTTTTTTTGGGTTAATCTTTGTTTCGTTGGGTCAAGCAAGGTTTTTTTGGGTGTTTAGTAATGGGGTGCAGGCAATTTCCATTTCATATCAATTTTTGGTCTCTGATTGTTTAGAGATGGTTTGGTTACATCTGATATGGATTTAACCAAAACCATGTTCAAGTCTCGGTCATGTCCTATGATTATCCTAGCAAACATTGTTTACAGTAGCAACCGGTTCTTTGGGGTCAGATAAGTTCTCTTTGATTTGGATCAGGTTGGGTCAAATTTGGGTGTGTGAATGTTTCCCGACTTCCAAGTTAACTTCAGCCCTGATGATGTATTAGTTTGAGTTGTGAGTTGCTTCAGTTCAGGACTCAAGATTCTTCAGATCTCTCGAGTTACTATTAGGCATGCTTCCTGGTTTCACATGGTTGTAGTGGCAACTTTAGTTCCAGTATTTGGTATTACTATACCATAATTGGCTTCATGGGCAGGGAAGCGAGGAAAAGGCAATTAAAAGAGAAAATTATGAATAAAAATTATAAACCCATAAACTTGAAATGGAAATATTATATTTCCATGTGATATTTGTGTTTTTTCCTCATTTCAGGCACTTAAGAACCATATTTCAAGGTTAAGCAGAAAGGTGGAGCAACTAAAATCTGAACTGGTAACCCTCACTTGCCTCTTTGAATTGTATTGAAAATTGTGTTTGAGCATTGATGAGTTGTTTAATATTTGATTTTCCGAATTTCAGAAACAAGTGGAAAACACAAATGATAAAGGAGATGAGGATTTATATGCAAAACTCGACTCTGCTTATTCCTCTGAAGATGATAGCTCAGAGGTAAACCAGAAACTTCTACAGAAGTTTTATGGAATGTAAATTGAACTTGATTTGGAAAACTAATAGCCAGAAAGCATGGAAATTATAGGCGGATACAGCAATGGGATTCAATGCCCCCCATTTGTTTGTCAAATTAAACATGTTTATGCAGTATTTTTTTTATGTTATACACATATCTTTTAAATAAAATTCATATTTGACCTCTATAGATACTTAAAAGGTGTTCAATTATTACTCCCATAGTTATAATTTTATATTTTTGGTATAACCAATTTATTAATATCAACGTTTGATATGATATATGACTCCCATTTAAAAAATTTCTGGCTCCGCCACAATAGAAACTAATGATGCCTCTTTATTGTGTGTGTCCCTGTAGGATGATGCTGATGAAGCTTATCTTGAAGGTTTTAATTATGGTAAAGGTAATGGAGAGGAGGATAATAATGATGTTTATACTGATAATATCGTTGCCAGTGATCTTAATGATCATGATGAGGATGATGGTTATGATGAAAATCAAGTTGATGATGAACTAGATGATGCTAGTCATAGTTCCAACGAGAGTTGTCAAGATAGCTTGTCCTATATACATGTGTCTGAAAATTCAACGGGTGAGGAGCAAAGTAAACCTTCAAGTGTTTACAATTAATGAATTGTACATGTAAAATTGATCTTTCATGCTGTTGGCTGTTGCTAAATGAAGTTTCCGGTTTTAAAATTGATCAAAGAATAATTTGCCAAGATAGCTTGCTCCCCTCATTTTACATGCTGGAAATTCTATGGGGTGAGGAAACTGAACATCGTAGTATTATAATTACAATTAATTATTGGTGAAAGGTGGATATAGAAATTTGTTTTCAAAATGAAATTTCTGCTTTTATATTTTCTTATACAATCAAGGAAGGACAATAAAAACTTGGGTCTCATCTAGGGCTGCAAACGAACCGAACCGAATCGAACTTACCCCCGGTTTGAGTTTGGTTGAATTAATTTCGAACTAGGTTTGGTTTGAATTAATTTCGAACAAACTCAATTTCAAACTGAATTTTTTACGAACTCAATTTCGAACCTTTACGAACTTTGTTATGACTTACGAGTTATGACTTACGACTGAGCCATAGTGCGAAATTACAGCACTTCAATAAAAACTCAAGTATTCAAAATAAAATTTAAATAAAATCTAAATATCAATAGAAGTACAATTTAAATAAAAACTCAAGCAACAAAGCAGAGATCAACGAGGGTCGTCTCGTCTCGCCTCGCCTCACAGCCGGTCCCAGTTTCAAATTAGAATAGACAGTTTGAGTTTTCCTCTACGAGGGTGGTCTTTTACTTGGTCCGACCTTATTTCTAAGGTATCGCAACATCTAAGAGTCTAGGGTTTGGTATCGCAATCAAGTAGCTAACAGAGGAAGCTCTAGGGTTTGGACTTTGGTATCGCAAGTTCGCAACCAACAGAGAGGAAAAGTCGGCTAGGGACTAGGGTAAAGCGATTATGGGTTATGGTTGGTTTTGTTTAATTTTTCTATTTTGGGCTTTGTTGTTAAATTTTTTTATTTAAGCTTGTAATTGGACCGGACTTTCTGTTTCAAAAAACATTTTTCAGAAATCAGTATTGAAAGCAGTTATGGACTGGACGGCTTATATTTTCATCAGTGAACATAAGTTATCAGCAGAAATTAACGGTTCACATTTGAGTTAATTTCGAACTAAATTTGATTTGCGAACCTATTTCGAACGAACTAGGTCTAGTTTGAGTTTGGTTTGAAATAATTTCGAACTAAGTTTGATTTGAATTAATTTCGAACAAACTCAATTTCGAATCAAACTTTTTACGAACTTTTTCGAATCAAACTCAAATCGAATTACGAACTACGAATTTTTTATGCAGCCCTAGTCTCATCCACATTTCGCGGCGGTTATTGTCTCATGTATATAACATTTTGCTGGAAAATATGACCGCTCCTCTTCAAAAATATGGACAACTGCTTTTTTTTTATAAAAAACCCAAGTCCATTTCATTCACGAAATAGTTTAACTTACAGCCAATTAGTTCATATCCTAATAACAGTAAAATAAAAGTCCCTAACAAACATACGCATCAGCTGTAACTCAGTTGGAAACCACCACAAACCAAAAAGATTAATAACAAAGTTAATCATCAGTTGGAGGCAACCAAAAACCAACAAAGTAAACACTTTTATCATGAAAGCTAAGCCACTCAATGGGGCTGAAGTTAAGTTTGGTAATAACAAAAATTGGCTTTGCAGCCTGAATCCATCTTCTAGTTTTCTTTTCTTCATATGGTACCAACTGGTTCCTTAATTCATCCACCATATTTGGCTCTTCTACAAACTCATCTGGATGTCAACTGGCAAGAGGCAGAACATCCATGTCCACTGGGAGCCACAAAGCTGCTGTTTCACATTGCCTGCCTAATAATGCACAAGGGAAATGATAAGTAAAATTATCTAACTGATTTTTTCTTACCAGTTTCAAAATAGAGTTCATTGCGATGCTTCCATAGAGTCTAGCACACTGCACTGAATACTAATAAGAAAGCTGCTTTATGTGTAGAAGCCAATTGATTTGCAAACTTAATGATATCCGAAAATTTAGTCCACTGTATGCTGACATCTTGACATGAGCCCATAAAAAACCATATTTGCTTTGTGAAAGGACATGTAACAAATAAGTGATTAATGGATTCTGGTTGTTGATAAAATTGACAAGTAACACAACCTGTCCATCATTTTTTTCTCAAATTGTCAGTTGCTAATATTATATTCTTATGAGTTAGCTACATAAAGATTCTAATTTTAAGAGGTATTGGTATTTTCCACCATAACATTACATTTTTAGATGTAATATCTCTAAAATTGAGAAATTTATATAAGGACCTAACTGTAAAGATCTCATTGGATTCCCATCTCCAACTAAGCCTATCATCTAAGTGTGTATATGATAAGTGACTAATGATATCTAATATCTCTAACCATTATGCATATTGCACAGTATCTAGAGATCTAAGGACAACTGCTTTTAACATCTTAAATTTTGAATAAGGTGTCAATATAGATACTTATTAATATCATTTTATTATAGGGAACAAGTTTAGGCCCCGCAAGGTGCAAAAAGGACAAAAAAAAAAAAGAATTATAGAGCAGTTAGGTAAGTATTAAGATGTGAATAAAAACATTATGACATCTTTGAGTATCGGGTCTTGTCTCTCTAAAAATATTAGATAAAAAAAAAAAATTCTGGATCACGCCTTTTATGCCTAACAATTTGGAGAACTAATAATAAGATGATTTATGGAGTAACTAAGTCAACTCACATATTTTACATTTTATTTGGTAGTTGAAGTTTTGACTTTAATTAATTCATCTAGAGAATAAGATGTTGAGAAATTAACATCTTTTTATGATATTGGGTCTTACATTTGAAATTTTTTTATAAAATTTTCAAAATTTTTTATGATGTTGCGAAAATTTTCAAAAAAATTTTCAGCATTTGTAATATCTAAAATCTGTGGGCTCATTTGAAAATTCCATTTAAATAGTAGATTAAGTATTTCCTAATTATTTCTTCTTGTGATTATCATTAATAAATTATACACAAGAAACCTTTGTTATAAAGGGGCTCCTGACCCTCTGACTCTCTGATAATGATTACCCAGAGGCGTTTCTTTTCATTTGTTTTATTCTTATTACGGTTACGGATAAGTAATAGTATATATCTTAATCAGTTAATCCTTTTCAATTAGAATCAGATCTATCTATCTCTCTCTCTCTCAGTTTTGTATCTGAAAAATAAACGACTCCCTCACTCCAATTAAGAGATACCCTTTCTCTGTATTCTATTAGAGAATGAAATAAAATAAAATCTCCTCTGATTTACTTTCATATGAGATATCAATTTTGATTGATTCCCCATTTTCCATTATATCACCAATTGATTATTAATCTGATCAACTGTTGGATATTGCAGAGTTATTGTCAGTCACTTCCATGGCGTGTCTAAGGAGCGACAACTTCGGATTATCTTGGTTGCAGTTTCATTTTGCACGATGAGACATAATATGCTTAAGGACAGTGTCTCGTACATGATCCGAGTACTATTGTTTCAACTTGTTTATTTTTTATTTATTAATTTATTTAACTATCCGAATTGTTATGATATTTATCTCAACAGTAAGTTAACTCACCTGAAGAGGTGGAGTATCTTACTTCATCTTACTCTTATTTTACTTCTTATTTGATGAAGTTAAGAGTTTACTCCACTTCTTACTCCACAATCAAACATGATCATATAGTTATTATTGTTGTTGCTAACTTGTTGCTGCCGCATTGAATGATATATATAGAGTAGAACTAGGGTGTTCCTAAGCTCACCAAGGCTCTCGTGAACTCGACTCTAAAACCTATCGAATTGACTTCAAACGACATTTCCAAACCGTTAGATGTTCAATCTATATTAAAATGTGCTTGGAAACCAAATTTTACATTTTTTTGGAATTTTTTTACTATTTATTAAGCCGGTTTGAAAACCGCTGTTTTCCAATGGTGCAGAATTTTAATAAAAACAGCGGTTTTCAAACCATCTTAATAAATAGTAAAAAAATTCCAAAAAATGTAAAATTTGGTCTCCAAGCACATTTTAATATAGATTGAACATCTAACGGTTTGGAAATGTCGTTTGAAGTCAATTCGATAGGTTTTAGAGTCGCGCTCACGGAAGGGCTTGGTGAGCTTAGGAGCACCCTAGTTCTACTCTATATATATATATATATATATAGTGCTGGGCTTAGCTAAGCCATGGTGTAAAACGACTTGGTGCTCCACGTCTCATTATTTCCATTTTGAAAATCCAAACGACCGATCCGAACCGCTCAAGTTGTTCTCCATATTGATATGTGCTTGGAGACCAAATTTTACATTTTTTGGAATTTTTTTACTATTTATTAAGCCACTTTGAAAATCACTGATCCGGCGGTCCAGAAATTTTTACTGTTTTTTACTGTTCATAAGGATTTTCAGATTTTCAAAGTGGCTTAATAAATAGTAAAAAAATTCCAAAAAATGTAAAATTTGGTCTCCAAGCACATTTCAATATGGAGAACATGTTGGAAGGTTCGAATCGACTATTTGAACTTTGAAAATGAAGATATGGCGTGGAGTACCAAGTCGTTTTACTCCATGGAGTAGCCTAGTCAGACTCTATATATATATATATATAGAGTAGGGCTATTGTACTTCGCGAAGTAAAACGATGTTTTACTTCACGCTCATACTCCCATTTTCAAAATCCAAAATGTTGATCCGAACCGTTCAAGTTGTTCTCCATATTGAAATGTGCTTGGAGACCAAATTTTACATTTTTTTTGAATTTTTTTACTATTTATTAAGCCACTTTGAAAATCGCTGATCCATTGTGAACAGTAAAAAACAGTAAAAAATTATGGACCAATGGATCAGCGATTTTCAAAGTGGCTTAATAAATAGTAAAAAAATTCCAAAAAATGTAAAATTTGGTCTCCAAGCACATTTCAATATGGAGAACAACTTGAACGGTTCGGATCGACGTTTTGATTTTGAAAATGGGAATATGAGCGTGAAGTAAAACATTGGCTTTACTTCGCGAAGTACAATAGCAAAATTCTATATATATATATATATATAGAGATAGGCTAATATGCTTTTAGTAGCATATGGGCCGATATGCTTCCAACTCAAAATTGGATTTTCAAAGTCCAAACGGTCGATCCGAACTGTTCAAGTTGATCTACATATTGAAATCTGCTTGGAGACTAAATTTTACATTTTTTGGAATTTTTTTACTATTTATTAAGCCACTTTGAAAATTGCTGATCCGGTGGTCCAGAATTTGAAAGCACTGTTTTTACTGTTCACCCGGATCAGCAATTTTCAAAGTGGCTTAATAAATAGTAAAAAAATTCCAAAAAATGTAAAATTTGGTCTCCAAGCAGATTTCAATATGTAGATCAACTTGAACGGTTCGGATCGACCGTTTGGACTTTGAAAATCCGATTTTGAGTTGGAAGCATATCGGACCATATGCTACTAAAAGCATATTAGCCTATCTCTCTCTCTCTCTCTCTATATATATATATATATAAAGTACTGAGCCAAATATTTATATTACTAATATTGTGTATTACTATTTGATCTAATGTATCTTTCCTATGGGATCTAATTGTTGAATTTTAACTAAATTAAACTAATTCTTATCATTATTATCTAGATAAGGATAAATCCATCTTCAGTAACGGATAAGATTAAATTTGTATCTATATATATCAACCATATTATGAATAGTATCATGTCCATGTCCTCAATTAGACTACCCTAGTATGGATCAACTGAATCTGCAAATTTTGCGAATTGAATTCATATTTCTAACATCCAATCCCTACGGTACCGAAATTTTCATTTTTACCATCTCAAAAAAAAACATATAATCCTATTTAAAAAAAAAAAATCAGATGGTACCCTATCCGGATAAATTGAGCTATAGTCAGAAATTGGCGGAACAAATTGAGCTGGTCGGACCAAATATCGGTCCTTCAATTCAATTGACGACCCTGTTCTTTTTTTTTTTCCTTACTTCTTTGTCAGCCCACCATGTCTCTAAGAGCCAATTCAAAATTGATGAACCTAATTAGGCTATTTGTTGTTTTGTCTTTTCATAATTCCAAAGGAAAAAGAAGGTTAGAAACCTTACTCTTAACTATCGTTGTTCTAAATTAATTCTGTGAAGTTGGAGGTAATTAGTAATGGAAACACGAAGTACTTATTCAAATTTTTTTTTAATAAAAGTTGGAGATCAAGTTACTCAACTATTTTAATATCCATTAAGGATTATGGAAATTGTTCTTGTTCCCCTTCGAGAAAAAGAAAAAGAAAGTAAAAACTCTAGCCGTCTCAACCTCAGCCCTCAGCCACCCACCTCCTCCCATCCCTCATCACCTTCCTCCAACCAGCTACCCTTCGCTCCTCCGTCACCGTCTCTCCGCCTCCTGCTCCCCTCCGGGGGAGCAGGGTGATTCGCACTGCCAACTCCCTCCCCCTTCTCTCTGCCTTCTCAACCCCTCCTCTTCGTCTCACTTCTCCACCCTCTTCCACCTTTGTTCACCACGCCTTCTCTTTAAGAAACCCTAGCCGCCACCAAGCCCTACCCCTTCTTGCCCCCATCTCTGCTCCTACCCGTCGGAAGAAGAGAGATTTAACGATAATAGCCCTAGTCGTCATCTCTCTCGTCTATCGGCGTCACCGGAGCGTTGGTGGCAATAGCTCTAGTTGCCAGCCCTCCCATCTCCTAACACCCCCACCTCCGCGCTTGGCTAGCCGATGTTGAAGATCGTCAGTGTCTACCACTGAAGGAGAGGGTTTGTTTATTTTGTTGTTTTAGTTGATTGTGTTGTTAGATGTTAATGGTGTGTTGTTAGATGTTAAAGTTTAGAAGTTGATGTTTAGATGTGAATGTTTCTTTTAGATGTTTATGCAGTTTGATATGGATGATGTTATGGATATAGAACGATAGATGTAATTTTACGTTTTAGTTAATGAAAATTATATCCAACATAATTTTTATACATGACATCTGGACAAATGTCTTACCAACATCTGGACAAATAATTTTCACAATTATATCCAACATAATTTGTATACAGAACAAATTTAGTTACAAATTTATTACATACCACATCTTTTATTAGGTAGATTAAACTTAACAGTTTCAATTTGCTGCTTGATTTATCTTAATTCAATTGAATATTTGTTTAGAAAAAGCAATTGAAATTTGCTTGTGCTTCTTTCTATTCTTATTTATTTTCGCTAGGTTCGGCCTTGATTATAATTAATTAAGGACCCCTCTAATTCACTAGACCAGACTTAAGTCTCCTTAGAAAACAAAGTGCAAGACCATAACTGTACCATTGGTGCAAGCATAAGCATGCATTCCATCCTGAGAAATGAGAAATTCCACAAAGAAAGACATTATGGGACCGTACCATTGGTGCAATGATAGGAGAGTTGTGTGCGGTCAACCATCCCTCTAAGGAATATTTTTCAAAGTAAATTAAGTTGATTTTTTTAAATAAACACACAATAAATTGAAACCCCTGTCTTAATTACTAAAATTAACATTCTTATTATGGTCCAATCTCTTAACTGCAAAATGAAATTATAGCCATTCACTAGGCATCTTTAATTAAGAAAATCCTGAACACGCAACGAGGCTCTATAAATGCATACAACTTACCACCCCTTTTCTTTGAGAGAAATTAAGAGAGAAATTAAAACATGGAAGCCCAAGAACACAAGGCGCCAGAGGTGGTAGAGAAAAATATAGTGACGGTGGCCACGCAACAATCTTCATCTTCATCTTCATCTTCAGAGAAGAAGAGTAACATGATCCAAGTCTCATCCAACAAAAGACCTCTCTATTTTTATGTCAACCTAGCCAAGGTTCTTTTCTTTTCTTTTTTCGCTTACCATCTTATTTATTCTGAAATTATGTTTTTGAGCTTAATAAATTTCTATTTTATTTATTATATTATAAATTGTCATCTTTCAGAGGCACATGCAAAACTACAATGAGGTCGAGCTATCAGCTCTTGGCATGGGTAATTATTTTTATTCTCTTTCTTTTTTTTAGAGAAATTTATATATATATATATATATAGAGAGTGATACTACGGTGTTTTGGGAAGTAAATATGGTGTTTTACTTCCCGTTCATATCTCCATTTTTAAAGTTCAAACAGTCGATCCGAACTTCTCAAGATGATCTTCATATTGATATGTGCTCGGAGACCAAAATTTATATTTTTTGGAAATTTTTTACTATTTCTTTTTTTTTTTATTTAATGAAAAGCTGTGATTTTAAAAAATTATAAAAAAATAGTAAAAAATTTCCAAAAAATGTAAAATTTGGTCTCCAAGCACATCAATATGAAGATCATGTTGATAACTTCGGATCGACTATTTGAACTTTGAAATTGGAGATAGGAGTGGAAAGTAAAACACTTTATTTACTTTCCAAAGCATGATAGCCTATCTATATATATAGATGGGGTATTGTGCTTTGCAAAGTAAAAGGAACGTTTTACTTCGGGCTCGTTTTTGGATTTTCAAAGTTCAAACAGTCGATCCAAACCGTTAGATGTTCAATCTATATTAAAATCTGCTTGGAGACCAAATTTTACATTTTTGGAATTTTTTTACTATTTATTAAGCCACTTTGAAAATTGCTGATCCGGGTGAACAGTAAAAACAGTGCAACAAAATTCTGGACCATGTGATTAGCAATTTTCAAAGTGGCTTAATAAATAGTAAAAAAATTTCAAAAAATGTAAAATTTGGTCTCCAAGCACATTTCAATATGTAGATCAACTTGAATGTTTTGATCGGCTGTTTAGACTTTGAAAATCTGAAAATGAGCCTGAAGTAAAACGTTCGCTTTACTTTGCAAAGCACAATAGCCCATCTCTCTCTCTCTCTATATATATATATACACCCATTAGAACCTAGTGATTTAGATATTACCCATAAAATTTTACAAATTAGTTATTTCCCATTCTAACTTATTTTGTTAATATCCCCATTTCTTAATTTAATCAATTAAAAATACAATTCAATATTAATAAAAAAAACAAAATGACAGTTCTGTCCTTCCCTTCAAAATACTTGTGTTGTGTCTTTCTCTTCTTCCCTTCGCTAACCTGGTACTCGAATTTTATTGATTCTACAATGTTGAATGCGTTAGATTGCGTTGGAGAAAATACTAATGCCCATAACGAAAGCACAAAACCCATTGTTTATACTTACACGAAAATTGTCACCCCCTAGATTTGTACTGGTATCAAATATCTCCAAATTTTGTACATTTGACTCAACTTCACTGAAACTTTAGTCAATCAAGGAGTAGAAATGGATTTCTGGTACTAATCATTAATTGGTAGGCAAAAAAGTGTTGAATTTATGGGTTAATTCGATAATTTTTTAAAGGATATTATGGAGCTGGAACTTTGAAGTCTTTGGTTTTTAATCAACCTGGGTGCCATTGATTTTTACCATTTATCAGAATCCTTTTGTGGAAATCGTTATTTCTTTCTTCAGTACAACCCTCCATACAACAGTTGCCTCGTGCATGGGTTAATGCACCCTTGCACAATATGCCATGAGCTTAATATAAATGATACAGTGAAAGATAATACTGTTATAGATCGACCCACCTTCTGTTCAAGAGAACAGCATTGCCATAGAACCTGGCAATTCTAGTAGCATGAGCAATCCATCAGGAAGTAGGCATGACTGAAGCGCAATTTGCAAAAAAACAAGGGCGAGTACTGCAAGTTATTTTTCAATAGACTGGGCAAATAACTTGAGATATATACACAAGATATACTGCATTTTCTGAAACAGGAATATTTATATGAATTTCAAACAAATTGTTTTGTTGTGATTATATATATACAAGATACTCATTGTAACGTGATTTTCCTGTAATTCTGACTACTTTATTTCAGCTATCGGCACAGTGGTGACAGTTGCTGAGATCCTCAAGAATAACGGCCTTGCTACCGAAAAAAGTATTATATCAATGTCTGAAACTAAAAGAAAAATAACAAAGCATAATTGAGCTTATTTTAAAAGTTCTCTAAGTAATTATATTCTTTCATTTATGCTAGAGATTCAGATGTCAACTGTTGGCATGAAAGATCAGGCGAAAGGAGGCAAGCTTGTACGAAAAGCAAAGGTATATATATATATATATTCGAAATTCATATGCAAAAAGGATTGCCAATGCCTTACCATGGAGTACCAGTATTAGACCTGACTGGCACAATACCAACCAGGTTTGGTACAGAAATCCTCGTGTACCAACTCACTATAGCATCAAGATCAACTGCAGACTGACTTAATTAATTTGTATCTAGTAATTTATGTCCATTTATTATTTATTAATTTATTATTTAATTAATTTCAGATTGAGATTACACTAGGAAAATCAGAAGGTTTTGACAAAATGGTGTCCCCAAAGAAAAAGGATCAGAACAAGATAGAGATGGAGGCGCCTAATCAAGTGGAAGTTAATACTTGATTAAGTTTTGCTTGAAATTAATTTACTAGCTTTTAATTTGCAGTTTCCTAAAAAATCATTTTTGGAGTCTCGTTCAAATAACAAGTGGAAATCTTTTGAGGTATCTATAGTATTATTTCAAAGTTGATTCTTTTGTACTATTTTTTTTTAATTGATATAGGATTTAGATTACTTAAGTATTGTCAAACTTCTTTGTAATTTCCAGTTTTGGTAATCATTTAATTCATGACAATCTTTTCTATTTTCTACTACAGTGTTACTTTTATTATTTATGCATGGATAATTTCGATGTACATCCTACATTGATGTCTCCGTTATGGTACATTCTCCAATAAAAACGGTGAATTTATAGATGTCTTTTTCTACCATTTAGATTGTACATATACAACTTGAAATTTATTTGATCATTTATCAAACAACTTGAAAAAGTGAAGAAGTGAATAAACTGTTAAAACATGCAACTTCTTGCTAAATCCGTCTTTTTCGACATCTATTGCAACCCCTGTTGCGGGTCGCAATGAATGCTTGAAATTTCTAGACACCCATTTTCTTCATTCCTTGGTCATCTCGCCTTTTTTTTTTTGAAGGTTGGAAACGGGTTCCAACAATAGTATTAATAAAAAAAGAGTATTTACAAAAATTTACTAAGAATAAATTACATTTTTAGATCTCTATTTACAAATTAAAATGATACTATGACCTCTTTTGTTAATGGATTACACAAATAGCAATCAGTTATGGATATCCATCGGTGTGTCGCCCATTAGCAGATGTTCTGGCCTTTTTTTGTTGGCAAAGGTTCTCCTGTTACGTTCCTTCCACAAGGCCCATGTCCCTGCTGCCCAGATGGTTTCCACGATGTGCGAAACCCCGGCGGCCTCGCTCCTCTCCCTAAAAGTCATGCTTCCACTACCGTGGCCCCCCATTTCGGCCTTTCATTTGTCTGCGCGAAGAGCCCCCTCCAAAACCTCATCGCATAAGGGCACCTCCAGAAGATGTGGTCCCTGGTTTCAAAAATGCCGGGCCCACAGAGTTTGCATCCGATATGAACCGTGCAATCCCTATGGTAGTGTTCGGCAACCATGGATTAGAGCTCCTTAGTGCTCCTTAGTGCTCCTTTTGCCCACCTTTTTTAAGCTTGCCCAAGTTTTTAAGCTATGGTTTCACATGGCTTAAGCATTTTGTCAAGCTTAAAGCTTTCTTAAGAAAATTACTTTTCAACTTTATTGTCGAACGGATGCTCCTTAGTGCAGCTTAAAATTTAAGCTTCATATGGTTGCCGAACATTACCTATGTGCTAGAACTTCCTGCGTGAGTACCTTGTTGTCAATGACTAGCCATAGAAAGATTTTGACCTCTTGAGGTGCCTTAATCTTCCATAGGTACCCTTTTGGTCATCTCGCCTAGAGAAGGAAATTTGTCACGACGTAATCAGTCACGTCACGTGTGTCGATTACGTGACGTGACTCACGTGTTGCGTGACGTGACTATTCGCGTGACGTGACTGTATTTAACAAAAATTATACGTCACGTCACGTTATAAAACACATCACGTGATCACGTACTGTCACGTGTAATCATGTAAACACGCATAGTCACGGATTGCTTGGCTAACTTGCACTAAAATAGTTTTGGAATTTTAAAATCAGTCAGATCTTAATACCCAAATGCGCTCCTTATTTGTCCCAGATTTCCCCAATTTTCAAAGTCCCGCTAAGCACGCGGCACGCCTCCCGATCGACAATTTAAATTAAAATATATAAAAAGTTCAATGTGACTAATTTATGTCACGTCATATCACGTCACGTCATATCACGGCGTGACTACGCGTGACGTGATCGTCTGCCACTATTTTGATCACGTCACGTCACGTGAAAAAAAAACATTGATCACGTCACGTGACCAAATCACGGCGTGTCACGTATTTCCTTCTCTAAATTCTCGCCTTACTGCGCACAATTAATGGTTAATTTGTGGTGCAGCCCACAACAAAGTGAGAAGTTTTATTTTTCACTTTTGTCTTCGTAAACTTGAACTTCTTCAAATTGATCTATCTTTGTTGATTCTTACACACAAAAATGACATTAATCCGATCTTGTAATAAAATCAAACTGAATAAACCTAAAAATAAGATATTTGGTCAGAGTAAAATCTTAGCCAAAGAGTATGTGCATTTCATGTTCATCATATCATATAAAATCTGAAATTTTTAAATACTACCATTTGAAAAAAAAAAATGATAAACATAAAACTACAAATTTCACAGAATTCCACATTTATCATGGACACGAACGCAATTTGAGATTGCGTCCATTAAACCATATCCATTAAATCGCAACTTGGTGGATGCAGCGTTGAATAGTTTTATTTTATTAATTTTCAAAAATAAAAGGACCAACTTATAATTTGAATATATTAGAAGGAATATCAAACAAAATAGATAAAGTATCCTATAATTTAGATGTACTAGAAGTACTACGAAATATTTTTCGAATAGGATTTTTACAGCTGTAAAAAAATTAAACTATTTATTTATGTGTTACTGGAAAAAAAAATGTTTTGGATCTCAATAATTCATCACGGTTCAAAAACAACTTCTGGGTATTAAAAAAATTATTGTGGTCCTTCTAGTACATTCAAATTATAAGTTGTTCCTTTTATTTTTGAAAATTAATAAAAGAACCTAAATTTTTGGCTCTTCGAATGATGTTAAATAAAAATCAAAAATAGATAGAGTAACTTAGAATTTGAAAGTACTAGAAGAACCATGATAAGTTTTTAAATACCTAGAAGTTGTTTTTGAACTGGGATCAATAACTGAGATAAAAAAAAAAAAAAAAATTCAGTAACAAATCAAGAAATAGTTTAATTTTTTTTACAGTCGTAAAAAATCATGCCCGAAAAATGTTTTGTAATACCTCTAGTACATCTAAATTATAAGATGTTTTATCTATTTTGTTTGATGGTCCTTCTAGTACATCCAAATTATAACTTTCTCCATCCATTTTTGAAAATTAATAAAAAAATCTATTTAATGCTGAGAATTGCATATTCATTAATGATCGCAACCTCAAGTTGTGTCCACCAATATTTAGACGCAACTTGATGTTGTGTCCACATCTTTCTGTGGTGAACATGGAATTTCGCATAATTCGTGGTTTTCTGTTTATCATTTTTTTTTTTCAAATGGTATATTTAAAAATTTCGAATATAAAATGGTTGTACTCTTTGATTATCCTTTATTTATTAACCCTTCGTTGCCTTGAGCAATATAAGCACTATAGAAATGAGTCTAATACAAAGTTAAAACTGTTTGTTAATATTTGAAGATCATACAAAACACATCATCAGCGCTTAAAAAATAAAACTCAACCATCAGACTTTTTAAATAAATATCTTAAAAAGTTGATGGGCCTATGTAATGTAGGTCCGTTCAAAGAAGAGGGACGAGGTTGTGGACTTGTGGGCCCTAAAAATTTCCAAATTAAAGAGATTCGTTCTTACAAAATTAAGATAAGATTTGCTTTAAAAGAAAGATGAGCTCTGAGCTCTACACAACCTGATTATTTCCAAAACATAAATTTAGTAACAGTCTAATCAAGAGAAGAATTCCTATTAACTTAACTTAATTTTGATTCAAACCAAGGTGAAGTTCCTAAAAATGGTAAGGCATCACACCTGCTTCAAATTTGATCCGACTTGATTTGAATCAGACTATTCCTAATTACAACTGTCGGTGAACCTCTCTGGTCATGTCAGATCGCTTTTTCCAAAAATTTCAAAATTCATAATTTCAGGTTAAGATGTCCATATCTAATATCAATCTGTTCACCCAAAAAAAGTTGATAGGTTCTAGTTTTTCTTTCTGTTTCTGTGCCAGCAATCAGTTCCCAGGAAACAACATAAAGAGGAAAACAACAATTATCATTTAGCAATTAAACATTAATGAACAGGATAATCCGGGTTTACATTTTTTACTGCGCACCCGCACCCGACCCACACATTTTCAAATGAACTCCATGTTGAACATAAGGTCGGGCTGGATTGCTTGCTATGTGGTTTGGACTACTTTAAAACCCGTTTAAATCGAGCAAGTGTCCTTTTCATGTGAGGTGCATGCCTCCTAATCCTAGGTGAGATTATGGATAGATCATGGATGCTTTAGCTAAATTAATTGTGATTATGAAATATTACAGTGAGATTTTGGAGGTACATCTGTAGCTTTCTGAAAAGTGTTATTTCCAGTAGAGTAGGTGTAGATCCTGTGGGAAGGGACCTCTGAAAGAAATACACCAGCTGCCCTGCCTAGCTCTTTGACATCTCAATCAAACCTTTCCACAATTAGGTTGTTAGGATCAGTCCGTACCAGTAAGCTTATCCAAAACCTATAATAATACAATTTTGTTACCCAAAAAATGTGTTCTCATCTAGGCTTAACAAATTGCCAAACTGTCAAACTGATCTGGTACCCCTTTTTTTTAGTATATATGTTACTGATGACGCATGAAATTCTTTTTTTCCAGTAGATTTTAAAGCTAAGTTGATGTCTCCAAATCAACAATTCATGAGACTGTACATCCTTAGATTTTAAGTAAATATACTGGACCAGATAGGGGAAAACAGTAAGATCATTAATTATTAATTAAGGTCAGTTGCTGTATCAAGATCTCTTATCAACCATTTAATTTCCTCTCAAAATTAACACCTTATTATATATATTTATATATCCTTGTGAAAATAGTTGGTACACACCTACTGGTTCCATCGGTTTCGCAATTAATATTGCTTGTGAAGTAGAAGAGTATTTCCCTATTTTCTAATTGAAAAAAGAGGAGGATTTAAATGCCTTTATTTTTTATGCCTCCACCGTGTCTCTATTTTTAGGCTGTGCTCCACAAATGGGCTGTGTAATGGAAAGGAAAGGGAAGGGAAGGAACGTGTTTCCTTCCTTTACACCCCAATTTGGGGTGAACAAAATCAGAAAATTATTAAAGGGAGTTCACCCTCTCTTCCTCCCATTCCCCTTCACTCCCCCTAAATTTTTTTACTTATGGAGCAAGTAAATCCCTTCGGTCAGATCCGGTCACCCCACCATTTCCTTCCCCTCCCCCTCCTTCCCTTCATTGTACCCCTTCTGGAGCACACCCTTAAAAACGTTAATATTTCAAAATTAAAATTATAAACGTCAAAATAAAACTGTTATATGTGATATATGTTATTTTCTCTATGTTCTCGTAAAAAAATATCACATTTTAATTTTGTTTTTATGTGAATCAATCATTTAAAAAATCAACGTCTAGAAATAATTCATATTAGTATGTTTTTACATGCTCTTGATTACAACCAAAACAAAGTTGAAATGTCACAATTTTTTACATGTTTTATATCTAACGGTTTTATTTTGACTTTTAAGTTTTAAATTTGAGTTATTCAACTTCTTAGAATAGTACTTAATTTGCCTTGGAACCAAAAAGAGGAAAGAGGTTGGTGCAAAAGGTTATAATTAAGAGAAAGCAAAACTGTAGGCTGTAGCTGCTGTTTCTGTTAGACTGTGACCATTTGATATACTACCTAAGTACCTAGTACTGGGTCGGTGGGTCCCCGTCCCACTAGTAGCAAACACCGTCCAATTGAGAGGAGAGGAACCTTCCAGAGGCTGAGGCTGAGGCTGAGGAGAGGAACCTTCCAGAAGCTGAGGCTGACGGAAACGAAATAGAATAGTACTCAATATATTAATAGTAAGAGATTCTCTATATAATTTTTTATGACTAATCATGAGCAAGACTACTTAATGCCAAATTTATATCGAGTACATTGAAAAATAGCAAGTGTTCCCTGTATCATAGAATAATTATTTGAGTACACTCACTCCAGTACTCCAAAATTTCCGCACCCATTTAGAGAAATTATGTACTATGGTCCCCACGAATTATTATTCTGAAAAAAAAAATATATGGTCCCTACTAATTATTATTTCAAAATTCCTGCATCATTCTTCCTCTATGGTTCACACTAATTATATGGTATCCCCTTTTCCAGTTCCTACACTCGTTCCCACGTCAACTTTCATAGATATTAATACTTGAAAGATAAGATATTAACACTTGAAAAATAAGATATTAATACTTTGATGCATACTTAATAATTGTTATGATCATCCCTTTTTCAGTCCTCCAATCGTCCCGCGTCAATCTTCATTAACTCAAAAGATTCCCTTTTGAGTTATAACGAGTACTTAATGCGAAATTTAGAAAATTAGAAACAACATTTGAATTCTCAATATAATTTTCATTACTGTGTAATACATTTAATACAATTCATAATTTACTTCTGATTCAGATGTAATTAGAAGTCCCATAGTAGATATATATAAGGAATTACCAGGAACAGTAGGGTTTAAGTTTGGTCATATAGGAGAGGACTTTTGGGACTCAGAAGATTAATTGACTGAATTGAAAAAATGGTCCTTAGAGAGACCGTTCACTGAGGAAGAACTAAAAACTGCATTATTTGCTTCTAAATCTAATGGTGCCCATGGCCTAGATGGTTTTACAATCAAATTATATCAATTCTTTTGGTTGACTGTAAAGTCTGATCATATATTACTAACACATTATTTCTATGAAAATGAACTAGATCTGCATAAGATTAATAAGTCATGTATATGTCTTATTTCAAAAGAAAACGATGCTAAAGTCATTAAAAAATATAGAACACATTATGCTTAGAATTATAGATGAGAGCCAATTTGCATTTATCAAAAATAGATACATCTTATACAATGTTATCCTAAGTCAGGTTATCTTACACACTTGCCAAACATCTAAATAACCAGGGATAGTAGTGAAAGTGAATTTTGAGAAAGCTTATGACAAAATCCACTGCAAATACCTCCTGAAGGTCCTTAAAGTAGAAATTTTGGTAACAAATGAATGCAATGAATCACCAATTGGTTATATAGCTCCCAATCTTATATTAATGTAAATGGTGAATTAACATATTACTTTTATTGTAAAAGAGGGGTCAGACAGGAAAATCCTTTATTACCATTTATTTACATATTAGCTTATGATACATTGAGTAAGATCTTCTCTAAGGGTAGACAGAATAATGTAATTGTAGGACTAGAACCCCCTTGTATCAATCAGCAAGCTCCAACCAATTGCCATTATGCTGATGATACAATTCTCTTCCTTGCAGCAAGTGAAGAAAATGTAGAATCAGCATGGTAGGCAATACTGGCCTTTGAAGCTTTATCAGGTATTAAAATGAATTATGATAAAACTTCCATATATCAAATTAATGTCTCTAGAGATACTGAACTCAATCACTTGTTTAGATGCCAATAGGGTCAATTCCCTTTTACTTACTTAGGGTTGCCTCTCAGTAACAAAAAAACTAACTATGTTATACTGGCAATTCCTGGTAGATAAAATAGAACATAGATTGTCAAGTTGAAAATGACAGTTATTATCACCAGGGGGTAAGCTTACGTTAGTTAACTTAGTCTTGTCTTATATTCCTTTATATACTATGTCAACATATAGAGTCCATGTCACCATACTAAATAGAATAGATAAACTTAAAAGACAATTCCTCTGGCAAGGTAGTCATAGATTCTAAAAGGAAATACATTTTGATGAAATGGTCTATTGCATGTCTAGCAAAACAATTTAGGAGAATGGGTTTTAAATCTTAGAGAATATTGATTTATTGTTGAAATGGTGGTGGAAATTGAAAAATCCTAATTACTATAGTACTTGGAAAACCTTGATTCTATTAAAGTATCACTCAGGTAATGTTATGTATAATTCTGTTTTTTTTTTAGTTCTCACTAAGATAAGTAACTTGGGACAAATTAGTGTTAGCTATGATCCTGGTAGTCAATCCAGTGTCAAATTTTGAGAAGAAATCTGGTACTAGGGTTGCACATTAGCCTCTAGGTTCCCTCACATATACCAATTATGCACTAACAAATAGGCAATCTTTTCCCAAGGTAACATTCTACAATTCAGAAGAATACTGTTAAAGGTTAACCAAACTGAATGGTCAGAATTTTTATTCCTAATCAGTACTACATCATTTACCAACGAATTTGATAAACTGTCTTGGAGATGGAAAACATCAGAGAAGTTCTCTACTCAATCATTTTACAAATTGTTCAACTGTAGGGGGGTCTTGTATTCTAACCCTCTTATTTGGTGGACCTTGCCAGTGCCTTCAAAAATTAGAATTTTCATGTGGTTAACAATGTACAAAAAATACTTACCAAAGATACTCTCACTGCTAAAGGTTGGATAGGGAACCAACAGTGTCAGTTCTGTGTTGAATTCGAGACCATCTTTTTTTACAATGCCCCTTGGCCCAAATGTCTGGTTCTGGTTAGGTAAGAGTCAACTTATAATGGAACATTGGTCTAACTGGGATGACATATTTCATTATTCTCTTACCTTGCCTTCTTTTGAGAATACTGGTTTCTAATTATATTTAGTGTTGTATGTTGGATTTTATGGAAGCATAGAAATGACATGTGTTTTAATAACTGTGCTCTTAAATCTGCTAGATCCATTATCCTCCTAATAAAAAATAGTAAAATATTGCTTATTGGATAGGTACCGTGAAAAATAAGGCTAAGAAGGTAACAGCAGACTGAATGTCACTTATTGAATATGCCATACCACTAGATTGTATTCCCCCCTGGCTTGGAGGTGGTGTTGTACCAACCTCCACCTAGTGTTGTACTCATCTGACTTTTTTGCCCCTATCATTATCCTCAGCCCTTTACCCAGTGGCTTAATACTAGCAACTTTAGTTTACTTTTGGAGTTTAGTTATTTCTAGATGTTGGATGATTTGTTGTTTACTTTGTTGTTTTGTTAATGATTTATATGATTTTGTGAGACAGCAAATCAGAGAGTTGTTTTCCTGGTTGACAGACTAGTGCCTGTAATTAACTATTTCAAAAATGAAATGGGCTTTCAACCTCTTTAAAAAAAACAATTCATAATTGATTAGTAGCAATTTCAAAGTTTAATAATTTAGTTTTATCAAAAAAATAAAAATAATCTACGTCGATCAAATGATGTTCAAATGATATCAAATTTAACACCTAGTTATGCACACTAAATAACATGTGTAGAATTTTAACTTTGAGGAATAATTTTTAAAATTGATTGTCAAGCTTGTTAAATAAACTTTTATCATTATGTATTATTCCTCATTTAATTTGGTCCAATTATTATAATTTTCAAAAAATAGAGTACTTGCAATTAATGATATAATTGTACCGCATCTCGTCAAATTTATGTGTCAATCTAATTATGAAGTTCATCTCATTACTAGTGTACTTGGATTCCAGATTTTACTTAAAATTTATGGCCAATGTTAAATTAAATTTATTGTCAGTAGTAGATCTAGATTGATTCGTTGTTTTGTAAGCTTGCAAATTTATCAAGCAAAAAAAAAACTAAGGTATACGATACAAATGATTTTTTTTTTTTGCGAACGGTATTAACTTTTGATTCGTCTATAAATTAACAAATATAAACTGGTACATGTATTTTATATAATTTTAATCGCATGTACTTGTAAGATTTCGACATCACTTCGGGAGCCGAAATTTTTATTAATACCATTCTTGAAAAAAAAAACTACAATGTGACAGAATTTCAAATCTATCAGGGCCAAGAACTTGTCTTTGGTCTAGTAGCAAAAGCACATCGCTCTTATGTGAGAGGTCATGGGTTCGAAACCTACAAAGTGAGAAAATCTTCTATATTAATACATAAGGATTTGAAATGTGTTGGGTGGCTTGACCCCAACCCATATTTCAAAAAAAATCTACCAGGGCCGCAACGACAAATGGCGGCCCTATTCTTGGGGGACCGCCATTTGTCGTTGCGGCACCCGCGAAAATTAAAAAAACCCAAATTCTCATCTAATTTGATTGAGTTTTAATATATATTATTTTCAAAAATAAAAAGAACAATTAATAATTAAAATATGTTAGAAAGAACATTAAATAAAATAGATAAAACATCTTATAATTTAGATGTACTAGAAAGACTCTGAAACATTTTTCAGGCATAATTTTTTCCGGTTGTAAAAAAAATTAAACTATTTCTTGGTGTGTTACTGAAAAAAAAATACTTTGTATCTGACTTATTGATTCCAGTTCAAAAGTCACTTCTCAGTAAATATAGAAATTATTGTGGTCATTATATTTGAACAAAAAAAATTCAAAAATAGATGGAGTATCTTACAATTTGAATGTACTAGAAGAACCACAATAATTTATTTATTTACTAGAAGTGACTTTTGAACCAGGATCAATAATTCAGATTCAAAGCATTTTTATTTTTTCCAGTAACACACCAAGAAATAGTTTAATTTTTTTTACAGCAGGAAAAAATCATGCCTGAAAAATGTTTCGGAGTCCTTCTAGTACATCTAAATTATAAGATATTTCATCTATTTTATTTGATATTCTTTCTAACATATTCAAATATTAATTGTTCTTTCTATTTTTAAAATTATTAAAAATATATATTAAAACTCAACCGAATGAGATGAGAATTTGGGTTTTTTCAATTTTGCGGGGCCGCAACGACAAATGACAGCACCCAAAAATAGAACTGTCAATCATCGTTGCAGCCATGTTAGATTTGAGATTCCCCAGAATTTATGGTTTTTTTTTATAAAATGGGATTCCCCATAATTTATGGCCTGGGGAGTCGTTAAAAGATGGAGTGAAATAATTGACAATAATTGATTGGTTGATTTTGCTAGCATGTACTCGTACTGAATAAAATCAAAATATAAACATTAATTCAATTAGTTTGTTTTGTAACAATTGACATAATACTCATTTTATATTTGAATTATATTGGCATTTGTTTGAAACTAAAATTTTGGTATTAAATCTCTTCTAATATAATATATGAGCAGAACTAGGGTGTAGATAGAACTAGGGTGTAGATGCATGAATCGTAAGGTAGATGGGTTTTAACGGTTCATATTCATCATTTGAAGCCAATTTGATAGAATTTAGAGTTGAGTTCACAAAGATTTGATGAACATAAGAACACCCTAGTTGTACTCATAATATATTATCTCAATGATCATGTTTTTTTGTATCTTTCTTCATAAAAAGGAAAAAGAAATCAGAAATCAGAAATCAATCAGATTGTGTAATATATTTTATTATGGTGAAACTGAAATGATTGCTTAAAACGCGTGAAGCTCCTCCTATATAGTGAGCTTAATTAGCTTTCGCAATTTGGAGGTTTTCAGGTGCTTGTTGGTTGGTAGCTTAAAATGGAATACAGAATGTTACTGAGCCATCAACTAAGCCATCAGCTGTTCTCTGTTGTTCCTGCAGATAAAATAAATAATGTTAAAATTGAAGAGTTACAGTTACAGGGGATGGGGAGCAGTGGTACTATTCATGGGCAAAGTGTATCAAATGTATCTCTCTAATGAAAGAAGAAAGTTGATGCACAAATTAAGTGTACCCGCCATGAGTACGGCTAACGCGCTTCCTCTAGCATTTCGGCCGAGGTGCTTCCGGGGGCATATCTTGCAATTTGATGTTCAAACAACAAATTCAAACCGTTAGATGTTCAATCTATATTAAAATCTACTTGGAGACCAAATTTTACATTTTTTGGAATTTATTTACTATTTATTAAGCCACTTTGAAAACCGCTGTTTTTCAATGCTTCAGAAATTTAATAAAAACAGCGGTTTTCAAAGTGGCTTAATAAATAGTAAAAAAATTCCAAAAAATATAAAATTTGGTCTCCAAGTAGATTTTAATATATATTGAACATCTAACGGTTTGAATTTGTTGTTTGAACATCAAATTGCAAGATATGCCCCCGGAAGCACCTCGGCCGAAATGCTAGAGGAAGCGCGTTAGCCATACTCTACCCGCCATAGATGCCATGGCTAATTATATGTAATAAGACGTTTCCATTTATATCCCAATTGTAGAGAAACGGAACTCGTCGAATTGTAGCTGCGTCAAGTCGAGTCGAGTTCAACTAAGCTGGCTCGTTGTTAACGAGCAGAGTCAGACTTTGGCTGCAAATATTGACTCGTCACTAGCTCACGCAGGGGCTTAGTTAGGATTTTAACCAGGAGTAGGCAAAAAATTCAGCTCATTTTTGAATAGTTAAAGCTCATAAAATAGATTAATGCATTATATTAAATTTCAGCATATTACTTTGTAAAACAATTCAGCATATTACTTTGTAAAACAATTTAGCATATTCCTTTGAAAAATAAAATAAAAGGTTTATTGTGGTCCCACTATCAGACCATTCTCAATGACCCTCCTCTTGTCGGCATATTTCTAAATAGATTGATGAAGGACTACCAAATTTGCAGTGATTCGGCAAATTTAACTGATCGAGAGCTTTGACTCAATGGCAAAACTCAAATTCAGGGATAGGCATAACCCTGATCCAAGCCAACTATATTCAAATTTAGTACCGTTTGTCAAAATCTAGGAGTAGGCGAACTGCCTACCCTGAATTCGTATCCTCTGCATTAACTCAACTTTTGAGTTAATGCAGAATGCATCTGGACTGTCCGATCCGTATTGGCACGAATATTAAAAATGCCCCGTACATTTCACATCGGGCGAAATTGGCCCGAATCCTGATCAGACAGCTGAGATGCATTAACTCAAAAGATGCGGACTCGCCAACCCGTGGGTGTAGGTGGCTACGCACGAATATATAGTAGTTCGATTTTTGCATTTTCACAGTGTCAAATATTATATCTGTTGTATCATATTTTTTTTTTAGAAGAAGCCTCCAAATTTTTTATTAATATTCAAAAATACAAAAAAAAAAAAATCTACACCTGATTTGTAATAATTTTGGAATTTGCCCAATCCAGAAAATTATTTTGCGGATCCAGGGCCTGAATCCGCAGAATAATTTCCCGGTTCTAAGGTTTCTCTTCTCGGTAAATTGTTTACCGAAAATAGGATTTTTCTGATTTTTTTATTTTAAGTAAATAGAAAATGTTATGAATTTTTTATTTTTTTATTCAAATATTAGAAATATTAGAAATATTTCTTTGAAAATAGATGGAATACTTTATAATTGAATTTATTAAAAGACTGCGACAAATAATTGGGATCAATATTTTTCAGGCCGAATTTTTTACGGCTGTAAAAAAGATTTAAATATTTTTTTGTGTGTTAATGAAAAAAAATGTTTTGGATCGGAGTTATTGATCCCGATTCAAAAGTCACTTCTGGATAAATAAAGAAATTATCGAGGTTCTTCTAGTACATTCAAATTCTAAGATATATACTCCATCTATTTTTGTAAAAAAAATTGATTTGATATTTGGGCTTTGTCGAATAATGTCAAATCAATTTTTTTTTCAAAATAAATAGAGTATCTTAGAGCATCTACATCTCTGGTACTATTAGAGTTTCTACTATGATGTGGCAATTTCTAATTCAGTTTTAGAGATGTAGGAGAGTTTCTTATTTAGAGACTATGCAGTATAGTTTCTTATTAAGAATCTGTTTATAAACTCTATGCTGACTAAATGATTTACTCAACTTATTTCTTTTTTTTAATTTATTGTTGACATGGTTTAATATAACTCTAAAATTAATTTCAGGGATGTGAGAGTTAGAAACTTTAGAGACTTTAATTTTTAAAAAGTGGTTAATAGTTATTTAGAAATTCATTTGAGTTGCTGGAATGTAGATGCTCTTAAAATTTAAATGTACTAGAAGGACAACAATAATTTATTTATTTATCCAGAAATGATTTTTGAACCAGAATCAATAACTCTGATATCGTTGAATGTGAATTCTAAATATAATTGTCGTTACTGTGTAATACATTTGATACAATTGATAATTGATTAGTAGCAATTTCAAAGTTTAATAATTTAGTAGCAACTACTGTGTTCAAATTATATCAAACTTGACACCCAGTTATGCACACTAAATAACATGTGTAGAATGAGGAATAATTGTAATATTGATTGTGAAGCTTGTGAAATAAACTTGTATAATGTAGGTACATATATTTTATATCATTTTAATCATACGTGTACTTGAAGAGCCGTTAAAAGATGGAGTGAAATAATTGACAATAATTGATTGGTTGATTTTGCTAGCATGTACTCGTACTGAATAAAATCAAAATATAAACATTAATTCAATTAGTTTGTTTTGTGAAAAAATGACAAAATACTCGTTTTATATTTTAATTATATTGGCATTTGTATGAAGCTCCTCCTAAATAGTGAGCTTAGCTTTCGCAATTTGGAGGTTATCAGGTGCTCGTTGGTTGCTAGCTTAAAATGGAATACAGAATGTTACTGAGCCATCAACCAATCATCTCAATTAGAGCATCTTAATTAGATCAGCTGTTCTCTCTGTGTTGTACTGTTCATGGGAGGTGATTAGTCGGGTAGTACTGTTGCATCGATCATCTTCTTTAATAGCCAAAGCAACTTAATCCTCTATTGTGTAAACAATACTTAATTAATTCACCTTTTTCTTTCTTTGCCTAACTTTATATGACCAATTAGTTAGAAATTAAAATTATCCAAACCACCATATATTCTTCGAATTTCAAATATAGCTTTTTTAAATACCCAACCAATCTTCTCTCAAAAAAAAGAAAAGAAAAACCCAACCAATCCTCATAGTTCACATGTTTCTTGCAGCAATTTAAAGTCTGATATTATGTTACTAATACATTATTTCTATGAAAATGAACTAGATTTGCATAAAATTAATAAGTCATGTATATGTCTTATTCCAAAAGAAAACGATGCTAAAGTCATTAAAAAATATAGACCAATTAGTTTAGTTAACTGTAGTTTCAAGCTTCTCTCTAAAATCTTAACTATTAGACTATAACACATTATGCTTAGAATTATAGATGAGAGCTAATCTGCATTTATCAAAAATAGATACATCTTAGACAATGTTATCCTAAATCAGGTTATCTTATATTCTTGCCAAATATCCAAATAATCAGGGGTAATAGTAAAAGTGAATTTTGAGAAAACTTATGACAAAATCCACTGGAAATACCTCCTGGAGGTCCTTAAAGTAGAAATTTTGGTAACAAATGGATGCGATGGATCACCATTTGGTTATATAGCTCCCAATCTTGTATTAATATAAATGGTGAATTAACATATTACTTTTATTGTAAAAGAGAGGTCGGACAGGAAGACCCCTTATCACCATTTCTTTACATATTAGCTTCTGATACATTGAGTAAGATCTTCTCTAAGGGTAGACAGAATAATGTAATTGTAGGACTAGAACCCCCTTGTATCAATCAGCAAGCTCCAACCAATTGTCATTATGCTGATGATACAATTCTCTTTCTTGCAGCAAGTGAAGAAAATGTAGAATCAACATGGTGGGCAATGCTGGCCTTTGAAGCTTTATCAGGCATTAAAATGAATTATGATAAAATTTATGTGTATCCAATTAATGTCTCTAGAGATAATGAACTCAATCACTTGTTTAGATGCCAATGTGGTGAATTTCCTTTACTTAGGGTTGCCTCTCAGTAACAAAAAACTAACTATGTTAGATTTGAGATTCCCCATAATTTATGGTTTTTTTTTTTAAATGGTATTAATAAAAATTTCGGCTTCGGGAGTCGTTAAAAGATGGACTGAAATAATTGACAATAATTGATTGGTTGATTTTGCTAGCATGTACTCGTGCTGAATAAATTCAAAATAATACAATTTTTTTGTGCACATAATTTATGGTATGTATAAACATTAATTCAATTAGTTTGTTTTGTGAAAAAATGACAAAATACTCGTTTTATATATATTTGAATTATATTGGCATTTGTTTGAAGCTCCTCCTAATTCCTAAATAGTTAGCTTAGCTTTCGCAATTTGGAGGTTATCAGGTGCTCGTTTGTTGGTAGCTTAAAATGGAATACAGAATGTTACTGAGCCATCAACTAATCATCTCAATTAGAGCATCTTAATTAGCTCTGTTGTACTGTTCATTCGAGGTGATTAGTAATTATCGATGGATTTGGTTAGTCGGGTAGTTGCATTTGCATCATCTTCTTTAATTAATAGCCAAAGCAACTTAATCCTCTATTAATTGTGCAAACAATACTTAATTAATTCACCTTTTTCTTTCTTTAATTGCCTAACTTTATATGACCAATTAGTTAGAAATTCAAATTATCCAAACCACCATATATCCTTCGAATTTCAAATATAGCTTTTTTAAATACCCAACCAATCTTCTCTCTCAAAAAAAAAAAAACCCCAACCAATCCTCGTAGTTCACATGCTTCTTGCAGCAATTTAAAATTTCTGCAAATAACATTATATTTGTCAAGTGTGTTTGTTTATATTTTTTTGCTGTTCAATGTGTGTTGATCAACTAACCGATTAAATTTCTAGTTGTGCAGCTATGTCTGAATCGAAATACCAATTGTTTTTAAGCAAACGGCCTTTTCAATGTATTTAAAGTTTTAAACAAAAGGGGGAAAAGGCTGAGCAATTCTCTTGCGGTATAGTTGGAGACCATATTTTATTTTTTAAATAGATTGAAAATTACTACTTTGAGATGGTCCACAATTTTTAAATTATGTGATTTTCAACTTATTTTAGAAAATAGTGAAACAATTTGATCTCCAAATACATTTTCATATGAATATATTATGTTGAACGGTTTACAATTACATTGATTGTTTGAACTTTGAAAAAAAAAAAATGAATTCATAGTACGGATTGATATGCGCTTTGCAAATTACCATAGGCTCACTCAATATATATCATAAAAAATGGATATAAATAGTTGGATGTTCGCTAGAATTATCCAAATTTATCTAATCAGAAATAATAAATCAAAATGAAAGTTGACGAAGAAAACGAGGTTATATTAATTAACTTATAATATTCATATCTCTATCTCTATCAATGAATCCGGTTCCATCAGCTTTGCGTTTTATTTAATTATTAGCCAAAGCGGGTCCGACTAATTGTACCCAAAGAGTTGTACCCAGTTTTTACCCAAAAAAACTGTTATTTGACTTGTGCGAATACTGTAAAATACTATAATAAATACTGTAATTTCAACAACAAATCATGCATAATACCTAATTAAAAATTGAAACAACCCAGTTTTTACCAAGTTAGTTAAAAACTGTTAGGAACTAGAAAAGTAAATGTACTCCAACTGTACTTTCAGCTTCTAGAAGACTTAACACAAACCACTTCCAACTGTACTTTCAACTTGTACTTCAACCTTCTAGAAGATTTGAAAAAAACACTTCTAAAACTCGTTAATTTGTACACTTAAAATGATGCAAAATTAATTTTTTTTGCATCAAAATTACATTTTTTTTCCGAAATTAAAATTAAAATTTTAAATTTTTTTTAATTCATCAATTGTTCTTCAATTATTAATATTTATATATGGATATATATCATGTAAAATAAAATTTCAATACTATAAAATTAGAAGATGCAAACTATAAATCTAAGAGATGTTAACTACAAGATTTCAATACTGTAAATTTGACACATTAAACTATAAAAACATCTTATACAAACTATAAAATGACACCAATTACAAAAAAATCATAAACTGTACCATTTCAGCAATTTAACCAATCTAACCAATTTCAGCCCAAAATAACCAATTTCAGCAAAAAATAACCAATTTAACCAATTTCAGCACAAAATAACCAATTTAACCAATTTAACCAATCTAACCAATCTAACCAATCATTTCACCAGTTCTCCATTCACAAATATTTTCAACTATATCTAACATCAAATACAAACAATATTTGGATTAAACTGTATCTAACATCAAAGCTGTTCAATCATTTCTCTAAGATTTGGATGGTTACTTCATAAACCGCTGATGCGAATTATTTGGATGCGTGAGGAGTTTCATTGCTAGAATGACACGTTCCTTGGAAATGTCATCCTACAAAAAAAAAGATTTGCAAGGGATTTAGATTTATGCAATACTGTTAAACAACACTGTGAATACTGTAAAATTGTATGTGAATACTGTGATATTACTTATGAAGTATGTAAAGTACTGAAATTAATGATGAACGATGAATGAAACAAATACTGCAAAACAACATTGTGAATACTGTAAAATTATATGTCAATATTGTGAAATTACTTACAAAGTATGTAAAATACTGAAATTAATGAATAATGATGAATCAAACAATACTGTAAAAGAACTCTGTTAATACTGTAAAATGGTATGTCAAAACTGTAAAATTACAAATAAAGTATGTCAAAACTGTAAAATGATATCAACATCTTTACTGTATAATAACTTCAAGTATGACATGAATCATGTAAAATAACTCATACATCCTATAAAACTTAGGCATGAATTCTGTAAAATGACACGTATATCCTACAAAACTGGTAAGTATATTATGGATGAGTTTAATACATTGCAACACCAAATTCTGTAAATCATTGCCAAAATCATGAAACACTAGTTGAAGAATATTGTAAAATGTTGCATAGATAAATTTTTAAAGAACACACTCAAAAGTCTTAATCCTATAAAATAACTCATACATCTTATAAAACTAAGGCATGAATCCTGTAAAATAACTCATACATCATACTGTAAAAGGTTGCATAGATAATTTTTAAAGAACACACTCAAAGTCCTAATCCTGTAAAACAACTCATACATCTTATAAAACTAAGACATGAATCCTGTAAAATAACTCATACATCATACTATTAAAGGTTGCATAAATAATTTTTAAAGAACACACTCAAAGTCCTAATCCTGTAAAATAACTCATACATGTTATAAAACTAAGACATGAATCCTGTAAAATAACTCATACATCCTACTATTAAAGGTTGCATATATAATTTTTAAAGAACACACTCAAAAAGTCATAATCCTGTAAAATAACTCATACATCATACTGTTAAAGGTTGTATAGATAATTTTTAAAGAACACACTCAAAAGTCCTAATCCTGTAAAATAACTTATACATCTTATAAAACTAAGGCATGAATCTTGTAAAATAACTCATACATCCTACTGTTAAAGGCATGAATCAATTAAATACGATCAAGCTTTGACTTGTCAGTGATTTGTAAGGTAAACTATGCAAGTAATCTCAAACGGAGGATTAGTAGCTGTGTATTTACGATTAATTCCTTTCACTTGGTGTCTTCTAATTCAAATAAAAGCAAAAGAATATGTGTGCATGTGAATTCAATCCAAGCATTTTTTTATGCAAACAACTCCTGAATTATTGTGCATGAACAAAAATCACACATAATTAATGATTTAAAAAATATAATATTAATGTTACCGTGATCATCTGAAAAGCCATGGATGCCAACAATACGAGGGTGCTTTATTATGCAAAGCAACTCGAGCTCTTGGCGAAACAAGAAATATGGTAGATCGAAACAGGAGGTATGATATTATCGGTTTTTAGATTGTCGTAGTCTTTGATTTTAATCCATCCTTCTTTGCCAGAATCAAACTGAAAGTCACAAAAATTATTAAATTTAAGCTTAATAACACTAACACCTTTTTACATCTAGAACAATTTCTTCAAAATTACAGGCTTCCATTGCATTCGCGTCAAATAACTAATGTAATTCACATAACGCCTCCAAATCCTTGCCAATACCATACTGACCTTATAAAGACGGGATCTGACGGACGGCCGGCCGCGATGCGAGATTTGCACTGATGTAGTGAAGATCGAATTAGAAGTACCTTTCGACATTTGCACTGAAGATCTAAAGGGGTCTGACGGACGGCCGCGATGCGAGATCCGCCGACGGCGCATGTGATACCTGTCTAGCTGCTGCACATGTGCATGGCTAGGTCCCAGTTGAGGTCACGTGAGTACAGAGCTTGAGCGAGGAAATCGAGCAACGTGAACTTGTCTTCAACTAGTTCGCACAAAATTAAGGTGAAGAAGGAGAGAACAAGAAGGAATAATGGCGGCAAAAGGGGAGAGATTCCAGATCGCGATGGCAGTGGAGAGAGGATTAGAAGCACCTGCCGACATTTGCACACGAGATCTGATATGATGTGATAGGAGATAGAGGGAGTGCGTCTGATCAGAGAGGGAGGAGAGGCAGTCGAGAGGAGAGAGAGGGGAGGAGAAGAGAGCAGTCGAGAGGAGAGAGAGCACCTGCTGTGAAGGAGAGGCAGTCGAGAGGAGAGAGAGGGGAGGAGAAGAGAGCAGAGTGATTTTTGTTTTTTGTTTGATCTGGAAAGAGAGACGCTGTTGACTAATTACCCTTACCGTTAATTATAGTTCAAAGCTCATTAGATTAGTTTGGGTACAAACCGGATAAAGAAGTTTGGGTACCAAAACCTTTTCTCTTTTTTTAAGTACCCATCCAATCCTCAAAGCTCACATGCTACTTGCAGCAATTTAAAATTATATGTCTACTGTTCGCTATATAGTACTCTAGTAGCATTATATTTATAACCTATACCGCATTGTTATCAGCTCTGCCTTTTCGTGGTGAATAAAGCTTGGTCATCGACCCTTCAGTCGAAGTCGAACCCGCCTAAAGCATTCGAACAGAACAATAGCAACTTTCCAAATGTTGTAAAATTAAATTTCACAAAAGATCACCGAAAAAGACAAAAAGAAAGATTTAAAACCCGAAAACAAACCCAGTTCGCCGTAATAACAAAATCTTACAAACTTTTATAACACTCTCCTTCCAGTGGGTCCATAACTCAAAAAGTAAGTTGGTAATGCTTTGCCCTTAACCTAGCTACACACTGTCTACACTAAAACCGTTACAGAGAAACCCAGGTACCGAAACAAGGGATTCTTTTTTGACAATATAATATAAACAAGGGTTAATACTAACTGCGTTGAAATAGAAGAGACAGCTATAAATGTGGAGCTACAGAGGCAGCAAGCAGCTCGCCCGAAGTCTGAACTAAAGACCAAAATCTCGCTAAGAGAGAGAAAGAGAGAGAGAGAAGAGAGAAAAGGGGCCAAGTAGAAGAGAGATCGAGAGATCCCGCCTCTCAATCCGCCTCAAATCTGTAAGAAACCTCTAGCATTGCAACCAGCTTTTGTTATTTCGTTACTGTTTTCATCTCTTTTTAGTTTTTACTCACACTCGGCCTCAGATCTCGTTTGGTTTGATGAAATTTGGTGGGATTAGACGGGACTGTTCCTGAGTGTTTCTATAGTTGCGATTAGCTTGAAAGAAGCATTATACCGTGCATTGCCTTTGATTTCTGTGTTTCTGTTCTGTTTTATCTGATATTTGGTCTTATATTCCATCTGTGCTTAGGCTTATCTTGCTGATCTCTCGAGTTAAAGTCTGATTTTGGTGTTTACTTTGTTGATTTAACTTATTTTCTCAAAATGTAGCTATACAAAGTTTGATGCTACTGAAAGATGAGCTTAAAAAAACAAAGATTAAGAGGTATTGCGTATTATCTCGGGATCTAAAACTACCTTGTCCATCCTGTTGCTTACATTTGCCCAAAGATACTGAGAATAACCTCACATTTCCGTCCGATTTCTCTGACATGGCTAAATCGCCAAAGCTCTATCACTATACACTCTATACTCACTAAAAGTAAAGAGCAAGCCATATTTTGGCAATTTATTGGGAAAACAGGAATAAAATATAGTGTTTTTCAGAGGAATGTTTTATCAGTGGATTAGCTAAATATAACTTCTAGAATTAGTCAATCAGCAGATAAGTTTAAGTATAACTTACTAAAACTAGCAAATACTCAATTGTATTCCTTTTTAAATACCAATTTTGTATTCTGTATTTTTTTCTCGTTACAGTGGAATGGGAAAGGAGGTGCCAAACATGAGTTTGGGTGAAGAATCAGAGAGTGCTGTCATCTCTTTAGGTACTGACGACATGGACCCACATTTGAATGGAACAAAAGAGCCAAATGTAGAAGGAAATGGTGTTGAAGAACCTGAAGGCGCCACTCCCAAAAAACATGCTGCAAATGGAGACTATCTGATCAGAGCTTCTGAAGAGGATGGAAGCATGACTCCTGATGGAAATGGTCTTCAGTCAAAAAGCCCTTCGAGGAAGGCTCAGGTTATTACTTTCTTTTTTTCTGGTTATTTTGTATTATATACTGTGTGCATGTCTTTCCTTAATGGGAAAAGAAAGCTCCGCGTCCTACCAAGAATTCGTCAATCGAATTCATGTAAAGACAAGACAATAATCAAATGCTAAACAACTTAACAGAAGAATCAAAACACTCACGACACGTATTATTTCTTTCTTTTTGTTTTTCAAATAAAGACTAATTTTGCCTTGAATGACAGGCCAATGGAAAATCATCACAATCTGACAGCAGTGCAAAACGCTTCGATGAAGAGGATACATGCTCTATTACTTCTTCGTATCCTTCTAAATTTTCCACATTTATCTTGGCTTGTTGCTTACAAAATTTCTCAGCCAAACATTTTTTAATTTGGTGGAAAAGCTAAATTTTTCATTTGGCCCTGTTTTGTTTGGTAATAAGTAAAGAATAAAGTACTCAACTTTATTAAATGGTGTTTTATAGTAGACATGTTGTAATCATTACTGGAATAAGAAGTGGGGCTCGGGACCTTTTTTAATCTCTAATATAAAGCCAAACCCAAGAGAATCTTAGGATAAATTTATCAATAGAGGGATAGAAGAGGGACAAGGAGAGAGCATATGCATGCAACTGGGAAATTAGTTTTCTATCATACCCCACTTTACATATGTGATTGACAGGAATGAGATTGATTTTTTGCTCTCCTTCCTAGTTTCTAAAATGATTCTTTACTATAATACTGTTTGATGAATTTAAATTTCAACTTCAACCTAGCTGTACTACACTGGCCATCAAACTAGAGCAATATTTTTATGGTTTCAATAATTGTATTGAACTTGTAAGAAAATTTATAATGAAATGATAGATATTTTTCTTTAACGTATATGAAGAACTGCTGCTAGTAAAGGATCAAAGGTAAAATTCACACTGGCATCAGCTCCTGTTTTTAAATGCTCTGAGCGTGCCGAGAAGCGTAGAGAGGTATTGCTTTTAATTAATGTTTGATCAAAGGCTTAGAGAACTTTCTTTTACTTGCTGAGGTGTGCAGTATAGTATTTTTGACTTTACAATAGAGATGTTAACGATGCTTATTTTATTCGAGCAACTGAGTTGTCATTTAAACACTTAGATTATATGTGTCAGTCCTTGGTACATTTTTGCACAGGCCATGTTACGTAAATATTGGTAAAGTATAATGTTTATGTGAAGGATTTCTTTCCTGTATTAACATTTTTTGTGTTGATTTAGTTTTACCAAAAGTTGGAGGAGAAGCATCAGGCTTTGGAAGCAGAGAAGACTCAATCTGAAGCCAAGGCAAAGGTTTGTTGTGTTTTCTTGTTTATCTCTTTTTACTATTTAAAGCTTCCAAAGATATTATGTTGTTTATGCATTAATGTTTTGCCTCTGCACTTCTCACGGCATGTTTGATCGTTATAATTTTGATTTTCTGTCTTTTATTGCATAGAAGATTAATGGTTAAATTATTAAGTCTTGCTATGATGTTCCCCTTCTAAATTTCTTATGGTGCTTCCCACCATCATAATGTTGAATTTTCATATCTGTAATATGAACCATTGATTTTTAAAGGGCAAATAGTCAACATACAATAGCATTTTATACAGAGAAAAGATTCTCTGCAAGTTGCTGCTATTAATGTTAATGTTCATTTGAATCTGTATTTGATAAAAGGGGAATGCCATAGCAAAACCCTAAATTATTCTCTTTGAGTTTACTAAAACTGTTTGAAAACTTAATTTTCTTTTACAATTCTTGATTCATCTTGACATGTCGAGATTGTTTTTTTTGCTTTTTATTTGCAACAAGGATTTATTTTCCCTCGTATTTTTTCATAGAAAGAGCAAGAGACTGTCATGAGGCAATTTAGGAAGAGTTTGACATTCAAGGCTACTCCCATGCCTAGCTTCTATCACGAGGGACCCCCTCCTAAGGTTGAACTCAGAAAGGTATGCATTACACATCATTCCAATATGATCTATATTTGTGAATTCGCCCTTGACTATTCCTTGATCTTACAGTGAAGCATATTTTTTTAACACAATTTTCCCTTAACCCTCAGCTCTGATGTAAAAGCAATCCTAAGCACATTATCGCCTCAATTTACTCTCCTTAGTAATACATCTCGGTTTACCTGTATCTTGTACTGGTGTGACCTCTCAATTGTGAAACTAAGGATTTGGCCTAAAAGTGCATTCAATTGTAGAGGCAGGCATCACTTCATATTCAATTTTGCTTTAATGAATCCTCAATCAGAAAAGTAAAAAGATCAAGTTCACCGCAATTTAAGCTCAATTATGCAATCTAATTTAAAGTGCATAATTATTAATTGTTATCTCATGTTGTTTCATGTTACCTTTTTATTCATACTGGCTCATATCAATTGTACTGGGATTTTAAGCTGCCTACTACCCGAGCAAAATCACCCAAGCTTGGCCGACGCAAGAGCTTAAGCGATACATCAACAAATAACAACTCAGATCGAAATGTGAAGGACCACACAAGCAATCGCCGCAGCCTTGACAGCTGCAAGGTCCGCACCCCCAAAACCCTTAATGGCTCCAGCCCTGCAACTAAAGATCGTGTCAGAGAAAAGGTAACTGGATCAGTTCACAAGGTTGCCAATGAAAAAGTTGTCAATATTGCAGTGCACACATAAATTATGATCTTCTAATATCCTGTGTATGTGGTAAATTATATTGTCGTTCTATATTTAAGAAATATCATGTATGGTATTACATCACAAGGACTTTTGAACGATCTTGGTTTCTGTGATCCGGAGTTGTCTTCTTAGGGTGTATGCATGATGTGATGCTTATTCCATGTAAACTTTTTTTTTTTTCCTCTAAATTATACATGAAGCAGTTGTGACTTGCCACTCAAGAGGTGATATTGCGTTAACTTCTGTTAGTACCCAAGATATTGTTTTTCTTTACTGCATTATTCTTCAACTGTATTGCCGCTTGGGTAGCATTTTTCAAAATAACACAAATATTTTTCTTGTTTTTTTTTTTTCAAAATTGTCAAACTTTGGTCTTTGGGCCCACTTTGTGTTTACTTGCGTTTTACCATGCTCTGATTTTTTTTTCTTCATTTTTCTCGTGTCGATGATCACAGACTAGGGCTGCACAAAAAATTCGTAGTTCGTAATTCGATTCGAGTTTGATTCGAAAAAGTTCGTAAAAAGTTCGATTCGAAATTGAGTTCGTTCGAAATTAATTCAAACCAAACTTAGTTCGAAATTAATTCAAACCAAACTCAAACTGGACCTAGCTCGTTCGAAATAGGTTCGCAAACCAAATTTAGTTCGAAATTAACTCAAACGTGAGCCGTTAATTTATGCTGATAACTTGTGCAATAATGAAAATATAAGCTGTCCAGTTCATAATTGCTTTCAATTCTGACTTCTGAAAAATATTTTTTAAAACAGAAAACCCAGTTCAATTACAAACTCAAATAAAAAAATTCAACAACAAAGCCCAAAATAGAAAAAGTAAACAAAATCAGCCATAACCCATAATCGTTCAACCCTAGTCCCTAGCCGACCTTCCCTCTCTATTGGTTGCTAACTTGCAATACTAAAGTCCAAACCCTAGAGTTTCTCTCTGTTGGTTACTTGACTGCGATACCAAATCCTAGACTCCTAGAGGTTGCGATACCTTAGAAATAAGGTCGGACCAAGTGAAAGACCACCCTCGTAGAGGAAGACTCGAATGTCTTGTTGTAATGGACTTTAATGTTTTATTTAGGATAATATTTGAGTTTGTAATAATTCTAAGACTTTGGACTTATATTTATATTTAAATTGTACTTTGAATACTTTGGATATTTGAAATAAACTTTGATATAAACTTTGGTGTACTGTGTAATTACACTACAGCAAAACAGGACATCTGCGACCGTCATCAACGACCGCTTCAGTCGCCGGTCACGAAAGACCCCAAAAAAAAAAAAAAAAAAGTTTTCGGAGACGAACTCTTCAGAGACCGACCCCCAATTGTCTTCTACGACCGATTTGTCCCGGTCGCAAAAGAGTACCCCAAAAAAACCAGCGGCAATTTCCTTCTCTCTCTGACTTCGCGCGTTTTAGGTTTGATAAAAAAAAACGACGGAAGCTGCCGCCGATGATCTGACTTCGTGCGTTCTACCTCGCACCATGCATCGAATCCCAATTATCAAGATGACAACGGAGATGATATGGGAGATGAGTTTTAGACATATCATGTTTGTTACTATGTCGTACTTTAGATATTTTATGCCGTATTTTAGATATTTTAGTTCTATATGGTACATTAGATATTTGTTATTTCATGTTGATGTATACTTTAGATATTTCATGTTTATATCGTTTTTTGAATTGCTTGGTACGTATCAATTATTGCTTTTGAATTGTTTGGTGCGTTTCGTACTAATTGGGGCTGGAGAAATAAAAAAGAACAGAACGAGGAAACGAAAACAAACAGCAACTAAAAAAATAAAAATAAATAACCTTCTGCGACCAACTATGGACACATCAGCGACCGTTTATTCGGTCTCTGATAGTCTTCCTGCCACGTCAACATATACAATCAGAGACCGAGTTGATTGGTCGCAGATGAGTCATCTGCGACCGGCGCCACAACCATCTGAGACCGGTGACGTCAGCAAATAGGTTATCAGCGACGCAGCCAACTGCGACCGTTACATCTGCGACCGATTTCAGTCTTCTGGGACCGGCTATGGCTTCTTAGACTGGCGACATAGTTATCTGCGACCGATTTGGCCAGTCGCAAATGAGTGTTGCTGCTATAGTGTTAGAATTCAGAATGCTTGAGTTTTTATTGAAGTGCTGTAATTTCGCACTATGGCTCAGTCATAAGTCATACCTCGTAAATCGTAACAAAGTTCGTAAAGGTTTGAAATTGAGTTCGTAAAAAATTTGGTTCGAAATTGAGTTCGTTCGAAATTGGGTTCGTTCGAAATTAATTCAAATCAAACTTAGTTCGAAATTAATTCAAACCAAACTCAAACTGGAGGTAAGTTCGATTCGGTTCGGTTCGTTTGCAGCCCTATCACAGACTATGCACTGTTTCCATTTGCAATTGAAACTGGCAATATTATATTTTCTTTTCTGAAAAGGAATCAGTAACATGTAACTTGATACTGATAAATTTAGCACGTTGTAATAATTAACAAATTTGAGTTCAAGTTGCCAGAGTAGTGATGCCTGATTTCAAACCTGCTCACCTTCATTATGTACATATTCAGCAATCAGCATAGAAATAAGTATTAACATCTCTATTTTAACTGAACCTATGAAAATCATGATCATGTTTCTCTCAAAATTAACCAATATACTACATTTAATGCTCAAATATTTTATAACATTCGTTTGCAATATTCAAATGGTCCCTCGAAAAACTCTAAACTTGGGTTTTCTAGAATAATTAATGGGTTCCGGATATTAGCAATGCTGAATTCAAAATAAAATAGCTGTGGTTATCGATCCAGTTCTGTTCGTAAGGTGGGCATTTTTGCAGACTCACGCAAAGAAATTTAGAATTTGTGATGACATCCTACTATCCTAGCAATGGGCTTTATGACTGTCTTCAACCTCCACCATACATCCAAATACAATACACAATTTTGTATCATGTTAGGTAAAAGGGGCGATTCTCCTGCAAAGAAATTAACAATGCTCATATGTTAGCAAATAAAAAGCAGTATAAAATATTTGACCAGGCATTAATTTGAGCTATGGGGTTATGCGGCCAGCGAATATGCAACTAATTGATGAAAAACATTTTTATCATAAATGCCCATGTAAGCGTCTGGTATTGGTATATTTGTATACTTTCCATATGATTGAAATTTATCCTAAAATTTAAGCAAATGTTTTGAACTTCCAGTTGGCACAAGTATTGTTACGTAATAATTTAATATTTTTTTGTAAAAGACATAAATTCATGGAAGGACTTGGACCCAAAACTAGCGCGAATAAAACGGGCCCCTGGATGCCCCTGGCCTTAATGAATAATGAGGCGACAGTAGGAGATTACTTTTGCTCATCATCTTGATCCAGTTCCAGCTCTCTATTATATTATTTATTATTATTATGCGACTAGAACCTTCTTTTGCTCGTGTCCTCTCTCACTCCCCAGGAAGGGGAAACCCTAGTAGCTATCTTTCCTATGACCTAATTTCACTTCCCGGCTTTTCTACCAAGGAACCGGTTATTTTGATCGCTTCTAGTGAGGAACTTGAGAGGTACATTTGCAATTTTTTCGTCGATTCGTTGGATCGGTAGTGTAAGTAAAGTCGATTTGGTCCTTTTTAACAGTGTTGTTCTCTCTATGTTTTTCTTTAGTCTAATTTATACTTGTTTTGTTCTTCTGCTCAACTTTATGGGGTCGTTATTATGACCCACTCATATTTTAAATTTGACATTTGACCGTTAATACTTAATTATGAACGCTCGTTGTTCTTCTGTCAAGTTGCATAATATCTTGATCGTGACTTGTATATTTGTATTTTTGTTCCAATTTTTCAATCTTCACTTTCTCTCACAGTTTTGCTTTATGCCCAATGATGAAGTGTTGATCGTTATGAAAATTGAGACTGCTTGATGCCTTTTTGGTGGATTTATTTCTTTGGCATGAGAACACTGCAAGCTTTGTTTTTTGAGATGCAAGTAGAATTTGATTTGGCCCCTTGTTTTTTAGAATTCATATCACCTAAGGTAGCAGAATATTTCTGTTGAGATCCGGACCAGAGGAGAAAAAGAGTAATATGCATATTATGGATCGACCCGTGCTATGGATCGATTTCTCTATTTTCTAACACTTTGTTTTGGATGGAGAGTAGATGAAGGGAGGGGAGGTGAAGAATAGAAGGGGAGGCTATGGTAATATGCATATTATGGATCCACAAGAAGGGACAGTATCTGAAAATCACTACTTTTGGATGGTTCAGAATTTTTAGATCAAGTGATTTTCTACCTATCTAAAAATATAGTACTTGGAGACTAAATTTATGTATTCATTTTCATCATTTTTTTTACCACTTGACTTTGTATTAAATGAATTCGAAACTTTCAAAATTTTGCATGTACATGCATCACTCTTGATGTAGATGGATTTCGGTTTTGGATTCATCGTTTGAAGCCAAACTGATAGACTTTTGGAGTATCACACCCTAGCTTTGCTCAAAAAATTCTAAAAAAATGTAAAATTTAGTCTCCAAGTGCATTTTCATATGGAGATCATGTTTAACAGTTTGGATCGGCTGTTTGAACGTACACCTTGTTTGGATAGAGATTAATGGAAGGGAGGTAATGGAATGGAAAGAAAAATAGATACCAAATTGTGTTTGGTTGACAAAATTATGGCACAAAAAATACTGTCCCCTTGTGCTATCCCCGAATAGGCACCGTACACGTCGGTCATGCATAAGTTGAGATATCTCGAAGGATACGCACTCCCTTCTTGGTACCGAAAAGATAAGCTTGCTCTTTTTCTCCTTCTTGGTACAATAGGATCCAGGCCCTTTATTTCAATCTTGCACAAATCTCACCCCATGCATCTAACGCAGAGCCAAAAAAATGAATGGCTCAGTGTGGTACCTGAGGGGATACTTAAGAAAAATAGGGTTGTAGATCTGGACCGTCCGATTTAAATCCACATGACTGGATATTTGGATTTAATTAAGATATAATGAGCCTGTATCCTCTGAGGTGCCAACTATTTGAAATGGGCATGTGCTGCATGCTGCTTTGAGGTTTGTAATGAATGATTCAGAAACTGCCCCTTGAGTACTCTTTAAGGGATCAGACACTTCCTCTAAAGCTTTTAGAGGATCTTACTTGGTACTGAAAAAATAAGCTTGTTCGTTTCTCTTCTGGCTGTCTAAGAAATTTTGGAAAAGTGATCATAAGCTTTCTGAGGGTATATAACTTTACTAAAACTTGCTTCTCTTGAACATAAATTTTGTAAATATGCTTATTGTTTATATATCTTCTTCTTTTAAATGAGTTTTGATAATTTGCCGTCTGATTAGCATGATATGTGACCAGCTTGCTACTGGTAAATTGTTTCTTTTTCTATTTTTTTTTTTTTACGAGAAACCCGTAGGTATTTTTTCTAATTTTGTTGGTATGCTTTTGGCTCGATTGATCCTGCTACGGCCACAGAAAAGAGAAGCAGATACGAGTCAAGATCAAATAATCGTATCCAATTTGGTCAGTTCTCATGTTGTACCTGTAGGATTGAAGCATTTGAATACTATAAAACCATGTGAATATGACATTTCACTTCATTTTCACCGACTTTTGACTTACTATTTTTTAATTTGTGTGTGTCCTTTCCTTCTTACATGTCAGAGACCTTATTATTATTTCTTTAATATTACTATATTGTTTCTCTAGTTCTTAATATCGCTTCCTTTTTTGTTTTAGAAGATTGAAGCTATTTGTATTTGTTGATAGTTTCGTGTTCTCATTCTCTGTGTATTGAGATTCAGCAATCTATATTAGCTTTCTTATTATATTCAATTGCATATTTTTTTTTGTCATTTTTACTGTCAATAGTTCTATATTGATTAGCACAATGATGGAGAAAAGTTATGGGATGGCTGTTTTCCTTAGATTATGTTTGTTTCACGAGTTTTTGAGCAAAGTGTGTTATGGTGAAACAGGGAAACAATTGTGGCTTGCTCACTATTTCTGAGAAGTAATATAAACTAGGCACTGTGGATTCTTAATAACATGTTCAGGCATAGTAATATAAGGTTTCTTAATAACATTTGTATTATCCCCAATACAAATTTTAGACTTTGCCAGAATATTCTTGAATTACAAACTAGGCACTGTGGATTCAGGTGCAACACATAACTAATTAGTAATTACAGTTCTTGTTGGCATTGGTACTGTTATGTTTATGCTACTGGGTGTTCTAAATTATTTTGGCAAAATTTCATGTTTATCCTTGCAAAAATCTCAAAATTGAACTTCCCAATGGCCTTTTTTACTGCTCCAAAATGATCCATTTGAAGTGAAGCATGCTTTGAGGTGGTGTGAATTAGTTATCAGTAAACTAAATGACAATGTACTGGACATATATCTGAGGGTTAAATGCACATAAAGTACAGTAAATACCAGTTGCAGACGTTTTGCAAATATATTAACCTTTTTTAATTTCTCTTACGAGAGATGCATTGTTGCATAGCTTAATATTCTTGTGTTTGGGTTTAATGTAGAACCTTTTTACTCTCATACTGTATCCTCCATTTATATTTTCCTCATTCCTCTGAAGCATTGTAATATGATGCATAGAAACTCTAAACTAAACTGGCTTTACTCTCACGATGGGTCCCAGTTAAGCCTCATTCAAGCAATTAAGTGCTTGAGTTCGAAAGAAGAGAAGAACTGAGCTGCATCTAGATTTGTGAGGTAAATCCTTAGTCATGACACTTCATGTAGAAACTAGAAAAAACAAATGGAATAACATGTTTTGAATTTTTGAAATGTAGCGTTAGTTGTGAGTTCCAAGTGGCACATACTAGCTTAGCATTCTGATTTTAATTAAGGTGTGACAAATCTGTTTGTTTTCCTTAGAAAGGCGATGTATATGTTAACCGTTCTATCCTCTTATATAATGCTGACTTCAATAATAAGGTTGTTTCTCATGTCACTAGATTGGGAAATAAGAATTTTCTTTCGATTGTAAGTTGGGATTTTTAATTAATAAAAAATGCAATTTTGTAAAACATTAAGCAATAGCGCTATGATTGGTCCAACTTAATTACTCAAAAGCATACAAAATACATGGTTTTGCATTCTTCATGCATGTAAATCACATTACTCAGCACACTACATACACAGTTTTGCGGAATGTTAGTTAGAAGGTGTGATTTTTATGCACATCTCTTTGTTGGACAGAAAAAAATAAATATGGAGAGGTGTTATAAATGTAATATAAAAAAATTAAAACTCTTTGTTGGACAAGACTAGAGCTGCTTATGAACCGAGTTGAGAGTAACTTGGATTCAACTCGTGAACTTATGAGCCGAGTTGAGTCCGAGTTGCTAATCCAGTTTCGAGGAAGAGTACTATAGATGTGGTAACACAAGGAGATGTGCAAATGCTTGAACATAAACATAAAGCTAAGGCTTTCTTTGAGCATTTTGTGCAATTGATAGGGACGCATCACCATCATCACTTGCAATTTGACTATGGGGAACTCTTTCAGTCAAGCTCTCACACATGGCAACATTTGGATGAACCGATAACGGAAATAGAGCTGCAAGCAACAATTGCATAAATGCCTTCAAATAAAGCACAGGGCCCGGATGGGTATACTGGGACATACTGGTGCCCGTACTGCTAACAGTATACAATGTTGTCATTAATGCTGCCTCACCAAACATGTATCCGCTAGATGATTCATGAGTTTGGCTAATATAACATTAGTGTCATTTCAACCTATATAACACCAACTCTAAAACTTATCAAATCGACTTCGAACGACTAATCCGAACCATTCAAACCGATTTACATTATGAGTGATGCGTTTACATACAAATTTTTTATATTTTCGAGTTATTTTAGTATCAAATCAAGCGGCAAAAATATTGAAAAATTAATGTATTAAAATTAACTTAAAAACTCACACATTTGACCGCTTGACTTAATACTAAACAAATTCGAAAAGTTATAAATTTTGCATGTAAACGCACAACTAATGAAGTAGATCGGTTTGAACGGTTCGGATTAGTCGTTCGAAGTCGATTTGATAGATTTTAGAGTTGGTGTTATATAGGTTGAAATGACACTGATGTTATATTAGCCAAACTCATGATTCATTTATAGCATTGGTGCCAAAGAAGGAAGGGGCAATTACGCCAAATGACTATAGACCGCTTAGTTTGATAAACTCGGTGCAGAAGTTGTTCTAAAAAATGGAATCAAAGTAGGTCCGATGCCCATCGGACCTACCTTGGTTCGATGGGTGTGATGACCATTGGATCTGCATCAAGATTCGTGTGCTCTGTATCAAAATCCGTGCAAGTCTGTATCAATTTCCGTGTGCATAGATCTTGATGCTAATTGTACGGTTCTAGAGCTAATTGAACCTAAATGTAGGTCTGATGCCCATTGGACCTACTCCTATCTCCTAAAAAATCATGGCAAACAGATTGCAACTAGTAAAAGTGAATTGGTGGAACCCAACCAGTCGGGGTTTTTGCAAAATAGATATATAAATGAAGGATTTCTCTATGCCCAAGAGATGGTAACAATGGCAACCAAGCAAAGGCAGAAAGTGGAGATATTCAAGGCAGATATATATAAAGCCTTTGACATGATATCCTGGGAATTCCTGCAACAAATACTGGTGGCAAAAGGTTTTTCAACAAAATGGATTAAATCAATTATGAGAGCAGTGGTGCAGGGATCTACAAGAGTAATAATGAATGGGGTGGCGGGAAGGAAAATAATATTAAAAGGGGTTTAGGCAAGGAGATCCCCTGTTGCCCAATTTGTTCATACTGGCAATGGACTTTTTATTAAAATGGACAGGAAAACTAGTACAACTGAACCTGTTGCAGTTGCCCTTTCAAACATGCAAGCCATGCCTTCTTTTTATAGATGATACTATATTTTTCATACAACCACAAAGGCAGCAGCTGTAATTCTTGCATATTGTTCTGGAAATATTTGCTCAACTATCTGGCTTGAGAATAAATTTGAAAAAATCAGAATTGTTGATTACTTCAGCAACAGATCAAGAGATACAGGATTTAGCTCAAACAATGAAATGTACGGCTGCAAAATTTCTAATAATGTATTTGGGAATGCCGCTATCAAATAAGAGGTTAACAAAAGCAAGTTATGAGCCATTGAACAGTAACAAGGAAACTGACAACTTGGAGAGCATCTCTGTTGTCAATAAGGGGCAGAATTACACTGGTAAATGTAGTGCTCTCTGCTATACCGGTGTACATGATGCAAACATTCATATTGCCCAAATGGGTTATCAACCGGATAGATAAAGCCAGAAGAAAATTTTTGTGGCATGGACATAAAATGGAGGGGGAAAGATATATTAGTCTAGCAACATGGGAATTAGTCACAAAGTCAAAACAATTAGGAGGGCTGGGAGTAAAAAATTTGCACATTTTCAATCAGGCTCTAATAGCCAAGGTAATGTAGAAGTGGGTTCAGGTGCAAAGACCAGAATGGATGCAATTATTACAGATGAGGCACCAAGGCCTTAGACCATGGGATCTATAGCAAGTCACCCCATTTTGGAGAAGCTTGAGACCAGTTAAAGCATTTTTTGATTGCTCGGTCAAATACAAGGTGGGGAGGGGCACTCATGTGCAGTTATGGCATGACAGATGGCTGGAACAGCCGTTAAAAGAAACTTACCCAGCATTGTATGAACAAGCACGGACAAAGGACATGGCAGTTCAACAAGCATGAAGAGAAGGCCAATGAGAACTCAATCTTAAACACTACATAACAGACCAAATGTAGCAGGAAGAGGAAATGTTAAGAAGGGAACTGTCACAGCATGGCCCACTATCGGTGCAATTATGTGATTGGGATTACAACAACAACATCTTATGGCAATGACAAATAGTCAGGAGACCACAAATAGTCATATGTTTTGTAATATGGAGGGAGAGGGGTATCATAATATTTAGGGAAAAGAAAAACAGCCAAGAAACACAGCAGCAGAGATCAAGCAGGGGTATGATAATTGGTATGGCTAGGATTACCAAGTTTTAGAAGGATAATTTGTAAATTATTAAGTTTTTGTTAAACTCTTCTATTTAGTTTTAATTTTTTTTCTTTTATCTTTCAAAAAACTTTTGTAAAATTTGACACCTCTGATGTCCTGATTAATGGAATATGAAAACTAGACTCTTGCATTTCTTTTTTTAAAAAATTAATAAGTCATAACAAACACTAAATTAAGTGGTAGAACCCACCCTTGGAGTGGAAAAAATGTGTCGTAACGTGACTAACACGCTGTGACTTTGATCTCGTGCCGTGCCGTGCCATGACCAAGTTAAATTTTCACGTGTCGTGTCGTGCCATGACCAAAATGTCAAGGGATGATCACGGCACGCGAATGGTCACGCCACGTGAGTCACGTCGTGCCTAAACGTGACGTGACCATATGTAACTCGCGTGACTATTTAATTATAATTTATGTTAATTTATTCAAGATTCACCATTAAATTAATATCTAATAGTCATAATTACACGCGACTCGCGTGACTACGTGTCGTGCCGTACCGTGCCAAAGTTTCAAAAGATGAACACAACACGGGACACGCGAGTCACGACATGTAATTGACACACGTGCCATGCCGTTCCGTGCCGTTCCGTGACAGAGGCGGCTCTGTCGTGCCAGTTTTCCGACTCTGCCCCACCCTCCACTTATACGGGGAGAGGAGATTTCTGATAATTCGGATCAAATTGGATTGATGTCCGACGTCAAAACCTGTGATTCTTGGGAATCACAGGAGATTTATTTCCAATTGGAGCGAGCAGCGGTGCGAGTCGCGCGACACCTTTTATTTGCTCAGTACCTGCGATTAACAACTTACACTCTACTCAATTTGGGCCATGGCGTCGACGTCAAAACCTTCTCCGTTGATCTGCTGGAAGTGGCCATTTTCTCCAAATCCATACCCTAACCCCAGTCCCGCCTCGTGTGGCGATCCACGCGATCTCCCATGGTTATTCAAATCGCTCAAAACCCTCGGTTCCCTCGCTCAAGGCCTCCTCATTGCTGATCCCCTTTCCTCCGCCTCCGTATCCATCGGGGGGACGGCGTCTCCTCAGCGTCTAAGGGCGGCGGCGCAAGGGGAGGCGGAGCAGCGGGCGTTGGCTGCGGCGCTGAAGAGCGGGAAGGAAGCGACCGTGTTGGAATTCTACTCGCCCAAGTGTAGGCTGTGTAATTCGTTGCTTGGTCTGGCGCTTGATTTGGAAAGGAAAAATGAAGATTGGGTCTCCTTTGTGCTTGCTGATGCTGAGAATGAGCAATGGCTTCCTGAGGTATGTAAGAATAGTGTAAATGCCTGAAAGACTACTCTAAATCAGACACTTCAATAAACATAATAATACTTGAAGGAAGGGGCTGCAGCCTTGAGTGAACTTGACTGGATTTTGAAACGCTACCTGATTGCAATAATTCTTAGCTAACTTTTTGAAGCTTAATTGTATAATTGTGGTCAAACCTTGTGTCATCCTGAAAAACAAATAACACAAAACTAATCAAAAAAGAAATTGAAAATGAGATCTGAGTGGTGCTAGACTGCTAGGTAAGTTATTAATACCAGAGCTGATCTGCACGACACCAGTCAGGCACAATACTACGCTAGTTCCTATTTTTTTAATACTTTTCAAAGATTAATCATCAAGAACGAAACTCTGCTAACACTTGTTAACTTATTTCATGCAGCTTCTACATTATGACATAAAGTATGTCCCTTGTTTTGTGCTACTTGATAAGAATGGAAAGGCTATTGCTAAAACCGGAGTACCAACAAGCCGCCAACACGTTATTGCTGGACTTTACCATCTTCTCAAACTTAAGCGACCCGCAAAGCAAGAGAAGAGTAATTTACCTTGACAATTTTTTCTCAGTAGACATGGAAGTATTTGCAACACTTGTTCTTGGCGGTTTTTGGATTCTTTTTTTCATAGTAGATTGTAATATTGTATAGAGGATTAGTTCTGTAAGTTCTGTTCTGAATTAGAGATGTAAGCCTTTTCTTGTTTGCCCTTCTCAGTTGTTCTGGTTAAGTTTATATGAATCCTCGTGTATCATTGGAGTTAGGAAGTATAAAGAAATCCATTTCTTCTTTTTATTTTCCAAGGACGGTCTTCTTTACCTGTCTTTGATTTTGTTGCTTGTGAGATTTCTTGATGAAACACAGTTTCCTGTGCTCCTTTATATCTGTGTCAGATGTAGCTAAGACTTTTTCTAGTAACGTATAGCTTCCTGATCGCAGTATGAGCCACAGAACTTCTACTCTTTTGCACATCTTCGTATAGAGGATGCCAAGTTGAGTAACAAAATGCTTGGCTCAGCAATGAATTTGTTTCCTTTCACACTTGTATCCTTGCATCTTATCTGTTGTGATTTCTCCTATACTCTAAGCATCAGTCCCAACCTTTATAAACTTCAGAGACTGGAGATTAGGAACTGTTTGAAGCTTGGGATAAAGAAAGAAGGCGATCAAGAGCTTAGGATATTGAAAGAAGGCAATTTGCCTCCCCTACTATTCCTGGTGATTCATGGCTGCCATAGTATGCTATCACTGCATCTGATACTTGACTACCCATCATTGATGTCAGAGGTTCAGGTTACAAATTGTAACCGGCTAATGTACATTGAAGCGCTGAGGGACTTGATCAACCTGGAGACCATGACATTTATCGACTGCCCGCAATTGTTACTGGATTTGCTTGATATTGTGCCAGAGTGTGTGGTTATCTCTGGATGTCCTCGGTTGAAGTATTGGTGTGAACTGCATGCCATAGAACCTTTAGGTAATCCATTTTTACTGCATCCCATAGAAACTATCCATTTTTTTAGATGAAATTTCTTTTATTTTTTATACAAGTCTACCTAAGATCCACAGATGCCCTTGTCTTCCTGGGCTAGAGCAAGCCTGATTAAAACTTGAACACTATGTAGAAAAGGTATTATTTGCTGATTCAGGACTATGATGGTTTAACGGATAGACAGTTTACTACAATTGAAAATATTTCTTATTGTTTACTACAATTGATATTAGACAGTTTTGTCCCAATATGTTCATATTTAAGTTTGTATAGCAGATGATCAATTGCAACCAAGGTAGAGTTTGTGACTCCGATTGGGTTTCATTTCTAGCCTATCCCAACTTGTTTGGGACTAAAGGCTTGGTTGTTGTTGTTGTTGTTGCTGCTGCTGCAGATGACCAATTGCAAGATTGAGAAAACAGAGATGTTGCAAACACTGCTGATCTAGCAACCAAGGTAGAGTTCATGCAGCCCTAGTTGCTGCAAGTGGTTTCATTTGTGTGTTTTTAGTTTGATGAATAACTTACTAGATAAGTAGATGGTTTGTGATGGAAAGCTACAATAATTATGGTTGTTCCGCATTTTAAATTTACTGAGCTATGTGGTTTCAAGTTATATATCATACAATAATTAATTACTAAAAGTTATGATAACCATCCTTGTGCAATCTATATTCCATTTGCTTATTTTACTAGTCCAATAGTCATGGCCTTATCCCTAAAATTTGGTTGTTGTGCACATGGTTATACCAATTTACTAAAATAGTTGAAGTGATATGAATTTTACATAGAATACATATAATGCGTATTTCAACAACCACCTCCACAGTCTTCTCCCAATCCAATCCTGTAGGGATAGGGAGGATGTGAATTCTGTGATCCGGCCCAAAATTGTAGCAATTGACTGCCTCTGGGCCCCACTGTCAGGATTCTGTACGCACTAGATGGACGGCTAGAGCTAGACCACACTCTCCAGTCTCCTCCCTCGTCTGTGAGTTGTGACCGTGGTCGCAAAGGAAATGGCTACTCTCTCACCTCTCTCGTCTCTCTGGAGCCGGCCGTGCTCCGCTGCGCTCCGGCGGTGTCGCTACCTCCACCGTCTATCTCATCACCAACCCTTCAATGCCTCGCCTCCTTCCTTCCTCACGTGCTTTACACGTGCCCAGCATCCTCTCTCCGCGTCTCCTCTTTCCAGTTCTAACCGTCGATTAAGCGGCTCCTACCAGTTCGTTAGGTCGTCTACCACTGCTACCATGACTACTGAAGCGGAACAAGAGTACGCTATTTTCTTATCCCAATTTTTCTAAAGAAATTATCTCATGTCACGTACCCCGTAAATGAGGTTATTTGAATCTGAGTGACCTTTTATGGAGAAGTTTTTACAGATATTGAATTGGTGAAACGGTATGAATTAATGCTCTACCAATATCTTCATACTTTCTTCTTTTTTATTGCGTTAAGATTGAACATTCTTTTTCCTATAATATCTGTAGACTGGCACCTACATCAGAGAATACTTCGACCAAAGGCCGCATCTACCATGAAACATATGGTTGCCAGATGAACATAAACGACATGGAGATCGTCCTCTCCATAATGCGAGCTGCCGGGTATGGGTCCACTGTGCCTGACCCGGAATCTGCTGAGGTCATTTTTATCAACACCTGTGCCATTCGTGACAATGCTGAACAAAAAGTTTGGCAGCGGCTCAATTATTTTTGGTTTTTGAAAAGAGAATGGAAAACTAATGTGGCAATAGGTAGGTCATTTTCTCTAAGACCCCCGAAAATTGTGGTACTGGGTTGCATGGCTGAGAGGCTGAAGGAGAAAATTCTTGATTCTGACAAGATGGTGGACGTGGTGTGTGGGCCCGACGCATACAGGGACTTGCCGAGGCTTCTTGAAGAAGTCGAGTATGGTCATAAGGGGATGAACACGCTTCTATCTCTAGAGGAGACTTATGCTGATATTACTCCTGTCAGAATTTCGAGCAACTCAGTCACAGCTTTTGTTTCTATAATGCGGGGCTGTAACAACATGTGTTCGTTTTGCATTGTGCCCTTTACTAGAGGAAGAGAAAGGTCAAGACCAGTAGAATCAATAGTAAAAGAAGTGCACCATTTGTACGAAGAGGGGGTAAAAGAGGTGATGCTTCTAGGTCAAAATGTCAACAGCTACAATGACACGTCTGAAATGGAAGGATTGGAGCCAGGTACTAACTGGAGGTTAAGTGAAGGATTCTCAACCACGTGCAAAGTGAAAAACAAGGGTCTGCGTTTTGCAGATTTGTTGGCACGGTTGTCTGACGAGCTTCCTGAGATGAGGTTCAGGTTTACCTCACCTCATCCAAAGGATTTTCCCGATGAATTGTTGTACTTAATGAGAGAAAGGTATAATGTTTGTAATTATATACATTTGCCAGCTCAAAGTGGAAGCTCGGTTGTACTTGAGAGAATGAGGCGGGGGTACACGAGGGAGGCATATTTGGAGCTGGTTAAGAAAATTCGTGACATTATCCCTGATGTAGGTTTGAGCAGTGATTTTATTTCTGGTAAGCTTTGCTCTTTCTATTCTTTATTTTGTCATGTTATATTTGGGGTATTATTAGTGTTAGAACCTGGAACGGTTTTAAGCAAGGATTTAGTTTTGGCCTGTATTGGTCTTTTTCTCATTCAATGGGAAGGGTGATTGTCAGCTTGTTGAAGCTCAAAAGGCCGAATTAAGCCGAATTAAGCTTAAGTTCCTTGATCATACAAAATATATATTCAGATTCATTTTTGCCTCAAGTTACTCAAAAAATGTGCAATTCTTCTAGCATGATGACTTTGGCTGCAATCAGCACAATTGAGACCGACAGAAAACAAACTATTTGATTGTCAAACTGGTACTGATAAATACCAGTCAGTACATAATGCTAGAGGACCTTACATAAACATATCAGAAATTGTTTGTTTAAAATTGAATGTAAGGTTCCATTAATTTTACCAAGGTTTACCACTGACTGGTTCAGTAACTTATTCCTCTAGCTAATACATTTAAAGAACAGAGGTAAATTCTGTCATATGCTAACATTCTTTCCAATAAGAAACCTAATAGGCATGATTACAACACAATGTCACTATGCCACTAGAAATCTTCTGACTGTACTTCATATTTCCCATTTTCAATTTTAGGGTTTTGTGGAGAGACAGAGGAGGATCATGCTGACACCCTAAGTCTAGTACGGGCTGTAGGTTACGACATGGCATATATGTTTGCATATAGCATGCGTGAGAAAACACATGCACATAGAAACTACACTGATGATGTACCAGAAGAAGTCAAGCAGAGACGCCTCGCAGAATTAATCGCGACATTTCGTGACAGTACAGGCCACAACTTTGACCAGCAGATTGGTACAGTGCAACTGGTACTTGTTGAGGGGCCGAACAAGAGAGCACCTGAGACAGAGCTAACTGGAAAGAGTGATAGAGGCCATAGGGTCTCTTTTTTGAATGTGCCTCTTGGGCACTCAATGGAAGGGGGTGAAATGAGAAATGCAGTTATTGGAGATTTTGTGAAGGTTAAAATTGTTAGTTCGACCAAAGCTTCTCTGTTTGGGGAGGCACTTGCTCGTAGCAGTTTAAGTGGCTTTTACAGAAATAGCTGTACTTCATCTTGGTCTGACAAAGTTTTGGCTGTTTAAGTTTTTTTTTTTTTATAAAGGACTCGCAGTTACTTGTAAGTTATTCATTATCTCTTCCTCTCAGATGAATCCTTTTGATTCGTTATTGCCACAATAACAAGTTTGATTCTTCAAGTTAATTTGATATTTTGCAGTCGCAATTAATGAAATTGAGGCAGACGGAGAAGTACTCTTTGTCAAAGATTCACTTGGCAGTCTTCACAGCATCTTGCAAACGAGATAGGAGTAGGTCCGATGGGCATCGGACCTACATTTAGGTTCAATTAGCTCTAGGACCGTACGATTAGCATCAAGATTTATGCGCATGGAAATTGATACAGACTTGCACGGATTTTGATACAGCGCACACGAATCTTGATGCAGATCAAATGGTCATCACACCCATCGAACCAAGGTAGGTCCGATGGGCATCGGACCTACTCTGATTCCCTTGCAAACTAAGTGGAAGATGTATATAATGTTAAATACAAAATGTCGTTGGCAATGGAACCTCAACGTTTGTTTATTACTTTTATTTTAAGATATTGTCGAAGGGGATTATATAGTATAAAGGCCATGGCGCATGAAAAATGAATCTACTCCGACAATGAATAAATATTTGAGACGAGTAACTGATGCAGCCCAAAGGGTGAACATATGAACAATTGTAAAATTCAAGTCAGATTCAGTGAAACTTGCAACAAAATTCATCATTTTCCAAATGTATGATATATAGATAACATTCTAATTGTTGGATTTTTCAAATTACAAATAATTTGAGATAGTCAAATTAATTTGTTGTAATAGATCCACACCCGTAACCAAAATGAGACAAAATCACTGAAACTAACTTAATTTCTCAAAGGTTTAATTGCAGTCATAAGAAAACATCGATTGGAAAGTTTCAGTATACTAAGTATCATCTTCCTGTTATTTACAGAGCGCATTAACAGAAAAAGAAAATAACAGCTTGTAGTAAAAATTAACCCTAAACTATACAGATTTGAAACAAAAAAAAGGGATTAAATCAAAAATGTAACTGATGTAGCAAATTTATAGTCAGGTTAAGCAATAGCTGCCACTTGTTGCCTCAGTGGTGCCAGCTTCCTTGCAAGCCGAAGAGGCACGTGTGCTTTGACAAAAGTCCCATTCTCTGAATGTTCCTGTGGAAATATCAGAAAACAATAAAGAAAATCAACCCATTTGATCTCTTGCACTGGAAAATAAGTATAAACTCTGGACAGTTAGTAATGAGGTGCTCACAAAAGTTCAAATGGGTATAAATATTCTGTATAGTAAACAAAAAACAAGTGATGATGTGAGAGTGGAACTTACCGTTCTTTCAACCATACCAATCTGATGGATGCTGTTCAGGAGCTCCCCTTGGTCGTACGGCACAATTGCTTCGATCGGTACCAAGGAGTTCTGTTTATATACAAAAAAACAATTGATGAAATATGCTTACAAAGAAGGTTGCCTAGAAAAATGAGAAACACGAAATGCACCTTCAGTTTATCTTGAATTGCATTGCAGAATTGGTCCAAGCCATCCCCAGTAATAGCCGAGATGCAAACAATTCCTTCTGCCTCAGCTTCTTTTCTTAGTCTCAAGGGGTCCTCAGCCTTATCAATCTAAAGCAGAAAAGCATCCAATTAATCATTTTTGTTTGCTCAAAATTGTAACAAAATGACATCTGTTCAGTATGGCTCACAGGATAGGCACCTTATTCCATACAGTTAACTTAGGAATTGATTCCACATCCAGTTCATTCAATACTTCCTCAACGGCATCGATCTGTTGCTGAGCTAATGGATGGCTGTTAAAGTAAATCAAATCACAAATAAAATCTATTATAATGTAATTGTGCAAGTAGTCTACCATAGAAATTGTTTCCATTCAATTTTGATGGTTGCAGCTTGAGGATTCCAATCTGAGATTTTAGTATTGCAGTTTGTTTAGTAACTGGTTTGTACAGGTTCAAAAATGCAGCTCATGATGGTGAATCAATTTAACTCTTTATTTTACTCATTATTTTGTTCTCTTTCTATTAAGTCTCTTCAACGTAGGCAATCTGAAATCTGAATGCTCCATAACCCTTTGCTTATCATCTAAAATCACATCAAAATTGTACCTCAAGTTGTAACTCACCATGACTGTTAGGATATAAGACCAAGATTGCTATATTGGTTCAAGCCCATACCTGATATCCACAAGATGAACTATAAGTGACGATTCTGCTATTTCCTCTAATGTTGCTCTGAATGCAGCAACCTAATCAAAGATTAAAGAGGTCGAAAAACAAATTATTACAAAGAAACAACTTAACTCGTGATCATTACTAAAAGTGTAATTTCCTTCACTTCTCTTGGTGATTTTCTTAACAATTAACCATTTCAGTACAAATATGAAGTGCAAACCTTCTATACAATGGTCCTGAAGCCAGGCTAAATATTTTTTAGATTATAGACTTCTAGTCTAACTAAACCTTTATTTTCTGTACTCAATTTTCTATTATCTTTTTTGAGTTTTGATTAGAGATCCCATAGAAAAGGAGGAAAGGGGATTTAGGAAAGGAAATTTCCTGGAAAAATTCGTGCTTACCACCATAGTCGGTAGCTTCTGGATGAACCCGACAGTATCAGTAAGTAGAAACTCATTTCCATTTTTCATCTGCAAGTCAGTTCCAAACAAGCATTACCATCTCAACGTTCCACCGCATCAAAGGGCTTAAAAAGGGAGGGTAAAAGCAATTCGAAACCAGGCAGCGATGTCAGCCTTTAACAAACCAATCAACTCAATACCAGAGTGTGCAGTAAGATGTCAAACAAATATGTTAAACCACCTTGCACCCTTTCACCTCCAACCCCCACTTGCCATGTTAATGTTTAAATGTCTAATTAAGTAATTTAGCATGTCAAATTGGGTACACAGACAGAAACAAAAATATTACACCTCAACCCTCCTTGTAGTCGGATCTAGTGTGGCAAACAACTTATCCTCGGCAAGAACACCTGCTCCTGTAAGGCGGTTCAGAAGTGTGCTTTTGCCAGCGTTAGTATAGCCTACCTGAGAAAAACCGAGCTATGATTCCTAATATGCAAGACAAAATAAACATCTCTGAGAATTGATATTATAGTATAGTTTTACCAGGGATACAACAGGCATGGGCACAGAGTGGCGACGGCTACGGTATAATTTACGATGTTGTCGCACTGATTCCAGCTCTTTCTTCAATGCACTTATCTGGTCAAAACCATTGAAAATTATACAAGGATTCAAACCTTATTGGAGAAGTCTATGGATCTCATATCAGGTACAATTCCTTTTACTTTATTAGGAGGAAATATAAAGAAGGAATGGAGATTTATTTAATTGAATTGAAAAAAGAAACACCCTCTGTCCACTGGAAATGAATATAGCACACAACCACTGTCAATGGGAATTGTATTACTATTATCAAGAGAAGTTAGCAATATAAGGCCATAGTATATGTAATGTTTAGCTTTTAAATTTAGGGAATATTGTAGGGAAATAAATTTCAAGCTCGAGCTATTCATCAGTCTTGTAGCATAATATTGAGATGAATTATCCTTGACCTTGCCTATAGACTGCAAAAATTCAGAAAAAAGGAGGAAAAGTGAGTCCTAATACCGACATAATAAAGGTACCTGTGTTCGCAAGATACGCTTATCAACTTCTATTTGCTTCTCACCCATACCCTTGACCCTGCCTCCTGCCTGACGCTCAAGGTGGGTCCACATTCTTGTCAGCCTCGGCAGCTGATATTCCATTTGTGCCAACCGAACCTAAACAATAAACGTGGAATTTGAATGATGTCTGCATGAAGAACACTTTTTACTCTCAATTTTACACAGGATGCAACTTACCGAGCGATCAGATACCCATATCAAGTAAAACACTTGGCAACAATTTCATATTTTAAGGTTTCTCCTTTAATAGTAAAGATATGATCAATCTCATAAAAAAATAGCGTCTGAAACATCTGTAAAACACCTTATTTGCTTATAAGGATAGTAAGCCAGATGTTCTTCATTTCATTTAACACCGTGAGAACAATCTTATTTTAAGTAAGCACGAAAAGAAGTTGTATTTATCAAAACAAGTGATTTAATGTCAACTTAACATCAAATTGTACTAAAGCAGGCTCAATCTATGAAAATAAAATCCTCCAAGAGGACTCGCCTGTAAAGCCGCTTCGTGTGTGGCTGCCCTTTGATTAAAAATATCAAGAATTAGAGCAGTGCGGTCACACACCCGTACATCTCCACCAAATGCCTTCTCTAAGTTTCGTAGTTGCCTGACAGATAAGAATTATAATTAGTTCATGATTCACAGGTAGAAAAGATGGAAATATGGTTTAATTACAACAAGCAAGGTTTGAGCATTTACCAGACATTAGTTTGGTATATAATTCAGTAATGGTACTTAGAATTCATTACTTTTTATATGGATTGTGATACTGTATGGTTTATGATTAAATTAGGTGAACAAAGCAGAGAGAACAGTAGCACCAAAAAGTATCTATTTGATCGAGACATAGATTGAAAGACCTAAAGCCCATAAAGAAAGGAGTTAAATAACTCAGCATCTCACCCAGGAGAGAGCTCATCATCAAAAATAACAGTCTCTATACCAAAAGCATGAATTGAACTCTTAATCTCAGCGACCTTCCCCGATCCAATATAAGTCCTTGGATTTGGAGCAGCAAGCCTGAAACAAAAGCACTTTTAATATGTAGTTGTGAAAGTAGGTGTAGAATTACTATAGCTTATCCTTACAAAACTAAACAATCTTAATAATGGTTGTAATATTATGTGGGAACAAAGCTGAAAATTTTGGATAGCATTGAAGTTTCTATAGATCAGGAAATTGGTCTCTGAGAATAAAAAAAAATTCCATTCGTATGGTTGGCATCCTGTTGAATTAAACATTAAATAGAGTATATAAACTGAAGTCCTATTCTATCAATTGTGCATTCCTGTAGCAAAAACTGTTGTCAGTAAAATCCCCATAAAGAAGCTGATGTGTTTAGTCTCATTTTGCTCATTCATAAACTGAAATGGAGTAACTTACTTTTGGTAGGTTGAATCAACAACAGTAAGTCCAGCAGTATCGGCTAATTGTGCAAGCTCCTTAAGCGAGTCTTCTATACCAAATATATCTTCTTCATTTCCTTTGCATTCCACTCCAACTAGATATGCGTTTTCTCCAAGGACCTAGTTTCACACGAGCAAATTATAGGAAGGTCACAGAACTATATCTGTTTTTTTCAAATTGATTAAACTGACTTGTGTGTCTTAGCACCACGCAGACCACCGGAATCAGTATTAAATATGGAAGGTTCAGTTCAACTGCTTTTTATCATAAGCATGTTAAAATCAAATGTCCCTTTGTATGAACAAAACTGGTACAGTTAGTGGCCATATCTGGTCTAATGTAACATTTGTGAACTTACAGTTGTACACTGCTAGTACCAAATTCTACCAATCATAAATTCAGTTAACCACTAGATAAAAGTAAGAACACATACCTCTTTTCCATTCTGTAACTTGAACCGATCCTCTCCAGTTGCTTCCTCTTCAACTTTCTTCTTCTTTGGCTTCTTCTCTTTACCTTCTTCTTGTACCTTGCCCAAATCAAGCAATCCGTTTTCCTCTCTTCTTTCCAAAGCGACTCCATCAGTTATAATTTCTACCTTCTTGCTAGTGCCGCCCTCGATTAATTCCTTGACGACTCTTAATCGGGTTGAAGAAGAGAGGGGTTTGGCACGGCGGACGAGGATTTGATGGTGACGTGGCAGGCAGCGATTGGCTTGAGTGGAGGTCGAGGGGAGGATGGAGCACAAGGAACAGGTGACACTCGTAGCCATAGGGACGCAGCTCGTTGCGTGCTCTATCCAGAACAAGAACAATATGAGAAGGCTACAGGCTACAGCACTACAGCAGTGAGTCGAAGAATGAGGAAGAACCGGCGATTTTATCAGAGAATGTCATTTTTCAAAAATATTTCTTTTTCGGCTTTATTTCTCTCATTTTGGATCAAAAGAGATATTTCCCATTTTAGTTCAAAATTGTTTAAAAAGAGGAGTGAAACTAGAGTGTTTAAGTTCATCAAGTCTTTATGCGAATTTAAATTTAAAATTGACTTCGAACGATATTGAAATCCATCTATCTTCTTAGTGTTGCGTCTACGTGAAAATTTTAAATTTTTAAATTAATTTTATATAGAGTCAAGTGATAAAAAAATATCTATAATAATGGATACAGTATAAACCTTCTAATTTTTACTGTTTAATTTTTTATTCAATTAATTCAAAAGTTTAATTTTTTGCATGTAGATATATCACTCAGAAGGTAAATGGATTTCAACGGTTTGAATTCGTGGTATGAAATCAATCCGGTAGATTTTAGAGTTGAGTTCACATAGAGATTTGACAAACTTAAGAACACCTTAATTCTACTCTAAAATGGTAAAAAAAAAGATTAAAAAATAAATGTATTAAAATTAATTTATAAACTTGTTTAATTTTGATCGCTTGACTTTATATTAAAATTAATTAGAAAATCAATTTTTTTTACATGTAGATGTATCATTTGTAAGGTAGATGAATTTCAACGTTTTGGGTTCGTTGTTTGAAGCCAATCTGATAGGTTTTAGAGTTGAATTCACAAAAATGATTGGTGAACTTAAGAAAACTCTAATTCTACTCTAAAAGGAAACTAAATTGGTGTTTAAATTTTTATTTAAAAGTAGTTCTTAAACTTTCAAAAAAATAATAGTCTCTTTACTTTTTTAGGGCCTGTTCGGATGTTTGAGTTCAAAATGGAAATTGATGGGTTTCACGTCTAAATCCTTGGCCCGTTCGGATACTCAGTTTCTTCCCAAAAATTCCTTCCTTTCTTCCCATACTTCACCCCACACAATGTAAATTGATGGGAAATCAAAAATTCAGTCCAAGTCGATTTTTATTTTCCCAAATCGTGCTGCTGTCTACTACTTTTTCTCTGCTTTTGAATTCAATTTTATAAGGGCCTGTTGACTGTTGCAAAGCAGCTTTGAATTCAATTTTATAAGGCCGGTTGACTGTTGTACATCCACCCTTTAGAAATGTTAAGAACCAAAAAAAATTGAATTAAGAACCAAAAAAAATGTTTATATTTTATAAAATAATAATTAAGAAGAAATATTATAGTATTATTTAATCTATTTATTTAATTACATTATTGATAATATATTAATAAAAAAAATTGTATAATATTAAATATTTTAGACAGAAAAATAGAATTTCCCACAACTAATCTCACGGTACAACTGAACACTCAATTCAACACATTCCCAAAATTAATCCCGTGCGTACCCGTACCCGTGGATTCTCACTTTTTCAAAAGTGAATTCTCATCCCCGTCAAATCTCATCCCGTGTAATTCCTTGACATTCGAACAGGCCCTTAAAGGAACAGACTTTCCTTTCAGCAGATTTTTCTGCTGATGTATAGTATTTTATTTGACACGTAAATATCTAATTTGTCATGTAGATTTACAGTTATAGAAATCAAGTCTGAATATCTATGATATTTATTTGGAATCTAACTAAACTTTAGCATCATGTTGATAACACTGAACTTTTCTCTAAATTTCAGAGTCTATTTTATTTAGAATTTGGTTTGAAAAGTATTTCGATTTAACTTTCTTTTCCCCCCCTGATTTGAATCCGAATGACAGATAAGAAGTTCACGTGATAAATAGCACAATTATATAGATGGAGGGAGCTCTCTCTCTTTTAAAATCTTGCCGAGATTTTTATTTTTACCCCAAAAAAAAATTTTTTTAATATAAATAACCAAGTTTTAAAAAAAATTAAATTTATACCCAAACCGTAAATATTATTTACGGTTTGAACTTTTTTTTTTTTTTTTTTTTTTTTAGAGAAAAATAGCTAAAATGCTGAAATGAAATATAACACAAAAAAATCGAATTTTTTTTTAAAATATTTGTTAGAAAATACGTTACGAATAGAGCCGATTTTGTGCTAAAATACGGTAAATTACAAAAATTATGTCAAAAGACATGACGTCTGTTTAAATACAAAGACCCTAAAAACTCTAAAATTATACAGAAAATATATATAAAAGATACATCAAAGACCCTAAAAACTCTAAAATTATAAAGAAAGGTCCAAAAGTCCATGAAGGAAGACTCGGATCGCGAATCTGAGCCCGCAAATGGGCGAAACAGATCGTAGATGGGTTTCGGGTCCGACTTTGGGCTGTGGAGTTCCTGTCAAAATTTCAGCCCGATCCGACGGACGGATCAAAAGTTATGCTCATTTTCATGAAGCATGCGCAGGCCCATATTGCATCATTTCATACGTAATTTAGCGTAATTTACCGTATTTTAGCATAATTCTACATAATTATTGTAATTTCAGCAATTTAGTAAATTTCCCGTATTTTGGCATAATTATTGTAATTTACCGTATTTTAGCACAAAATCGGCTCTATTCGTAACGTATTTTCTAACAAATATTTTAAAAAACAATTCGATTTTTTTGTGTTATATTTCATTTCAGCATTTTAGCTATTTTTCTCTAAAAAAAAAAAAAGTTCAAACCGTAAATAATATTTACGGTTTGGGTATAAATTTAATTTTTTTTAAAACTTGGTTATTTATATTAAAATATATTTTTTTTTGGGGTAAAAATAAAAATCTCGGAAAATCTTGTGTTGTGGGACTAAAAAACTTCCCTTTGATTGTTCCGCATTATTTTACTATCCGGACAAGTTGTGGACAGTTTCGGAAGGATCTGTAATAGCATTTTCATCCCAGCCGTCCATCAAGCTGTGGCACGAGAGCAGAGAGCTATGCTAGTATTATAATGAAATTTGTTTTATGTGCTGTAGTCAATCTCTAACACGTATCGAGTAGGTTCTGGATAAATTATTTATTAATTAAATGCACACCAAAGACCGAAATTTTTATTTTTGCTCTTAAAAATAAGACAAATCAAATAATCATGAAATTTAAATAAAAATTTATTTTTGACACAACTACAACGTCAAATAACGGACAGTAATGAAATGTTCACCACGTGTTAAAACTTAAAACCAATCAAAACATGAAATTAGTCTACTTCACGTGGCCGACATTTTTAAAAGAGGAGGGATCCAATTACACATTTTTTGGTGACATACTTTGACACCTATCATTTTCAAAGTCCAAATAGTCGATCAAACCGTTCAACATGATGGATATATTAAAATGTGCTTGGAGATCAAATTTTACATTTTTTTGAATTTTTTTATTATTTATTAAGATGGTTACAAAATCATTGTTTTCCGACCATTGAAAAACAGCGATTTTGTAACCATCTTAATAAATAGTCAAAAAAGTAAAAAAAATCTAAAATTTGATCTCCAAGCACATTTTAATATGGTGATCATGTTGAACGGTTCGGATCGACTGTTTGGATTTTGAAATCGCAAAATTGACCTATATAAAAAACGGTGTCATGATATGTCACCAAAAAAGGTGTAATTGGATCCCTTCTCTTTTTAAAAATACCCTAAGTTAATTAGAGATTAATAAATATGCCCACGAGTGCTCCGGAATTTTAAATATGCCCAAACCGGCTATTAAATTAAAAAGCCCGACCGGCCATTTAATATCCGATTTTTAGAGAAAAATAGCTAAAATGCTGAAATCTAACAATAAAAAATCAAATTGTTTTTTTTAACTATTTTGTTAGATTACTTTTTTAATAGCATATTTATACTAAAATACGCTAAATTACTTGAAATTATGTTAACTTTTTTTAAGAGACAAATAGCTAAAATGCTGAAATATAACACTAAAAAATCGAATTTATTTTTAAATATTTGCTAGATTACATTTTTTATATATAATTAGCATATTTATACTAAAACACGCTAAATTACTTGAAATTATGTTAATTTATGCTGAATTACACTAAATTATGCTAAATTACAATAATTATGTAGAATTATGCTAGAATACGCTAAATTACGTATGAATAGGGATGATATCTTCACTGAGAAAGCGAAAAACGACGACGAAACTTCAAACAGTCATAAAACGGCGCTCGAGTGTCCGATTTCAGCAAATGACCACTTTTCGGAAAGCTTGTGAAAATACGCATGCATTAGAACTTGCAATATTAAATTTCCAAATTCAGAATCGCCAAAAAACAAAGGGAAGAGCCTCAAAACTTCAGTTGAAGTTTTCGATTAAGATTTTCATTTCTATTGTTGAATCTACGTAGCTCAGTAAATTAGTTATATAATGAACTTGTAGAATACCAATTTTTATCATTTTTGGAATTATTTTACTATTTTTTATGATTTATGAAAGATGGCACAAAATCGGCCCTATTCATACGTAATTTAGCGTAATTTACTGTATTTTAGCATAATTCTACATAATTATTGTAATTTCAGCATTTTAGTAAATTTACCGAATTTTAGCATAATTATTGTAATTTACCGTATTTTAGCACAAAATCGGCCCTATTCGTAGCGTATTTTCGTATAAATATGCTATTAAAAAAGTAATCTAACAAAATAGTTAAAAAAACAATTCGATTTTTTAGTGTTAGATTTTAGCATTTTAGCTATTTGTCTCTTAAAAAAAAAATTCACGGGACCGGCCATTAAATGGCCGGTCGGGCTTTTTAATTGGGACCGGCCATTTAATGGCCGGTTTGGGCATATTTAAAATTCCGGAGCACTCGGGGGCATATTTATTAATCTGTAATTAACTTAGGGTATTTTTAAAAATGTCAGTCACGTGGAGATATCCCGACATTTTTAAAAATATCCTAAGTTAATTAGAGATTAATAAATTTGCCCGCGAGTGCTCCGAAATTTTAAATATGTTCAAATAGGCTATTAAATGGTCGGTCCTGATTAAAAAGCCCGACCGGACATTAAATGACCGGTCCCATAATTTTTTTATTTTTTTTAGAGAAAAATAGCTAAAATGCTGAAATCTAACACTAAAAAATCGAATTGTTTTTTTTAATATTTGTTAGATTACTTTTTTGATAGCATATTTATACTAAAATACGCTACGAATAGGGCCGATTTTGTGCTAAAATACGGTAAATTACAATAATTATACTAAAATACAGTAAATTTACTAAAATGCTGAAATTACAATAATTATGTAGAATTATGCTAAAATATTACGCTAAATTACGTATGAATAGGGCTGATTTTGTGCCATCTTTCATAAATCATAAAAAATAGTAAAAAAATTCCAAAAATTGGTACTCTACAAGTTCATTATATAACTAATTTACTGAGTTACGTAGATTGAACAATAGAAATGAAAATCTTAATCGGAAACTTCAACTGAAGTTTTGAGACCCTTCCCTTTGTTTTTTGGCGATTCTGAATTTGAAAATTTTGCATCACAAGTTTGGACCCATGCGTATTTTCACAAGCTTTCCGAAAAGTTGTCATTTGCTGAAATCGGACACTCGAGCGCCGTTTTATGGCCGTTTGAAGTTTCGTCGTCGTTTTTCGCTTTCTCAGTGAAGATATCATCCCTATTCATACGTAATTTAGCGTATTCTAGCATAATTCTACATATTTATTGTAATTTAGCATAATTTAGTGTAATTCAGCATAAATTAACATAATTTCAAGTAATTTAGCGTGTTTTAGTATAACTATGCTAATTATATATAAAAAATGTAATATAGCAAATATTTAAAAATAAATTCGATTTTTTAGTATTATATTTTAGCATTTTAGTTATTCGTCTCTTAAAAAAAAGTTAACATAATTTAAAGTAATCTAGTATCAATAATCATAAATTAACATAATTTCAAGTAATTTAGCGTATTTTAGTATAAATATGCTATTAAAAAAGTGTCACACCCCGGAACAGGGGGTCGCGCAGTTCTCGCCGGGAATATACAGTTGCCCGTATATTCACAAGGCATGTACGATATAATCTACTCAACCAAACACTTTAAAATGTATACACATATCATATGATTTGATTTAAAACAAATTTGGTTCAAATCCGATTCAATTCGGTCCATTTATACTCAAAACAATAAATTCAGAACACCCATTGCGGCCCGCAGTAGGGCCCATTGCGGCCCGCAACCCCTACTCGAATTTCTTCTACTTGTTTTCTACTCTCTGACTCAAGTTGTTGCGGCCCGCAACCACCCCTCTTACGGCCCGCAATAATCCCTCTGACTCAAAACCCCACTGTCGTTGCGGCCCGCAAGGAAATGGTTGCGGCCCGCAATCCATATACGAATTTTCTCAGTTGGGTTTTAGGCTCTGTCTCCTTTATTGCGGCCCGCAATCAATTAATTGCGGCCCGTAATAATATACGCAGATTCATCCAGAGCCATTTTCCGGCTCTGTCTCCTTTATTGCGGCCCGCAATAAGGTTATTGCGGCCCGCAATAAGCCTACTGAAATTCATTCCCTTGCCCATTTCATGCCATTTCAACCCCATTTTCAAACCCGATTGATTCCCGCATGATTTATCATGTATTCCCCATTTAAAATCTTCAATTTAAAATCATACAATCATGCAATTCACACAGCTGATCAATTAAACATATTTAAAATAGACATTAGGGTTTCGACAAGGTGATTTGGTTCGATAATATCACATACAACAAAATATACCGCATAGGGGTTCAATGTACAACAAAATGGACTACATAAGGTGGCATAACCTAACAGTTAGGCTTACAACTCACATGTCGAGCCTGAGTCCCTTCCTACTCACGTTTACCTGCACAATTCAATAAAAAGAAAATATCCCCGAAGGGGGTGGGGGTGAGAAAACTAATCGATCGTTTTCTCAGTGCGGAATTTATAGGGCTACTGGATTTGTAAGAAACCCATTACTAGAACTAAACAATTATCGCATTTAATTATTTAGTTAATCAATCAGTCATGGTAACATGCATATGCTCACACACCGATTCAAACGAATTCCAACTATTATTTCATTCAAAAGTAATCAAAGGATTTTCAGAATTCTTGGGCTTAACTAGTAACTTTGCACAGTCCGGTTAACAACGATAGATATCAACAATCTATCCCATCTGGCTTAACAATTCTCTTACCTGGTTTCAAGTTATACATTCACAACAAAATCAATTCGAGTAATCACTAGCATATCTCGCGACTATGCAACAGAATATCACTTTGTTAAACGAGAACAAATAAACTTTTCACTGAATCACTTAAACCACTGAACCACAATTTCACTACCTACAATCACACTACACTTATCCCTTACCCAACCGGTACTGGGTTCACTAGGGCCATTCACCAGATGCGCATAAGGGTCCTGGAGTAAAGTCTAGTAGCTAATTAGACTTTACAATTCACTGTTCACTTCAATCATTCAATTCAATTCAGTACTGTGGTTCCATTCACTTATCCAACACGATAGAACAGAAATCGATAAACCATACCAACATGAGAATCATCACAGATATAACAATTCAATTATATTAATATGCAATTCATGCAAATGCGACAACTAATGCTTTCAATCAGAGATTCAACATGATGATATGCAACGTATATTCAATCAAGCCATCAATATATATAAGTTATATGCACCGTTATTTAGTTCTACGAAATAAATCCCAAAACAGATCCCGTGAACCCCCGCACCTGGTTATGTAGGGTACACAGAGAATCCGCGATCTCGTCTATCTCGCTAAGCGCGCTCGTTCGGATCTATTCATGGATCAATTCATTCAATTCAGGACTTTTACAATTTAAACCCTTAAACTTTGAATATTTGCTATTTTAGGGTTTTAGGCACGAATAGTCACAAATCGGGTTTTGGTACTAATCAATTTAGTCACTGGGTTATCAATTCAGTCAATGGTACGATTTGGGTCAGATTTAGGTCAATTCGAGAAAACGGTACCAACACCATAGTCAATTTTGGGAAAATCCGGTTATCGGAATTTGGTTGCAAATTTGAACATGAAACTACTCAAATAACACTTTAGAAACAACAAAGACATAGTACAATCAATTTGGTGCAATTCTACGGGTTTTCACCGAAACCCTAGAAATACGAAAACTCGAAATGAGAGAGAAATAGAGAGGGAATTTACCAACCAATCGGGTGAGGATGCGAGATTCAAGCTCCTCTCTCGGAATCTCGATTTTTGGGCGAAACGGTCACCGGGGGGTCTCTCTCTCACTCTCTCTCACTCTCTCGTTCTTTCTCTCTTTGGCGAAACAGGAAAAGAAGAGGAGGAGGGGTGCAGGAAAAGAAAGGAAGAAAAGAGAAGAAGAAAGGAGGAATGACAAAAGGGCCCCACTTGTAAATTTCCAATTTTGCAAATAAAACCTCACACTTGTCCCATATTCGATATAATTGAATCCTTACACATTTTGCTCTTCACTCTTAACACAAATTTTCGTATAATTATTGTTCCCCATCCATGTCACTAAATTCGTATATACGTATATATATATTATTCAATTTACCACTTATCATTTTAATTAAATCTGAATTTTAAAAGTTCACGGTGTTACAAAAAGTAATCTAACAAAATAGTTAAAAAAACAATTCGATTTTTTATTATTAGATTTCAGCATTTTAGCTATTTTTCTCTAAAAAAAAAAAATTATGGAACCGGTCATTTAATAGCCGGTCGGGCTTTTTAATCGAGACCGGCCATTTAATGACCGGTTTGGGCATATTTAAAATTCTGGAGCACTCGTGGGCAAATTTATTAATCTCTAATTAACTTAGGGTATTTTTAAAAATGTCGGGAGATATCAGAGTATGAAAACCAAACCCAATTTAATCTGACCAATCAAAGAATGAAAACCAAAATTTCTTGGTCAAGGCATTGTAAAAATCATATTTTTAGAAAAAAAAAGTTGTGTCCGATCATTTATCGTGGGCTTGTGGCGGACGCCATTTAACTGTCCGTCATAAGAAATTGCGGCTGTATCAAATTTGAAATTTACAGAAATTCGTGATTAAATGGTTTATTTTTTTTTTTTGAAATGACAAATTTGAAAATTTTGACAGTTTATAGACTCAGTTTTAATTAAAGATTTTCTGGATTTTTGACTCCTAACATATTTTTGGTCAATGTGTGTTGGTTTGAGAATCACTTATTTTGTCAAATGATCTCAACATTTTGAATCATGTTAAAAAAAACACGAAAAACCCTTCATATTTAGTTTTTCTCTTTTTGACTCTTTTGCTGCTAATTTCTTTCGTTCACACTGGTTCATATAAAACTAGATAATAATTAATTTAAGAACCAGACAACAAATGCAAATTGAAATCATGCAGGAGTTTAAAGAAGAAAATATTTTTTTCTTTCTCTTTATATTTCTAAATTAGTAGTTATTTCAATATTTACGAGAAATAGAAAATAATAACTATTCTAGCTATTACAAATAATAAAAATATTATTTGGATGCACACTGCTCTTCCGAATAACTTCTATTATAAAATGGCCTCTACTGAGAACTGGTATGTTTCAATTCTTTTAGCAAAATATTTGACTGTGCCACAATTTTCTTTTTGAAAAAAAACTCTGTAATTTGACACTACCAGTGTTTTTAATGAAAATCAGAAATTTGGAGGCTTGACCCGTATCTGTTGTAGTGACCTGTTGTAACATTCCGAAAATTCCGAAAATTTGAGTTATTATTATTTATATTAAAATATTTTATATATACTATATACGTTTTTATTGAAAAAAAATTAAGTGAAAAAATATATATTAACATATTATATTTTAGTTATTCCATTGTAGCATTTTTAATACTGATAAATGGTAACCGCCAAAGTTTATAATAACCGGATTTATTTTTATTTATATCCATTTCAATTAAAAAATAAATAAAAAGAAACCAATCATTTCATCTTAAAACCCTTTGGTTCATATTGGAATCCTTTCGTTGCATGTGGCCCCGAGATTTTTATTTTTACCCAAAAAAATATATATTTTAATTTAATTATCCAACTTTTTTAAAAATTTAAATTTTTACCCAAACCGTAAGAATTTCTTACGGTTTGAATTCTTTATTCAAACCGTAAGAAATTCTTACGGTTTGAAAACGGGTTTAAACCCGCGCGACATCTCTCCCTCTCTGTCTCTCCGCCAGACCAGAAAAAAAAGAAAACCCTCCCCCCCCCGCCTCCGCGCCTCCGCCCCTCCGCCCCCTCCGCCCGAAGACCGGCGCCGCCACCCCCTGTCCCGCCGCCACCCCCTGTCCCGCCGCCATCCCCTCTCCCCGCCGCCACTCCCTCTCCCCTCCGCTGCCACGCCTTTCTCCTTCACCGGCAGCCTTCACCGCCTCGCCTCCCTTCTCGCTCGTGGTCCTTGCTGCCTCGTCGCCTCTTCGATTTGAAATTTCGGGTAATTTTTTTATTTTGATTAAATTTGATTATAAATTCTTTATTTTAAGTTAGGGTTTAGAGTTTATGGAATATTTCCATTCATGGTATGTGATTTTACATATTTAAGTTGAAAAATTGAAATTTAGCAAGTAATTCCCTCTATTTTTGAAGATAAACACATGTTAACTGTCTAGGCAATTCTAAATTGAAACTATATTTAGCAAACACATGTGAAATCAAAATATGCTAATTGTTTCCGCTGTGTTGTTAATGATAATTATTATCTTGAATTTAATTTTACACACATATTTAAGTTCGAGTAGCGATTAATTTACTAAATTAATTACAATTAAACTGTACCCCTCTACTCTACCTGAAACCTTACAATATAATTCATGTCAGTTTGGTCCCTCGGTTTAGGGTTTAGGGAAATCCAACTTAAATATGTAATATACATGTCTTTAAAATTTATGTTGATATATGATAAATAGATCAAATTCAAACTCAAACTGTTAGGTACCTAAATGATATACATTCAAACGGTCTGGATTTAAATATATTGATCTGAATTCAGATTTTTTTTATAAACCATAATTAAAATTTTGTTTTTTACGAAACCAACATGATTATTATTGTTGAAAAACAAGCACTTGAGGATGTTTTTCTCTTACTAACTAGCTAGTTATATTACTGAACCGCCTACACATTTTTCAAGTGCAAGCAATTAAATGCGTTACCTACTCAAATAAGAAATTTAAAGCAAAATGATAAACATACTCTTATAGACATGCAACTAATAAAATTTATTCAAAATGAAATAATAAGAAGGATAAATTAAAATAACAGCTGATACGTATGAGGATAATTTGAAATTATTTTTGTGGCAGCCAATAAATAAACAACTCGAAAAATATACTAAATGAATTTCCAAGTCTAATACTATGGGAGGTGTTATACAAATATTTTTAATAAAATCTAAGTGTATATTTTATTTTCAAAACTCTATGAATTTACGTCGCTCTATCTGAAATTTCGAATAACGTATATTTACTCCAAAAGAAAAAAATATATTATCTTTATTAATTGAAACTAACTTCACACGAATTAATTATTCATTTAAGTTCATGCTAAACTAAATAAAAAAATACTAAGAAACAATATTCTTCGTATCTTTTACATATTGTAAAATTTGATCTACAAATACATTTACATATTGAATGGTTGAGATCTACTGTTAAGACATTGAAAATAGATATATTAATTCATAGTACAAACTGATCCGCACTTTGCATAACTTAAATGTGTTGAACTAAATTTTTTTTACTGTCCAATTTTTTAGATTAATATTTTGAAAAAATAAATTTAGCTCTTTGATAATAAAATTATAGTATGACATAAACAGTACGAATCACGCAAAAAAAAATATACTCGAGAAATGATTATAGAAAGTATAGATGCTGATATGCATAAATTATTCTTAGAAAAATCATTCTAATAATTATACTATTAACTATTAACGTAAGATGACTAGGGGACGGCATAGGAGACCACCCGCAGCCGACCCGGTTGATGAGCCCATTCCCGCAGACAGCAAGGACCATTTCAGTCCTTTATTATGGATGCCTCACGATGAGCACCGAGTCTCAGAAGCATCTAGAGAGGTACTTGAATTCTTTTTCTTTAAGTTTAAATTGTGTTGAGTTTTCGTATTTTTAGATTTTCATGTTGTTTACTTTTTCCAACGCAGAGTGAGGCAATTATAACTGCCAGGGGCCGGCATTATGACTTCCAGTACTACTCGCAGATGGAGCCATATTTGCAAAATTTGGGGGTGCAACATTTGGTCGAAATTCTAGAGTCGGCGAGTAAGGGCATTAACGCGTCCCTCATTTCAGGACTAGTGGAGCGATGGCGCCCCGAGACGCACACGTTCCACTTACCTTTTGGAGAGATGACAGTGACTCTCCAGGACGTCAGTGCTCTATGGGGTCTGCCTATCCAGGGCGTGCCTGTTGGTGGCATATCTGACCCCACAGATTCAGATGACATCACAATTAATTACATGCTCGCGGAGTTGTTAGGAGCGGAGCCAGATATACGTGGCAATGGGGGGGCCTCCAAGTACTGTCTAGACAAGAAGAAGCTGCGAGCTATGTTTACGAGAGGTCTGGGTATGGATTCCACTCAGCTCGAGATTGAGAGGTACTCATACAAACTATTCATATTACATTTATTTGGTACTCTGTTTCATGCGGAAAAATGAGTTGCTCTGTAATTTCGATATTACAGATACACACGGGGATTCGTGATGGACCTATTTGGTTCTGTCATGTTTGCTGATTCAACTGGTGATACCATCCCGATGATGTATCTACAGCTGCTGCGAGACCTTCAGCCGTCGAGCTGCATGTACAACTTGGGTGGGGCTGTCCTAGCACATCTTTACTCCAACTTGTGTCAAAGTTGCAAGGTGAGTATGTTATTTCCCGAGATTTTTGTATATAAGAAAATAAATAAATAAAATGTTAAAAATAAGAAACTGTTCGCCAGAATTTAAAAAATAAAAAGGCCGCCACGACGGATGGCGTCCCTCATTTCAGGACGCCATCCTAGATTACGTCCCGCGAAAAAAAAAAAAAAAATCAATTTTTTTTTTCTGCTGTGCTCAGTCAGAAATCCAATAATTTTGATCAGATTCAAAATTCATTTTAGAGAAAAGGGCTACATGGAATTTTGTGTTCTTTATATCAAAATAAAGGTATGAAAGTCTAGTTTCCAGATAATATAATTTCTCTATACAAAAATATTACAGATTGGTACAGTTTTAGCAATTAATTGACAGAGGTCAGAATTCAGAAAAGCTGAAATTCCAGTGAGCAGTCATATAATTTTTATCAGATTCAAAATTCATTTTAGGGAAAAGGGCTACATGGAATTTTGTGTTCTTTATATCAAAATAAAGATATGAAAGTCTAGTTTCCAGATAATATAATTTCTCTATACAAAAATATTACAGATTAGTACAGTTTTAGCGATTAATTGACAGAGGTCAGAATTCAGAAAAGCTGAAATTCCAGTGAGCAGTCCTATAATTTTGATCAGATTCAAAATTCATTTTAGGGAAAAGGGCTACATGGAATTTTGTGTTCTTTATATCAAAATAAATATATGAAAGTCTAGTTTCCAGATAATATAATTTCTCTATACAAAAATAAATCAGATTAGTACAGTTTTAGCGATTAATTGACAGAGGTCAGAATTATTGGACTGCTCACTTAAATTTCAGCTTCTCTGAATTCTGACCTCTGTCAATTAATTGCTAAAACTGTACCAATCTGATTTATTTTTGTATAGAGAAATTATATTATCTGGAAACTAGACTTTCATACCTTTATTTTGATATAAAGAACACAAAATTCCATGTAGCCCTTTTCTCTAAAATTAATTTTGAATCTGATCAAAATTATTGTAATTATTTTAATTATTTCTGTCTTATTTTAATTTTCTACCTTGTCATGCGCTTGTTGTCTTATTTTAATTATTTAACTAATCCCTGACGGCTACTATTCTTCAAAATGTAGCGGAAAACTAAACAACTCTACGGGCCGGTGCTACTACTACAGCATTGGTCATGGTCAAGGCTGCCGGTGGGGGTACCCGAGCCGAACGAGGATCCATGGGGAGCGCCCGAAAGCGGGAATCGACCGGCATTTGGCATGAAATGGTACGGACATCATTTGTACAAGGACAACCCTCACGGAAAGACAATAGGTATCAGGGTGGTCCGATCTCAAATTCAGAGTCTGGGTGAGACGCAGGTGAACTGGACTCCGTACCATGAGCTATACACTGAGGGGAGGCTGCCACAGATTGTAGCGGATGATCATCAGATGTGGCTCTACAGGGGTCCGCTAGTGTGCTTCTGGATAGTGGAGCACCACTACCCAGACCGGGTGCTCCGTCAGTTTGGTTTTCCTGCATTCATCCCCGCAGATCCAGACGTCCCGAGATCTGTGATCATGAGACTACACGGGTAAGTTATGTTCTTTTTAGCATTTTTGTACTTAGCGTTATGTTCTTGGCTTTAAATTGCAACTAACATCTGAATTACAGGATAAGGCACAGTAATCACTGGGATAGAGATTGGAGTGAGCATCACTCGGAGCACTACAACAAGGCAGCGAATATGAGTGCCAACTTATGGCAGATGTCGGAGGTTGATGCGATGCAGTTCCAGGGAGATCCCCTATTGAGATATCAGGCTTGGTACCTGCGTGTCGGCATGGCTTCGGTGTATATAGAGGGAGATTACGGCGATTTTCTTCGCTCAATGATCTTCGACGATGATGGTTATACCCCCACTGGCCGAAAAGGTGCTCGCCAGGTAATGCACCTACAAGAACACATTTTTTAAAAGTATGAACATTTTTCGTAGCTATTTTTTTAAACTAACCTTGTTTTATTTTTTTAGCTGCTGGTAGCGCTTAAAGGTGCCGCGCGTTCAATCATTTGTCTTGGAAGACGTGGCTACAGAGCGGTCGGGCATGCGATGTTGCACTTGGTTGCCCCGTGCATTGAGGACCACGGCCACGAGGCAAAGCTGGTCACCATGCTACGAGACGCCGGAGAGAATATTGATTGGCGCGCAGTACAACCGAACGAGCCTGACGCGCCACCTGTTCTGAACAGTGAGATGCCACCGGAGCCCTCAGAGCAGCCAAAATGGGATTATCATCGTTGGGTACTGCGCACGGAAGGTTGGCATGCCTACCGTGACATGCACGGACGTCCATTTCTTCCCCCGGTATGTGATTCTTTATATTATTTATTTCTTTATTTTAAGTATAGATAGTTCAAATTTACTAAAATCAGCCGTATCCGTGCAGGGTCCTGCATACATGCCGCCACCGCCAGAGCAGCATGAGTCTCCAGAGATCCCGTCTGTGCAGGATGAGAGCTTGACTTTCAGCTTTGCCGATTTCGCTCCAGCTGATCCGTGGGATACAGCCGCCTCCCCGTCACCGCGTCAGCCGTATCCATCGAGAGCTCACGATTGGGAGGCCTCTGGTAGCGGGACGCAGCCGGCCTATGCGTCCCAGCTTGCGGATTCCTTATTCCGTACCCCCCCTCCACCGCCAGCCACACATGCGGCCGAGGATCCATGGAGTAGAGCAGTCGAGATGAGCCTAGAGGCCGAGCCATACGCTGAGTTTACACCAGCTCTCAGAGCGCAGGACGGAGAACAACAATGGAATGACTGGCAGGGCCGAAATTTCAGTAGGGAAAATAGGGGTATACCACCTCACCGATACACCCCTTCGCATTACCGTTGATAGAGGGTTATTTTGGTAGTATTAGTTCAGTTTAGCTATGTTATCATTTATTATGTTAGTTTAGTTCTGCAGTTTATTTTTTAGTGTAGTGTACTTTCGTTATGTTTTATTATGATATGGTTGGAGGTATGTTATATATTTTTATCATTTCATGGTATTATTTATGATGTTACACAACAACAAAAAAATAACATCCAAAAAAAACAAAAATATATAAAACACAAAAAAACCTCAAAACAGAATAAGTATAAATACGGTTTTAACATATAAGGGCAACTTCAAAAATCATGAAAATTTGCCGGCATGCAGTATTGACTTCGTAGAACAGGACTGTGAAGTTTCACGCAAAATCTCAGAACAGATTGTGAGATATCATCTCTCAAATATTGCTCGAAATGCTGAAGTTGTGCGTCCGAGCCCTCCTTCAGCATTTCGAGCAATATTTGAGAGATGATATCTCGCGATCTGTTCTGAGATTTTGCGTGAAACTTCACAGTCCTGTTCTACGAAGTCAAGACTGCATGTCGGCAAATTTTCATGATTTTTGAAGTTGCCCTGATATGTTAACCAGAGGTGCAAAGTAGGGCTCGGACGCACAACTTCAGCATTTCGAGCAATATTTGAGAGAAGATATCTCGCGATCTGTTCTGAGATTTTGCGTGAAACTTCACAGTCTTGTTCTACGAAGTCAAGACTGCATGTCGGCAAATTTTCATGATTTTTGAAGTTGCCCTGATATGTTAACCAGAGGTGCAAAGTAGGGCTCGGACGCACAACTTCAGCATTTCGAGCAATATTTGAGAGATGATATCTCGCGATCTGTTCTGAGATTTTGCGTGAAACTTCACAGTCTTGTTCTACGAAGTCAAGACTGCATGTCGGAAAATTTTCATGATTTTTGAAGTTGCCCCGATATGTTAACCAGAGGTGCAAAGTAGGGCTCGGACGCACAACTTCAGCATTTCGAGCAATATTTGAGAGATGATATCTCGCGATCTGTTTTGAGATTTTGTGTGAAACTTCACAGTCTTGTTCTACGAAGTCAAGACTGGACGTCGGCAAATTTTCATGATTTTTGAAGTTGCCCTGATATGTTAACCAGAGGTGCAAAGTAGGGCTCGGACGTACTTTAACTTAACAATTCATACAAATAAAATTCATACAAACCTCTAACTTAACAATTCAAACTAATTTAAATTCCAAACCAACTGAACAACATAATTTCCAAACACAAACTAAACTAATTAAATGAGTTCATACAAACCTCAAAATGATAAATGTTCACAGGCTACAATTCATCTAATTACATAAGTTCTCAACAAATTAAAGTAGATCACAAGTTAATTCCTGCGACCACTCAGCCTAAAATGCAATCCCAATGATCTCCATGATGATGTGCTCCTTCTAGCTGGTTGCACTGCTTCTTCTTGCCGGTTAGCTGTACCAGACGGGCCTTCTTGCGCTCGGTTATCTGTACCAGATGTCCCTACTTGGGATGTGCTCCTTCTAGCGGGTTGCATTACTTCCTCCCTCGGTTGTGCTGTACCAGATGTCCCTGCGCCAGATGTGCTCCTCCTTCCTGCGCCAGATATGCTCCTTCTTCGTTGTGTAGTACTTGAAGGACCTTGCATCCCAACCGCATCTCTTCCCGCCAGTACTTCACCCATTGCCTCCCTAAACATCATAGTTGCATTTTCACGGTCTGCTGTACGGCTTCTGGCTGTGCTTCGCCGCGGCCCTTGCGATCCACTTGCCTCGGCCATAACTCGCTCATTTTCTGCTGCATTTGCTGCGTTATGAGCATCTGCAGCCCATATATGTTAGTTAGTAAGCTATTCAAATATTGGAATGAAATATACTCAGGGTTCAATGTTACATACCTCGACTTTGCCTGTCAGAAGTGGAACGGCGAGGACGGTGCCCCCTTCGCCTACCTTGCATTTCGTCCATGGTCATTTCATGACGGATGTGTTTTCTCCTACCACGCCGTATCCAATCTTTGTTTGGCTCAATTTTAGGAGTAGTGGTTGTAGGCCAATCTTCAGGATTGCCGTAAGGAACAAACAGTTCATTCCAAGTACTCAGAAGGTAATCCACCCTATACCAGTTGGCAACAAATAGGTCGGGTGACCAGCTTCTATGGCGACAAACCGCTAACACATGAGCGCACGGAATCCCAGTTAATTGAATACCTCTGCATGCACATTCCACTTTTCTATCCGGCCCGAATGTCACGGTATACTGGAACCTTCTATGAATCATGGACATAGTTCCATCCGGCGTTTGGACTACTGGAACATATTCATTTGGCCCCGTGACTTCGTACTTACCTTCGCCGTGTGAGTATGGGATGACATCCATTTTTGTAGCTTTCTCCCACCGTTTGGCGAGCTTAACATGTACCCGTTCAGAAAAAGGCTTTTCTGCATTTATTTGCTCCGTCGCTGCCTGTCGCCGCTGAACAAACCACCTATTGCACTTGTAGAATGTCTCCTCTACAAGTGCAGCCACAGGCAACATCCGGCTATCCTTGAAGACAGCGTTCAGGGACTCGGACCCATTTGTTGTCATGATACCAAATCGGTAACCTCCATCACAGGTCTGGAAAATTTTTTCAAAATTTGACGGCTCCATGACATCATTAGGACGTACTTTGCCCACTCTCCTCAGAAAAGCATTACACCTCGGATTTTGCTGCAATAGAACAAAGCAAAGTTAGACATAATGCATCTAAAAGAAACAAAAATGATTTAAATTACACAATATTAGACATACCGAGGCAAAATCTTCGAACATCTCTTTCAGCCTTCTCGGCTTCCTCTTCCTAGCTCCTAGTTTGAACCTAGTTCCGTACCATTTGTCCCTCCCACACGCCTGGACTAGATTGTCAGCAACATGCTGGATACAGTATCTGTGCACAAAATTATCCCTGTCCCATCCGTATTCAGGTTTCAATGCAGCTTTGATACCCATGTGTTGGTCTGATATAACACACACGAACCTATTAACACGAATCACATTAATCCTAAGCCATTGCAAGAAAAAACCCCAATTCTCTTCATTCTCTTTATGCACAATTGCAAATGCTAGCGGCAGCAATTGGTTTTCGGCATCATAGCCACAAGCCATCAAAAGCCTGCCCTCATACCGCCCAGAAAGGAAGGCTGCATCTATACTGATCACTGGTCTCAAGTAATTAAATGCGGTGATGCATGGTCCGTAAGCCCATGACACCGCCCTGAATTCCTCAACACCTTGCTTGACCAATCCTGTATTTTTATCGATGCTCCGTCTTGTCAGAAATTGGTATTTCGAGCCGGGATTGGTGTAACATATCCCGATAAGCAATAGTTTCATAAAATTGTACGACTCTTCCCAACTCCCAAATTGACGGGCTACTGCAATCTCACGACCTCTCCAAAGTTTGTTGTACTTCGGGGTTATACTGCCAAACCTAGTCCTCACACAGTGTGCCACACTCCGGATGCTCATAGTGGGGTCTTCCTTAATGCTACTCTCGATGATATCTGCGATGATTGATGCCGTGAGTTGTGCATGGTCGGTCCTGGTGTACTCAGACGTGCATGTGTGAGGCGTGTCTTGCTCAGTTATCATCCATGTATCTCCAGCATTTGTTGCTCTTGCCTTCAGTTTGAAACGACAACCCGGAGTGCTGCATCTAATTTCCAGCCGGGATGTGTCACTTCTCTTCGTGTATATCTCCTTGTTCTTGTCAACATGGTACTCTCTGATCTTTTTCGTCAGTTGATTTTTACTTACGAAGTATTGTCCTTTTGCGAGCTCACTCTTGTATTCAACCCGACGACCATAGTAAGAAACATCTGCTTCTCGAAAAGCAGATGTGTCATTGAAGTTTACAAACGGGTGAGTCTCAGAACGGCCACTTAACGGCATATTCTCCCTATTTTGCCTCACAGTGGGATGTGTGTATTCTTCTTCATCGTCTTCATCTCCTTCATCATTAATGTCCCAGTCTCCTTCCCCCCATTCATCCCCAGTTTGCAGATTCTCCTCCTGTACCTCGTTCATAAATTCAAATTCTGACTCGTTTGGATCTTCCTGTACTGGTGGCGGTCTGGGGTGAGGATTTGGTTCAGGCCCAGGTAAGGATGAATGACCTTCATACACAGATATAGGTGGGATAAAAGGTGGAGATTGTACTCGTGGTGGGACAAAAGGTGGAGATTGGGGTGCATTACTGTATATTTCTGGTTCCGGGTTTAGTACAGGCATTGTGATAAAAGGAGTGTATGGTTCATTATTTGCTTGATCCATTTCTGCAACCGAATTTTGGCCTGAACTTCCGGCCCTTGACTCTCCGCGAATTCTACATGCAAAAACTTCCAATAGTGATTGGCCAGACCTCAAAACCTGCGCGATCAAGCCTCTCAATGCCCCATCATCTCTTAATGCGATTATGACATACTTTCCTGCGTGGACTACTCGGGACATTATTTCTAATTCCCAGCGATTTCTATTGTAGCCGCTCGCTCCATAAATAAGCGATTGCAACTGCTCGAATGATAAATTTTCATCAACCCAATACGTATTTACTGGAGGTTTGGAGTAACGTGCCCCATTCTCATCAAAAATGAATTTCCCTCCAAAATGTATTGAAATTCCAATAGGCATGTCCAATAAACTACATTTGTAAAATGGCAATTATTTTGTCAGTTTACTGATTTCAATCGTGAACAGTTGTAAATAGTCAGATATGAACTTGAACAGTAGATACGTACATGATCAGCAAACACGTATATGAATGGTACATGAACAGTAGATACGTAAATGAACAGTACATTCATATATGAATAGTAATGAACAGTAAATACTGTAATGAACAGTAAATACGTATGTGAACAGTAGTGAACAGTAAATACGTATGTGAACAGTAGTGAACAGTAAATACGTATGTGAACAGTAGTGAACAGTAAATACGTATGTGAACAGTAATGAACAGTAAATACGTATGTGAACAGTAATGTACAGTAAATACGTATTTGAACAGTAAATACGTATTTGAACAGTAAAGTACAGTAAATACAGTAATGTACAGTCAATACGTATGTGAACATTAATGAACAGTAAATACGTATGTGAACAGTAATGAACGTATGTGAAAAGTTACAAAAAGAAAAATACCTGATTCAGCAGACTTCTCCTTCTTCCTCCTCTTCCTTCTCCTTCTTCTTCTTCTTCCTCCTCTTCCCTTCTTTCTTCCTCCTCTCTTTCTCTTTTCTCTCTTTTCTCTCTTCCTCTCTTTCTCTCTCTTTCTAGCTTCTGATGCCACCCTTTTATAGCCAAAAAAAACGATTTTTTTTTTTTAAAAAAAAAAAAAAAAAAAAAAAAAAAATTTCAAACCGTAAGAATTTCTTACGGTTTGAATTCCGAATTCAAGCCGTAAGAAATTCTTACGGTTTGAATAAAGAATTCAAACCGTAAGAAATTCTTACGGTTTGGGTAAAAATTTAAATTTTTAAAAAAATTGGATAATTATATTAAAATATATATTTTTTTGGGTAAAAATAAAAATCTCGGTGTGGCCCGCATGCGCGCACCCCCTCTGAGACCGTTTTTCATCCGCTCATTCCATCCACTGTCTCTCTCTCTCTCTCTCTCTCTCACTTCGGAGAAAACAAAATCAAACAGAGAAATAAAGTTAGAAAACAAAAAAATAAAAGAGAAATATTACGATGAAAATTCTGATATGGATTATCATTCGATTTTATGTTGGATTCGAATTCTAACTACGTCACAATGATTCTGGATTGATGTTACAGTTTGATTTAAAATTCTGAATATCTCGCTATCAATAATTAGACTTCTCTGTAATCTGTGTTTTCGTTTTGTACAATTTATTTGAATATTGGTATTTGCATATTGGATTATGATAGCATATTTAACGAGATAGCGGGTCTGAGGTCGGAATTTGATTTGAGATGTTGGAAAGGCTGATACACGGGGACGGCTAATCGTGGTCAGGACCGATATGTGGAGAATGCTAGTTGCAGTCAAGTTTGATAGTTGAAAATGATGCGGCTTGGTTTACGGATAACCTAGACCGATGTGCTATCGCCGGTTAAATATATATGCATAATTTGATATATATATATTTGTGTGGATTAATCCGGCATGTTTAAATGACTGTTAAATTAAGTTAATTATTGAGCTTTGTAGCTGACTCCGTTTTATTATTTTTGTTTCATTTTTGTTGACGATGTAGATTGATGGGTTAAAGAAAAGTGCGATGGTGATGTTATAATCACGCTTCGGATTGTCAAAATCTAGAGCGTGACACCTGTTGAATTAAGTCTTAACAAAATACTTGATAAATAAAAATCATATTGTGACGTTTCATCATTTTCAAACTAATTCTGGAATCTTTTACGAACCTAATTATAATTTAAATCTACATCGTGAATTTTTTCTAACTTGCTTTCACCAACTTAAAATTTAAAGTTGAAATTACAAGGAGTTAATTTTTTTTTATATACATGCAAAGTTGCAAACTCCACCCAAGCACCCCACGGTCCCCACTTCCAAAGTCCGAACTCATTTATAAAGAGTCCGACAAGTATGACATCGGTGTCATACAACAAATCTTATTAGATAGACTTTAAACGACTAATTCAACCGTTCAAACCGATTTACTCCATGAGTGATATGTTTCATGCAAAGTTATTATTTTTTCGAGTTATTTTAGTATCAAGTCAAGTAAAAAATATTTAAAAATAAATTAACTTAAAAACTCTCACAGTTAACTGCTTTCTTGATACTAAATAAATTAGGAAAATTATAAATTATGCATGTAAAAACACAACTAATGAAGTAGATAAGTTTGAACGGTTTGGATTCATCGTTTGAAGTCGATTTGATAAGTTTTGGAGTTGTTGTTATATAGGCTGAAATGACACTGATATCATACTAATTAGGCTCATTTATAAAACACTCTCTTATTTTCACCACCATGTACAAGAAAAAAGAAAAAAAAAAAAAGAAAACCCGTAGAGAAACAAATAATAATAATAATAATAATAATAATAATAATAATAATAATAATAATAATAATAATAATACGGGGAAAAATTTAGTGTAGCCATGTAGACTTTTAAAATAACTAATTTTTTATAAAAACATTTTAATACCCAATAACCTATATAAATTTAATATATATATTTTTTTATTCATTAAATTTGTTATTTACACAAATATACCTCTTTATTTTAAATGGAGATGTATCTTTAAAGTAAACATAATTAATTTGAATAAGAGAAAATTCACCTTCGGGCCTAACCTTTTGTATTGCCTGAGACCTGAGTTCACATGTCAAGTTAACAAGAAAAGTTATTGCTTATAAAATTTTCATGTTACTTATAAAATAAAAAATATTTTAAAAAAAAATCAGAAGTTAAATTGTCTAACTATTTAATATTATAAAAAATAATAATTCAGATTTCAAACACAAAACCTCTTACAGAAAGAACAGAAAGAAGAGTGTGTGATAACTATTTATAATCTTTTCAGTATTCAGGTGATACCTGAAATTTTATTTTCCTCTCGAAAGAGTTCAATCTAAGTCGTCCTTCTGTATTTGAGGGGCCCAATTAATGCGCAATTAGCGCTCGCGGTTCTAAGTTTAATATAATTTTGATTTAAAAGACAAGAAGTACGTCCCAACTGCTGTCAATTGGAGCGTTGATCAAGTTTTAGTCGCTTCCTTTTTAATTAGGGGTCTAACTAAGACTAGTTCGAACTCGGAGATATCTCATATTCTGCTGAGGTTGGTAAGAATTGGGATGTAATATATATAGCGTGTTAGATATTCTATGGCATGTTTTCTGAATAATATACGTCGCGAGTGCCAAAATCACGAACTCTTTGTTTTGGAAGAAGCGCCTCTTTCAACGTTTTCTACCTCAGATCTCTCTAGCGATATTGCCACAGAGAACCCGGAGTCATCTAATAGCCGTCTCCTACTAGCGGAGCTTGCTTTCGAGGTTCGTGCTAGTCTTCCGTGCGTTGACTGCGTCCGCGTACTAATGTCCCGTGGCAAGATGTCTATACCAAACAATTTAAAGCACTTCGTATCCTAATTCACTCCTACAACGGTCATACTCATACATTAACATTGAGTGGGACCAAGATGTCAGTTCCTTTATACACGGAAAAAATATCAGCGTCTCTTTTCTTCTCCTTTCTTCCCTTTTCACCGAAAGAAAACCAAAATGTCGCGCAGCCGAGGGTCTAGAACCTAGAGCAGGCTTAGAGAGACAGAAGCTTTTCTCCTCCGTGGAAACCCTAGATCATCGCCGCTGATATTTTTCCTTCCGGTGCCCCAATCTGTTGCTACGGCGACTGATCTCTAGATCAGGTCAGTTCAAGGTCTATCTTCCCTTCACAAGCACTCTCTTTGTATATTTATGGTTCGAGTGATGCGATGAATGTGTGATTTTATTTCTCGGTTGTAGTCGGAGCATATTAAGGTAATTAGGGGTGATGATTGAGAATTTTCAGGTTATTTAGGGTCAACGAATTGGGGCTAAGAAGATTAGGATTTTTCAGGTTATTTAAGGTAACAGTGAATGGTGATTTGATGGATCCTTTTACTACTAAGGTCAACCTATTTTAGCAGAATTTAATTTAACCTTTATTCAGGGGAAAAACAAGAATAACCATTTGTAGTTAGTAACTAGAAGATCTTTGATTGATTGCAGGGGAAGGTATATTTTCCAAATGGGAATGTCTGCAGGCGCTAATTTCAACAACCAGCCACCGCCAGCCATGCTCCCTCCTCGTCAGCTCCACCCGAGGTCCTCTGGGCTCCACACATCACTCTCTCTTGCCTCGTCAGAGGCTGTCGGGTCACCTGAAATGCAGGAGCCAGGCTCAAACTCGGACATGGGCCATGACTCAGCTACCGAGAGTGCCAGTTCACGTGATACCTGGCCGGTTGAGACCACAAATCATAGCAACTCCCTTCCAAAGAAAGCTGAGAAGGAGAAGGAGGTCGTGGTTATGAATGGAGGTGGTGTTGTGGCACCTGAGTTACAGGTAAAGTTGTTTTTCTCTTTTTCATATCTACAGAAAGTTCTTACTGTTGTATATTTGACCAAAATTTTAATTCCTGTATAAGCTTCGACTATGCACAATTTTTATATTACTAGGGAGATTTTATTTTGGTAATAACTAGATAAGCATAAGATTCTCATGCTTAAAGAACTTTGATCGTGGGCCTATTAGCACCTCATATTTGCATACCTCTGGGATATACCAGTTAATTGCACGTGCAGTCAAATACTCTTGTTTTGTACGTGACACCATCTGTGCAGATATATTTGATGTGCAATATAATTTTACACAATTAAATCATTGTATAGGACACACTTTTGTGTAAAACTAAAGGAGCAATGACTTGAGAATGATTTCTATAAGGCCGTATGTCTATAAAATCATAATTAGATAAGGAAAAAATGCACCGAATTAAATAGTTTGTGGTACTGGGAGGTATTCAAATTGATGAAGTTTTCTAAATGAAATTTAGTTCCATCCTTACTGATGGTACCGAACAAGCTCTCAGGGAATAATCTCAAGTTTCTATCCTTTTTTCTGCATTTGGATGTCCAAGATCTTAGTGGTGCAAATTCGATTTGTGCAAGTCCACACCTGATTATGATCTATTAGCAACCTTAATTTCAGGTGATCCGACGAATCTCAACTACTGATCGGCTGTCCCTGCGTGAGGTTGCACGGGAGAGGGTTGACATAATAGCAGAGCGCATGAAGGTGATGTCAGAGGAGCTTTTAGAAGACCTGAAGAACGAACTAAGAGTAATCCTCGAGGGCACAGGTGGGTCCCACCAGATTGAGGAATTTATGGGCCTGCAGAAGCTGGTGCAGTCCAGGGTTGACCTGACAGCTAGTGCACTTTCCATGGCGCACCGGGTCCAGCTTGAGGTGCTTGTAGCAATCAAGACTGGCATCCAGGCATTTTTGCACCGCAGTGTGACTATACCCCCGAACCGGCTTGTGGAGATCTTCTTTTACAAGAGGTGCAGGAATATTGCATGCCAGAGCCCTCTCCCTGCAGAGGAGTGCCGGTCAGTCTTACATTCTAACTAATATTGCTATTTTTACCTTCTGATTATTACTAAAAATATGAAATATACAAGGCTATATCCATTCTGAAGAGTAGAGAAGTTAGAATTGTTGAGATGTTTGGAGAATGGATATCCTGGTTCAGCTGTTTTGTGCCTGTGTTGATAATAAGTTAACTGTTTCTAAACCAATAGTGGTGTCACGTAGTTCTCTCTTGTTTCAGTCTGCCTATTGAATTTGCAAGACTTGAATTTCTAAGCAACGAATTCTTATTTGTTTTAAATTTTAATCTTAAATATGGGTGAGTCAAATTATGGCATGCTCTGACAGTTATATAACGCCTTCAACAGTTATATACACTAATGAGATTAGTTGGGCTTCATGTATTTTGTGTAGTTGGCCAGAGATATGATCACTGGTACCGATTCAAATGACTATATTATCTTATCTGCATGCAGGTGCGAAACATGCACAACTAGGAAAGGGTTTTGCAACTTGTGTATGTGTGTGATCTGCAACAAATTTGATTTTGAGGTGAACACATGCCGCTGGATTGGGTGTGACTTCTGCTCACACTGGACCCACACTGACTGTGCCATCCGTGTGAACCAGATTGGGCCTGGCCAGGTCAAGTCCGGTCTGGGTCAAGCTGAGATGCTTTTTCGTTGCCAAGCTTGCCAGCGTGCATCAGAGCTGCTTGGCTGGGTTAGGGATGTATTCCAGCAGTGTGCCCCTGGGTGGGACCGGGATGCTCTGATCAAGGAGCTTGATTTTGTTTGCAAGATCTTTCGTATGAGTGAGGATCCAAGAGGGAGGAAGCTGTTTTTTAAGTGCGGGAATTTGATAGAGCAGATGAGGAGCGGAGTGGCCGAGACAGTGGCTTGTCGGATGCTGTTACAGTGTCTCCAAGGTACTTTTTGGTGGTTTTTTTTGTTTGCAACCTTTATTGGTTTAGCTTCTTTTCATTTGAATGGGATTGGAGAAATATTTATGTCTATCTGATTGGTTTTTTTTTTTATCGACCTCATGAAGGACTTCTTTGGAAACCAGTGCCAGATAACAAGTACACGGTTGGTTTGGACCACCCAATATCTGACTCTAGTTGTAGTAACACCCATCTGCATCTGTTACCCAAGAATTTTTGTTATTTGTGCATAGAATTTAATCTCGAGACAAGTATAAGTCAAGCAAAAGAAAGAACAAAATAAAAAAATGGAGATTGAATTGCCAAATAAAGGTTAATGGAAACCACCACTTAATTGGCTCCCAACCGTATCATCTGATTCCACTGTTTATGTTGTTTCCTGCTCAACATAGTCAGCTTTTCTTTAAAAAGAAAAGAAAGAGCAATTAATTGAAAGATTGGCATTATTGCTATGTTAAGTAAATCTACTGCAAATGAATAGTCATTAGTTAAGATTACAGATACAAGCAAACAAAAAGGACAATGAAAAAACAGAGGTTTTCAGCAACTAAAATAAAATCGTCTTAATATATCTTATTATAGCATGGTCATTCTTCAGCTTGGTTCATGGGTTCTCTGATCAATTTCACAGTTCGTGTTGTTCAAAGAGTGCTTTGATTCAACATGAGAAATGGTGAGTGGTACCCTTTTAGCCTTTCTTCACTAAAGTTTTCTACAATCTTTGTTTCTACAGAGCTGGAGATTGAGTCTCCATTAAAGGGAGGGGAGGGGGACGATGGAGGTCGTCTAATAACACCGCAGGAAGCGTGCAGCAAGATAGCGGAGGTGGTACAGGAGGCAGTGCGAAAGATGGAGACAGTTGGGGAGGAGAAGTTGCGGGCCTACAAGCGGGCCCGCATGGCAGTGGAGGCATGTGAGCGGGAGATGGAGGAGAAGGCGCGTGAGGTGGCGCAACTGCAGGCTGAGCGCCAGCGGCAGCACCTTCAGGTTGAGGAGCTTGAGAGTATCGTCCGCCTTAAGCAGGCTGAGGCTGAGATGTTCCAGCTCAAGGCTAATGAGGCTCGTCAGGTAAACTTGGGGATTTGGTGTGATGTTTTTTATTATGTACCTTTGGATGCTTGGTGTTAAGGCAGTACAGCACCTGACTGGTGTTTCACTCGTCCAGTACAAAGATTTGGGTTTTGTTTTACTTAGATGTTTGAGAGAAGCCAATAGCTATGCTGAGATTAAAAAGAAAAAAGAAAAAACTGAAGACAGTTGAATTTCCTAGGTAATGAAGAGATTGAATTGAGATTATGTGATGTTAATTTTTTGCACTGACCTTAAATTACTGGAAGGGTGCTTCTGTTGTTTTCAAACTACTGTCTGTTTTGTTCTCTTTTATTTAAACCTTCGATTTTAGAGGGAGAGGGGTTGTGTTTAGCTAGACCTGAATGCTGAGATTAAGTTTTCAAGCACAAGTAAAAAGGGAAATCATATAATTCCAACCAACATTTCGATTATGGTGTGTTTTCCAACATACCACATTTAACCACATTGTAGGCTAGTGCCCGTATGGTTTTACACGCTGTCAATAAATAATTCAGACTTCAGCAGCTTTGGTTTGAACTGTGAACTTGATCTAATTAATTGTGGTCAAGTGTGCCTCTTGGTCTATACCGGATGAATGTATCTTTTATTTCAACACCTTCATAATTGCAGGAGGCAGAGAGACTCCAGAGCATAGCAATGGCAAAATCAGAAAAGGCAGAGCAGGACTATGCAAGCTTGTATCTGAAACGCCGCCTTGAGGAAGCTGAGGCTGAGAAGCAATACCTCTTTGAGAAAATCAAGCTTCAGGATGGCCAGAAGGGCCCATCTGGCTCCTCAGGGACTATTCCAGTAGTTGCCCCGACTGGTGGTACTGCGAGCAGTGCCGGTGACCACTCACAGATGCTCATGCTGTCCAAGATTCAGGATTTGTTGAAGAACGTCAGGAGCATTTCCACAACCAAGTCTGACGGGTCTCAGTTGAAATAGTATGTATTAATTATGCGTTGTAGAGGTTAACTGATGTTGTAAGTTTGACGGGTTACTATTATTATGTTGTAAAATGTTTGGCCAAACAGTTGTGCTGATAAGTTGTTGGGTTTAAAATCTGCTGCAAGTGTCTATTTGTTTTGTATAGCTTAGATGTTTCAGTTGTAGACTTGTTGGAAAGGCAAAGATGCCTGCCTCATTTGAGATCAAACTTTGGTTTCGAATGTTTGATTATATGTTTGTTATGTGAGTTGAGATTTACAACAGTATGTTATGCAACTAAATCGTTAACATCAGTAGAGTATGGTGGAGTGCAAATCAAACTGGCTGTGCCTTGCCGTCTTGTATTTTTCTTATTGAACGAACATTGGGAACAGAAATGAAGATAAAATCCAGTCAATTACTACTCAAATGTAAACTGAACTGAAGTGAGGATAAGTGATCAACCGATAAAGGTACCTTATCCTTGCGACACCGAGTCCCAAAATGAACCCACAAACTGGAGGTGGAGTACACGTTTTCAAAGTTGCAATGCTCGGAAGTCTTTCCATCACGCATTTCAAGGTATTGATTTACATGATAAAGGACAGCAGGCTGGACCATACAAACTCTCATCTTCCAAACAAAAGCAAAACTAAGAAACAAGACTTCAAGTGACGTTTTCTTTTTACTCACACAAATAAACGATATATGAAATTTGTCCTTTTTGAAAACAAAAATAGTTAATCCAACAATTTAAAAAATAAATGATTCACTTTTATTTACTTTTGACAGTCGACCAACTAATTACATTGCGCTATATTTAATATGAGGAGGGTTCAAATGCCTTCATTTTTGTGCTTCCACTGTGTTTCTATTTTTTTTACACGTTAATAAATCAAAATTTAGATCATATACGTCAAAATAAAACAATTAAATGTGATCTATGTTATTTTTTCTATGTGCTCATAAAAAATATATCACATTTCGATTTTGTTTTTATGTGAATCAATCATTTCAAAAATTAAGGTATAGAAATTATCCATATTAGTACGTTTTTACAAGCTCTTGATGACAACCAAAACATAGTTGAAATGTCACAATTTTTTTTACACGTGAATAGATAAAATGACGTAGATCATATACAACGGGTTTTATTTTGACTTTTAAGTTTTAAATTTTGAGTTACTAAAGTTCTTAAAAATGGAGACATGATGGAGGCACAAAAAATGATGGTATTTGAATCCTTCTCATTTAATATATAGTGTATCTAAATGATTTTTTATTTCAATGTTTTGATGTCAATTGCGATGGTTTTTAATAGATCGGTTATCAACGGGTGCTGATTTTAACACAATTTTTTTTTTATTAACACAACAGTTTCAAAAATTTTAAGTGTACAAACAATTTTGTTCTTACTTTATTGTTGTTATAGCTTGCCTTATTTGATTCTCCAATCAACACTTTCTTTATTTTAATGATTATGATTCACTTTGTTTCCAAAATCAAAACATCTATGCATTTCTTTCTTAAAAAACGGAACACAAAAATTAAAACTCACAATTAACGAGATGAAAAATCAATTTACCAATCAACAAAAAAGAAAACTTATAATTAAATTAACAGATAATAAATTGTAGATTTTATTAATTGAAATGATCAGATTTAAAGATAAAATTATCCAAGTATTTAGTTAAACTATATAATCTACAATTAACAAAATATGTTGTCAGCATAATTTTCAATTAATTGAGTAACATAATTAAAAGTAGGAAGTAATTAAATCTATAGAAAAAGAAAAAGAAATCTAAGTGGCAATTGAGACATATTACTTCAAAAATTGATTGGGTAACATGCTAAATAATTTTTTTTTCTTTTCATTGTATAGTATACAATTAGTAGATAATATGAATGAAGGATAAAAATTTAGAAGCTGATATCTAAGAAGTTGTTAATTAAGAAAAAAAACAAATGACAGTTTGATTGAGAAATAAATAGAGAGATAAAATTGTTTATTTATGAAAATATTTATAACTTGTTGTGTTAATAATACTTTTTGTGGTGTGAATATCAACATCCGTTATCAATGTGTTTCAAAATTTGAATAAAAATAATGAAAGAAAGTACCCGTTCGGCAACTAAAAATAAAAGAATACTTGCGGCATGTCCTACCATGAATCAAGATGTAATATGTATGAGCTAGACAAATTTTCATCTTTCAAAGGCTCACATTATGTCACCAAATCTCTCTCTTTAATAGAGTTTTTAAGTTTGCATCAAATTATTTGAGCCAATTATTTGCACCAAATCTGTCTCTTTAATAGAGTTGTAAGTTTGCACCAAATTATTTCATAGGCTCACACTATGTCTAGTTTTAATTCTTATTTGTAATACATGTCGATTTTCGTCCTATCTATTGCCTTGTAATTCATAGGAAAAAAATAAACTCCCACTTTCGTTTTTTTTTTTCAACTTCTGATCTCTTCGCTGGATCAAAAATCATTGGAGCAAAAAAAAAAATTAAACTCAATGGAAAATGAGAAATAGTATGCAAAATCTTGTTAATAATATCAAATTCCAAACAATAATTTATAGTGACAATAATACATTAATACCTTATTGCAACATGATTGTTAAAGTAAATACCAACAATAATAATTCCCTTCTCACTGTTCGTTGAATCAAGCACTTCTTTGATAGAGCAAAATCAAGCCTTTATTATTTTCATTTGCTGGAACTACTATTTTTCTTTTTTAAGAAAAAACAAGGATCTAATCTAAGTCCTCCTTTGATCTATTTATTAAATTTATTAAATTGTGTTAGGCTAAAATAATTTAAAATACATAAATATAAAAATTAAAACACAAGACTAATAATAACTTCAAAATGCATTTCAACAGTACAATAATAATTGATCAAACACAAAACTAAAAATAATTAAACAAAACAAAATTTCAAAGTACAAGAAATTTTAATTGAACAAAACACAAGACAAATTTTTAAGTTAAGTTTATATTATAACGTCAAATAGAACCATCTCAACATTCTTTTAACAACATTTTCATGTATTCGCTGAGCACCTATATTTTAAAATTAAAATTCTCATTCCCATATTAAAAGTTTTCATTTTTCCACAATCAAGGTGATGCTTTGGTGACGTCACGTTTCCAAACTAGTAGAGAAGTAAACCAATACATTAGCTCTCCAGTCTCACAAGCAGGATACTTCCATTGCCTCAATTTCATGTACTTGCTTTTTTTCTATTACAAATGGAGGCATGCATATTGTTGTGTCGAAAGGAGAGGTGAAGGCAGAAAAGGCTGAAAATGATGCTCCTCCTCCTCCACTAGGCAGCCGCAGCAGGCAGTCGGCAGTGGCCACCAAACAAGCAAATGATGTCTCCATTTGGCGTGTGGGGTAAAATACTAAAATGATGTCTCCCTCCTTTTGTTTCCACTAGCAAAGCAAAGACCTACCGATCGAGTATCAACAACCTACATCTCTAATGTTTTGTCACAGAGTTCATACTACGCTACTAGATTTATTTATTTTACTTTTAATAAAATATGCCATGCGCAATGATTATAAGATAAGGGGAGAAGTTTTATCACAATTAAGCTTTTAGAAATAAAACAAAGTCGAAACAAAGCAAACAGTTTATAATTAATGGAGATGCTCTAACGGTCCGGGTGCCGCGTGTCCCGGCTTTTAACAAATGGTTGCGGCCATGCTGCATATGGCATATGCACAAGTGCACAACTGTCACCATTTCCTCAATTTTATTATTTTTATATGTTATCATTTCTCAAATGAAGAAGCCAATTCCGTATAAACTCTTACAAAATGCTCAATTTACTCAATACTCCTTCCTTTGACCTTTATCTTTCTTTTCATGTCTCAATTTCTTTACTGTATAATTATTTTTAGAAAATTATTTTCCATGCCCTAAGCAAATATATTTATTTATATTTGGACAATTAATACAAGTACATATCATGAGAGTGTGAATTAAGAAGATACATTTTTTATTAAGTGTAGATCACAATGATTAAAGTATAATAAAATTTCAAAGTACTGAATTCAGCAAATATTAGAAATATATTAGGAGCTGGGCTATGGTGAGTTGTGAAGTAAGAAGTCATTTTTACTTCACACTCATATTTTTATTTTGAAAATCCAAACAACTGATCCGAACCGCTCAACACGATCTCCATATTGAAATGTGCTTGGAGACCAAATTTTATATTTTTTGGAATTTTTTTACTATTTATTAAGCCACTTTGAAAATCGCTAATCCATTGGTCCATAATTTTTTACTGTTTTTAACTGTTAATCGGGATCAGCGATTTTCAAAGTAACTTAATAAATAGTAAAAAATTCCAAAAAATGTAAAATTTGGTCTCCAAGCATATTTCAATATGGAGATCATGTTGAGCGGTTCGGATCGATGGTTCGGATTTTCAAATGAGAATATGAGCGTGAAATAAAACGTTATAGTCTATCTTAATATATTAGAGTTTCGTGTGGAGAAAAAAAATGTTGGAGAAAGAATTGAATTTTTTAATCGAGATAGTGACTATTAAATACAATACAATATAAAAACAATGTACTAAATTTGTATGAATGATAGTACAATATAGTCATTCACATATTGCCGAAATTTTTATTCATAAGAAAATGAAAAAAAATTAAAAACAAGAAATGTTGTAGGGAAAATTCAAAATAGAAAGGCAGCTAGGTCTGTGGGACGCCATGACACATCTCAAAATAAGAAGAAAACGAAAATAAAAAATAAATACTATATGGAACGCCTTTAGCCATTCTAACCTGAAAAACGAAAAAAAAGTGGGCCGCCATTACCCATCCCCACCAAGAAACCAAAAAAAAATTAAGAAGTAAAACTGTAACAAAGGTTGTACTATGATTACTGCTTAACTCAACAAAGGTTGCATAACTAAATATCCTGAAACTTATCAAGATGTAGTTTAATATAACTTTTTTTTCTGGCTTTAGGATGTTGCTTTTGACAATGAGTTTGAAAAGCGAATAAGGCCAAAGGTGATACCAGCAAATGAAATTAAATAATTTAGTCTAACTTATCACATGTCTATTGAGTGCTTAATCTGCTCATTAGTACAAACTTATGTTGTAATCGTTTCTATTAATTAAATAATTTCATTAAACAAATTACTTCACATAAACAAAAGCTTGTAACCTACTCTAATTAGAGAGAGAAAACTAGTTAATTCAAATAATTTGTTAGGTTAATTAAATGACAGAATTACAACCCGGAAACGATTATTTAAACAAAAGCTTTGATTAGAGAGAGAAGACAAATTAAAATAGGAAGGATCGATTGGAGGGGAGAGACAACAGCGAAAATCAAAGGCTGAGTTTCAGACCATAGTTGGTTTATGGAGGCCGAGTTTTTATTTTTAATTTTTTTTGGTTTGCAGTCAGGCTTGGCTTATGGCTGCCCAGTGCCCACTATATAATTTTTTTTTCTGGCTTTGGAGGTTTTATGGCGTCCCACTTGTTATTTTTATTTATTTTTTTCGTTTTACGGTTTTGGTAGTTTGGTGGCGTCCCGCAGAGCCGCCATAATCCAGACCTGCCTCCTTATTTTTTAATTTTCTCTAAAGCATTTCTTATTTTTAATATATATATTTTTTCCATTTTCTTGTGAATAAAAATTTCGGCACATATTGAATAAGGTGGACCCACACAATGAGTGCGAAAAAAGAGAAGATCTGAGCTGCATATAATATCAAACACAAATATTAATAATTTAATACCAATTCTATGACTTTTATTCACCGTGGAAGAAAAGTTGCAAGAATCTTGCATTTCCATGTATGAAGTTTTACATAGTACAAATTTTAATCTTAGATGTTATAGTTTCAATAAAGGATTGTAAAAAGTAGGATTTTATAATTGTTCCTTATGACTCTAAATATTTATTATATTTAGTGTTATTTGGTTAAAATTACATCAATTACAAGAGTAGTTAATTCAACTAAAGAAATGTTTATTTACCTACTTTTCCCTAACTTTTTTTTTTAGGATGGGCCAAAGATTTTTAATCCACTGTCATGTATTAATTTTAATCTTTAATAATATTTTTCAAAAATTAAGAATAAAAAATAGAATCACTAGATATGATCTATGTTACTTTTTTTTTAAATGTATAATTTTGATTCTTTAAAGGGTGTAAAGCAAGATTTTGATTCTTTATATGTACAATTTTTTATATGTAAAATTAGATAACGATTCTTTTAGGCCCTGTTCGGATGTCTTTATTCTCAATGGGAATTAAAGGAATTTGGGTCCATCAGGAATTTGAGCCTTTTACCTGTTCGAATGTCATTTTCGTTCCCATCTCGTTCCCTCATTTTCTTCCCAAATTCTGTCCAGGCAGTGTAAAAAAGTGGGTTCAAAAACATTGATTCCGACCTCGTTTTTTTCTTCCCAAATGGTGAGCTAGTGTCCTTTTAATCATTTTTTTCTTCTCAAATGGTTCAAAAGCATATTTTAATCATTTTATTCAATAGTGTCCTTATTTACTTACTTTATTGCAACGAAATACTTGTAATGTTTTGAAATAGTATCCACATTGCTTCATTTACCAAATGCAAGGCATGAGTTAAAAAAATGAAGGAATATTTAAAGTTGTACAATTACAAACAAAATAACTACGTGTAATTGTTGACAAAAATAAGAAAATACCTTTTGTTTTGTTTTATGTATTTCTATTTTTCATCTCCGTTTTTAAATAGAAATACATAATTTATAAATAAATTAATATTTTCCACAACTAATCCCACAGTACAACCGAACACTCATCAACAAATTTCCATAATTATTCCTATGTATTCCCATGAATATGGGTTCCTGCAAATCAAAAAGTAGATTCCCAAACCCGTAAAATCCCATTCCGCACAATCTCATGACATCCAAACAGGCCCTTGTGGGTGTAGAGCAAGATGCCAAGATGGGCTTAAAAAATAAAAAGTGAAAACCCAATTTTGGGGACTCTCAATCCCCAAAATTAAAGCGTCACTGAAAGTGTGGAACCCTTCCCTTCCTTAACACCTTGTTTGGATGGAGAGTAGAGAAAGGAATGGGAGGTGAAGAATAGAAGGGAATGGAATGGAATAGAAAGGAAGATTAACATATTTAACCTCTTCGTGTTTGGATGATCAATGAGAGAAAATAAATTTACCTTTTCTTTCCGTCTTATTTCTTGTTTGATTAATTAAAATTTAGAAGGTTAATGAGAAATTCGGTGGTTGTTGTAGATTTGTGACAAAAAACTTGTATGAGAAATATATAGGTAAGATATAGGATTGAACATTTGTGCTATTTTTTCTAGAAATATTTGCAGCAAAATTTCTTTCCATCCGTTACACTCCAAATAGGGAGGGAAACCGATTCTATTGATTACAATGATACAAGGTTAAACCTTTCACCTCCTATACCCTTCACCTCCGACATAATTTTATAAACCAAACACGATTCAACGGAAAGCTTTCTTTTCTTTCCATTCCCTCCCTTCCTCTACTCTCCATCCAAACAAGGTGTAAGACAAGTAACACCTCCATAAATGCTTTTAATTTTTTGTAGATAGGCCCTGTCTATCTTTATGGCCTTTACTCCTTTCTATGCTAAATTTAATGCTCCGTTGCCATTAAATTAAGTTCAGTCCCAGTCTCTTCTTCTCGCTGTCTCAATCCCTCTCTTACAAAAAGAAGCAAAGCACCACCTTCCCTCTTTCATCTCTCACCCAGTCACTCTGCCTCACTTCCATTTCAATCCCACTTTAATAGACTATATATAGTAATAGTTATTGGTTCAATGAGTCCCGGGGATGTACCAGTTTATAGCTTGGGAGGGAGGATGAAGGCAGTGGAGAGAAGAGTTAAGATAGGAGAGGTGGTACTGAGGCTGGCTATGTGTGGTCTGTGTGCAATTACTTGTGCCTTGATTGGTACCGATACCCAGGTTAGAATGATCTTCTCCTTGGAGAAGAAGGCCAAGTACACTGACATGAAAGCACTTGTGTAAGCTACCTGCTTAAGCCTTCAACTCTTTTTACATTACTTCTTTCTTCTTCTTTTTTAAAAAGAAAACTTTTTACCTTTTTCTCTTATTGGTTATACCACGTTGTCACAGGACCATGTGATGCTGAAAATGGGGCTTAAAAAAACATTTTACTGTTGAAATAACTTTTTGGACCCAAAGGACAAAAAATGAAAAAAATAGTACCTTTATTTTATTTTTTCCATAATATATCCTTTTGGGTCAGTATAACAGTTTTGATAGGTCTGGCAAACTATAGATTTAGAATGTTATGTAAAGTTTTGCAATATGGAGACTCATTTTTATTGGTTTATTTTGTGGTGCCCTCAATCAGTGTTATATCCTTTTGGGTCAGTGTTATTTTTTGGTTGAACTTTGCTTTATCTCTATTTAGTATTTTCCAAATATTTAATACTTTCGCAAATCAACATAAATTGAAACCGTTATATATATATATATTTGAAAACGGTGGAGCAACTCTTGTGGGCGATAGAGGATTTTTTAGGTTTCGCAGGGTACGCAAGAAATTGGAAATTGCCCCTTTGTTTTTTTTTTTTTTTTTTTTCATTTTATAGTGGCATTGCTCTGTTTTACAATTTTTGTTATTGCGTAAGCTAATTCCTTACGCAAGCTTCACATGTGTAAAAAAACAAAAGTGTCTTTGTTAACTAAATTTTGAGGTTGGTGGGCTTTAAATAACTCGGCCTCTAGCCAAACCATCATTTAAAATTTTCTATTGTGTGAGTACAATACAGGTGTGATAGGTGCAGTTTAATCATACTAGGCCTGTACCCAACGAATTGTCATTTATGCATTTATATAGGCAAGGTACCCAACCCTTAAAAATTTGTCCCTTCTTATATGCCAACATAATTAAGTTTGAGTGAGGCTATGGTGCTATGCATAGCACCAATGACTAGTGTACTACGGCTCAATATGGTACTTTTTAAAATCTTAACGGTCGATCCGAACCGTTCAATGTGATATCCATATGAATATGTACTTGCAAACAAAATTTTATATTTTTTCGAATTTTTTTACTATTTTTTTAGATAGGTAGATTTTTCAGTGTTTTTTGAAAATTCTGGACCATCAAAATTCTACCTATCTAAAAAAATAGTAAAAAAATTCAAAAAAATATAAAATTTAGTTTGCAAGTACATATTCATATGGTTATCACATTGAACGGTTCGGATCGACCGTTAGGATTTTAAAAAGTACCATATTGAGCCGTAGTACACTAGTCATCCGTGCTATGCATAGCACCATAGCCTCACTCATTAAGTTTTACAACAACCTCTTTTAACAAGGTAGTTATTTAATATTCTACTTCAGATACTTGGAGTAAACCACCAAGCTTTTCAGATTACTTAATTTCTGACATCATTATCTGAATTCCCAATTCAAGCGTGCATTTCTGATAGATTAGTGGTTGGATGTAGGTTTCTGGTGATAACAAATGGGGTAGCCTCTGGATACAGCCTGATACAAGGGGTAAGGTGTTTAGTTGCCATGACTAGAGGCAGTGTTTTGTTCAACAAAACCTTGGCCTGGGCTATCTTCTCTTGTGATCAGGTAACATGTCAATTTTCTCACTAATTAGTTATTTCATATGTCATTTTTCCTATAATTGAGTTCCTCTCTCGTTGAAGTGTGCTAAAGTTTACTCTTAGCTACTTTAATTTTTTCTGACAATTCAAAAAAGATAATGTGATTACTTGATTTAATTTCAAAGTACAAGAAAAATGATTATAGGCGTAGTGTGCAGCGTGATAATTCCGTATCAGTGTGTCTACTGCCTAACATCTAACAGTAAAGTTGGAGAAAAAGCATTAATTTGGACTGTGACATCTGAAACTTATTCAGAATCAAAGAGGCCCACAAATTAGCATGGAATTATGAAAATTAGAAATCAAAACGGAAGTATACCTCAAAAAAACAAAAAAAATCATTCCTTTCTTTAGCATGAATTGAGAGTAGGTCTGATGCCCATCGGACCTACTTTGGTTTAATGGCTCAATCACCATCCGATCCGCTTTAAGATGTGTGCGCTCCACTTTAAAATTTGTGCGTGTCTACTTTAATTTTCGTGCACACAGATCTGAAAGCGAATCAGACGGTCTTGGAGCTCATTGGACCCAAAAGTAGGTCCCATGGGCATCGGACCTACTCCGTTCTCCTTTGGCATATGGTACCCTCCAGTTCTAAGATTCTAAGATTCTAAGATGACTAAGAGTCTTCCCCTGTTTAGCCTTTAATGTTGTGACATTGATTGCTCATTGAATGTAGGCGCTGTTGGAGATGACTTTTGTGGCATAATTTCATTGAGCTTTTAATACTTTTATTGATCACCCGACTTCCATACCAGAGTTATGTCTAATAACACAGGTTGATATCCTCTGCAATGCAGTGCGTGTGTGTTGCTCAGCCCTTGGCACGAATCCTGAGGAGATCGGACAGCTTAGGGCTGCACAACATATTTATCCGCTGTAGAGGATCTTGACCAGTAGCATACATAGTACCTCTCTTACCAGATGCACAATTTGCCCAAATTTGCTTTAAACCATCAATGAACCCTAATCCATACATGAACCCCCAATTAAACACAATCAAAATAGAAGGGTTAGGAAAAAAAAAAAAACTAATCAAGGAAACCACTTTTATATAAGATACAATTGCGCCGGCACCGAGGTCTGAGTCCGACACTGCAATCCTATTTCTAATTGCACTAACAGATGCCGAAATCAAGTCCCTACTCCCTACTCCCTACTGTTGTACCTTGTATTATGGACTTAATTAAATTATGCATTTAATTTCATTTTTTACACTGTAGGTGATGGCGTATTTGCTCCTTGCAGCTGTAGCAGCTGCTATGCAGTCAGCCATACTGGGCGAGTTCGGCCAGCCAGAGATGCAATGGATGAAGATATGCAACCTCTACAGGAAATTTTGTAACCAAGTAGGAGAAGGTCTTGTGAGCTCATTTCTAGCAAGCCTAAGCATGGTTACCATCTCTTTTCTCTCAGCCTTCAACCTCTTTCGCCTCTACAGCCCCAACAAGGGCAGGGGCAATACATCTTATATGGTAGGTATGTAGTGTGATGGTTTTGTGGCATCCTGAGCATGCTTCTGTTGAGTGCAACTTAAATGTGAATGTTATGTAATAAAACTGAGATAAAATGGTTTGTACTAAATTTTTCTTCTTATGTGTCCATGTGCACGTACGCATGTCTGTGAGGGCATCGCTGGAGCTGATTAAACGGCTTATAATCAAACTCAGGCTCTAAGCTCTAAGCTCTCAGGTATCAGGCCTAACTAATTGGAAGTACTTTGTAACCAATGCAATAGAATAATTTGTATTACAAAATGAAGTTGAATAGTTCCAATACAGACTAAATAAATCTACTAAAATTATGGCATGCTTTTCCCAGCCGCCCCGAAAATGATCCATATTGAAAAAATCACCATAATACTGCCCTTTACAATTAAATAAATGACAGTGTCTTTTACACAATTTTGCCGATTCAAACAGCAACCTGTAGACTCTTTCCATCACACTCTGTTTCCTTTTCTCTCTTTCCAAATAACACCTCAATTTCCTCCAAACTTCTTCCTTTGGTTTCTGGTAAACAGAAATACACAAAAACGGTTGCCATACCAGCGATACCAGCATAGAGATAGAAGCTTCCGGCAATGGTAATGGCTTCATACAGAGATATGAAAGTCATGGTAACAACACCACAGACGGTTCTATTCATGGCCATCCCTAATGCCACCCCTTGTGCTCTCAACTTTAGGGGCATTATCTCAGAACTATAGGTCATGGCAAGTGGCCCGATGCCTACGGAGAAAAAGCTGACATAAGCTAACACTGCCACGACACAGACCACGGCCATCAATGTCTGGTTTGTTACAAAACCATCCACGATCTGTAAACCTAAACCCAGTATAACAAGTGAAGCTGCCATGCCGGCCGTGCTAATTACAAGTAACGAGCGCCTCCCAACTCGGTCTGACAATATCATGGCTACAGGAATTGATATGGTTTTTATCAATCCAACGGCCATTGTTGCACCTAACAAATCGGAGTTTGATCTCATGCCAGCTTTTTCAAATACTCTTGGGCTGTATAGAACAACAGTGTCAATACCGCTAGCTTGCTGGAAAAATTGAATGGCAAGAACTGTGATCAGAATACGGCGCACAGATGGAGTTGGTTTCATGATTAGTTCTTTCCACACACTTTTGTCATGGCTCTGTTTTGGTACTGGTACAACTTCTGCAGTGTCATCTTTTGGTATACCGGCAGATTCTTTTATTTCCTCCAGTTGGGTTTCTGCGTCCTCGAGTGAGCCTGATAAATGAATGAGCACCTGTGATTCCCGAGATTGGTCCATTTGTTAATAAAATCACTTGTTGTTTCCACAGTAACAAAAAACATTATCATAAAATGGATTAGGAAAAAACGTTCGTTGAAGAATGGAAAAATCCAAGAATCACAAAAAGGGTATCACAATAACTGATCCAAATTGAAATGTAATGCTTTAACACAATGAATGTATGGTTGCCAGTCAGGTCAGCAAGCAGGGACCCACCACATATAAACTTTATTTTCTTAATTAGTTCATATTTTCTGGGCCAACTGATATTTCAATGGTATAAGGGCATTATAATCCTTGATTTGTGCCAGTTACTTGTAAAGTTGGTACCGACAAAGGAATAATTAATAATTTTTACTCAATGTACCTCTTGAGCTTTCCCAAGTTGTCCTTTCATGACAAGCCACCGGGGAGACTCTGGCATGGCGAAAGTACCAAACCCAAGAAGCACTGCGGGCACGGTTCCCAATGCAAACATCAGCCGCCAGCTGAGATGCACTGAGAGATCAGCTAACATGAAATTGGTAATGTATGCAAGGAGGATGCCAATGTTAACAGCTAATTCTGCTACACCAGTAAGCAAGCCGCGCATGCTTACCGGTGAGATCTCAGATATGTATACTGAGACTATGACTGAATAACCGATGCCAATACCTGAAAAGGAAATCGCCAAACAGAAGAAATCTTGAGTTTTCAATAAAAACAAAAAATAATGCATTACATGTTTGGAACCAATAAACTGACAAGATTACCACTTGGGCATTTCATCAAACATCCTCCTGTGCACAGATATAACACGACTATGAAAAAGAATACCACGGAGGCACGGATGTATCGTCTTGTTTAGTGTTTACCAAGAAAATTTGGAAGAAAAGTTTTGTGATCTCTGCACCACATGCTGCTATGTAGATAATTCACCAAAACGCATCCACCAACCATGAGGATTCACCACCTACGCGGCTTGCATTGTCACACTAAGCACACCATTCTACATTACATGGAGGTGCACCGGAGAGGCGGAGACCCGCCACCGCCAAAACGAATTTCATGAGAATCCGGTCACTCCGGCCCACGTGGAATGCACATGATACTTGTCAATATTCGTGCAAAACAGATCGGATTGTCCGGATCTAAACTCAATTCCCCTTGCGCGCGTTAGTCTCCCTCAAAATCAACTTATGTTAAACCATAGAAATTCTATCTGAATTAATCGGATCTGGATTGGGATCGAGTAATCCGGTAAAAGTAACAGCTCTGCTCTCAAATCAGCATAAATAGCCATATTTGGGCTGGGCCTATCTATACTGGGCCGGAGAGTGATGTTGAGAATAAACCTCAGCAGTGTTCTGGATTACTTATTTAATTTCCATCTGCTACGACATGAACGATACAACAGATTAGTTTTCCCCTACTGTATCCTATCCTAATAATCTGAACTAATTAAATTACTTGCAGTTCCCTGCTCTAATCAAGTTACTTACGTATGAGTCGAAAGAGTTTAAAGCAATAATGAAGGTATATATGTGTAATATGCCAACATGCATGTTCTATCAGTTTGAGGCTTCAAGACAATATACCTGTGACGAACCGGCCGACCATAAGCCAGAAGTAGTTATGGGAGAAACATATGATGAGTGGGCCCACAAAATATATGACGGCAGTTAAAGTGAGAGTCCTGCGGCGGCCGAAGCGGTCTGAGGTCCAACCGGCAGTCAGAGAGCCGGCAAGGGAGTAGACGTTCATGATCCCCGTCAGAATCTCAATCTCGGTGTCGGTCATTTTAAGGTCCTCTTTTATGAAGATCTGTGCACCACTCATCACACCTATGTCTAAACATAAATATATACACAGTTTAATGTGGAACTTGCCAATTAAGTTATTTTGGCTACTTAATTTCGTTGATACTTTGTGCAAATAAAATCCTAATGCATTCAAGATGTAGAGGAAAAAGGTCTTAATTAATTAAAGATAGTGCTTACTATATCCCAAAAGGAGAGAGGCCATGGAAGCTATTATGGCAGAGGCAACAGCATATTTACTCTTTAAAGGCCTCCTCTTCTGGTCTGATTTGAGCAGGGGATGAGTCAATATGATATCACCTGAGCTTTCTGCTTTCTCCATCTCTCCTCGGTCGGAGGAGTTGAAAGAAATTGATGACTAGTCAGTCACTCTTTAAAGTTTAAAGGCCTTGGTGCATGAGATGAGATCCCTAAATCATGTTATATATCTTTCTTGTTTTTGTTTTTGTTTTTTCTGCTGATATGACAGATTGACAGATCGATCATGTTGTATGTATGGAGGCAATTATACAGGAATTGGCTACGGTGCTACGCGTAGCATAGAGGGCCTCCGTGCTACGGCTCAATATTTGAGTTTTCAAAATCCTAACGGTCGATCTGAACCGTTCAACATGATCTCCATATGAATATGTACTTGCAAACCAAATTTTACATTTTTTAGAATTTTTTTACTATTTTTTTAGATAGGTAGAAAATCACTTGATCTGAAAATTTATGTACCATTTAGATCAAGTGATTTTCTACCTATCTAAAAAAATAGTAAAAAAATTCTAAAAAATGTAAAATTTGGTTTGCAAGTACATATTCATATGGAGATCATGTTGAACGGTTCGGATCGACCGTTAGGATTTTGAAAACTCAAATATTGAGCTGTAGCACGGAGGCCCACTATGCTACGTGTAGCACCGTAGCCTATTCCCAATTATATATATATATATATATTCGGAATTGGAGGCCAATGCTAATTTCACTCCAACAAGCGCAGTAAGTACAGACTACAGAGTGATGATTTTTTTTTTTCTGTCAATCGAACTTTTATGATACTAAAACGAGTGGTTTTGATTTATTTCTTTTACGAAACTTATCTTTTAATAATTAATGAATGATTCTATTAATAAAATGTGAATGCTTAATAGGATATGATATAGACAAACATGTTATTATGTAACTACAAATGCTAGAAAGAAATAACCAAATTTATGCCTAAGTTAGATTTTAGATTTAAAAGCTTGCTAGTAGTATTTTTAAAGGGTTGTAAACATGATTTTAAAGAGTTAGACACAGGGGCGAACCCAGGTGGTTCCGGGGGGGGGGGGGGGGGGGGGGGGCAGCTGCCCCCTGGATTTTGAGTTTTAGTGGAGATTTATCGGTTTCGACCGACTTTGCCTCCTCTTAGAATTTTTTTTGTCTCTCTCTGGACGTTTGATTTGTAATTTGGGTTAAATTTAGGATTAAAATTGAAATAAATTTGTTGAATTTTGATAGGTAATTAGAAATATAAGTCAAAGCATAAGAAATTACAAGTCAAAATATTAGAAAGTATAAGTTAAAGTATTGTTTTTTATTGAGTACCAAATTAGTTAATGGATTTAAACCCGATTAGATATTTAAATCCGATTCGATATTTTTTTGCGCCCCTGGTTAATTAGACAAGAAGCGGGGAGAAGTTAGTTCGGAAACGTACTGGGAATTGAATTTGGGAAGCAGTTAGCAGGTTCCATTAAAATAATATAGATTAAAATTTGATTCTTCCTCCATGTTGTGCTAAACTAGCCATAATATGAAGTAGAAAAAGATAAAGGAGTTATTTAGCAAAGCTATATAACTAAAGAACAAGCGTCAAAAAATCATGTTTTGGCCGGGAGCAGGTGACACGATCGAACGGTCATAGTTTTGTCTACATTTGATAATATTATGTTGTTTTTTGACAACTTGCCCGTAGGCGTAATATTATATATGTAGTTGGTAGAGCTATCCTTGTCAGATTGTAATATTATGTAGTTGGTGGGAGCTATATATCCTTGTCAGATTGTACCAACTGAGATACCGTCAAGTGTCCTGTCACATGGCAAATAATTAAGTTTTAGATCTACATTTTTGTATCAAACAAAAAACAAAACACCAAATTTTATTTTCGACTTCATCATAGCATTAGCATCTAAGATTTAACATAGTAGGCAAAAGCTACCGACTTTTATATTAGGGGGAATTTCATATATCTCCCTCAAAAACTTTAATATTAGGTATTCCCCCCTCAAAAATTTATAATATCATATTTACCCCTCAAAAGTTTAGAAACTCACATATTTATCCAAAATTAATAAAATAATAATATTTAGCACTCTAAATTTACTAAACAAATATTAATTAATAAAAATGACCATTATACCCCTTTCTCCCTTCTTCCCTTTTTCTCTCTGTGTGCCCGCTCGAATTCGCTACTCGTAGAAAGAGGAGTAGCGAATTATCATTTGAGAGTATCTTTCCAATTCGCTACTTGAATTAAAGGCTGCCAAGGTTGAGAGTATCTTTCCTCCTCCTTTGACTATTCCAATTTATCTCCAAACCTCTATATAAATTGCTTTCTAAGAAAACATAATTTGGAAGTTCAGCTTTCTCCAAAATTATTATTTGTATAAAACTCCAATAACCATAGATGTTAAACTCCAGTTGTGTTTCTTAGCTGGGATAGAAATGGTTTCTCAAATATGTTTTTATTGATACGGTTGAAGGATGAAAGGAGCACATTAATTTTTCAGTTTGTCTCGCTTGTGTTTTTACTAGACCGGCCACAGAGGTTAGACATTAGGGAGGACATTAATTTATTGTATTTCTCACAAGGGTATAATGGGAATTATGAATTTAAAAGGTTGAATAATTTAAAATTAATGAAAATGTTGATGAATTGGGTAAATATGTGAGTTTCTAAACTTTTGAAGGGTAAATATGATATTACAAACTTTTGAGGGGAAAATACGTAATATTGAAGTTTTTGAGGGGATATATGAAATTCCCCCTTTATATTAGTAGAAAAAAAATGGGATTAATATTCGAAAATCCCACAACATATATTACAGAAAAAGTCATTTATAAAGAGTTGAACTGGACAACAAGATAAATAAGACCAGTATCACATTGCAAATCAGTAGAAAGAGTTGGCAATGTTAGATCGTCTAAAGTAGTAGTTCATGAACTATACTTCAAAAAGCATAAAATCAACGAAGAATGAACTTAAATTTGCCTTTTTCTTTATTATTATTTTAATTAAGCTCCTCTGTCTTCTCTTTTTTTATCAAATAACACCTCAATCTCCTCCAAATTCCTTCCTTTCGTCTCCGGCAAACAAAAGTACACGAAAACAAATGCAAAGGCCGCGATCATGGCATAGAGATAAAAGGTCCAGGCAATGGAAATGACATTGCACATCGATATAAAGGTCATGGCAACTACACCACAAACAACCCTATTTACGGCTATTGCTAATCCCATCCCTTGTGCCCTTAATTTCAGAGGAATTGTCTCAGAACTATAGGCCATGGTAACGGGCCCCAATCCTGCTGAGAAAAAGCCGACATAGCTTAATACTGCCATGATACAAACTACAACTATCCATGTAGGAGCTGTTACAAAATCACCAACCATATGCAACCCTGAACCAAGCATAACCAGTGAAGCTACCATGCCAGCTGTGCTTGAGAGAAGCAATGGTCGCCGGCCGACTCGGTCAGAGAGAAACATAGGAACAGATATTAATGCTGTTTTTGTTAATCCAACTACCATTGTGGTGCCTAACAAGTATGTGTTAGATCTCATGCCAGCTTTTTCGAATATTCGCGGGCTATACAAAACCACTGTGTCAATACCAGATGCTTGTTCTAAGAATTGCATTGCCAGAACAGTGATTATGATTCGGCGGATGGCAGGGGTTGGTGCCATAATTAGTTCTCTCCATATATTTTTAGTGTGGTCGTATTTCTGTGTCGGAACGAATTCATCTGTATTTTCTCTCAGTATCCCAGCCTTTTCTTTTATCTCTATTAGTTGTGCTTCAGCCTCCTCTTGTGAGCCTGATATTTGTGTCAGTACCTGTGTTTTCCAAGTTTAGTCTAAATTTTAATGATAGATAAAAGAGTATAATGAATTTATGAATACAGATACAAGTATATTCTGTATATTATGAGTTATGACACACATATGGAAATTAATATGTAAAATTTCGAAGTCCAAACTTGTAGTATCATTAAAATACATAATAATTTACTATTATATTAATACATAATGTCAGATGCATTTATCCTAGCAACAATATGATTTTTGTTAAAGGAATATATAAAAGGGCAATTGACTGATTTATTGAAAGACTAATGTCTTTCTCTTCAACTTAAATTGTAAAAGAAAAAGAAGCGAGAGATACAACAATTAAGGCTTTGTCCCCAACATGCGGGACCCAAATTAAAGGTCGAATTAATCCAAAAAATAATAAGGGTTATTCAAGTAAGAGGTTGTTATGTGCGTAGCATTACCTCTCGAGCTTTCCCAAGTTGTCCTTTCATGATGAGCCAACGAGGGGACTCTGGCATGGCAAAAGTACCAAAACCAAGAAGTATTGCTGGTACTGATCCCAATGCAAACATTAGGCGCCAGCTGAACTGTACCGAGAGATGGGCAAATGCAAAATTGGAGACATATCCAAGGAGGAGACCGGCATTGACTGCCACCTCTGGCAGTGCTGTGAGAAAGCCACGTGTCGCTGCGGGTGAGACCTCAGCTACATAAACTCGTGCTACGACCATGTATCCGATGGCAATCCCTTGGAAGAAATCACCAAATATTGCAATATGAGAACCTTGTCCAATGGTAAGTTAAACATGTCCAAACATTCTTTCTTATTTGACAAAAAGAATATTAATATAACTATTAAATCCAATTTTATTTCAACAAACAGTTACTAAATTGACCTTGTTGGACTAAATTGCATACTTGTTAGCTGTTATGGCTCAGCCTCACAATATAAGCACAGACTAAACCAACAACAATAGGAGACAAAACCAAACCATAATAATTAAAATAATTGCTTCAAGTTTTAAATTTCTCTAATTAAAATAACTGCTTGAAGTTTTGAGGACCATATGTTATTACTGCTACTTTTCACCAAATTGGTGCCACCAAAATACCTGTAACAAATCGGCCGACCATGAGCCAGAAATAGTCATTTGCAGCACATGTTATAAGGGGGCCCACAAAATATATGACAGAGGTTAGCAAGAGAGTGTTGCGGCGGCCGATGCAGTCTGAGGTCCAGCCGGCAGTGAGGGAGCCGGCAAGGGAGTAGAGGTGGACGATTCCTACTAGAATCTCGATTTGCACATCAGTAATCTCAAGCTCATCTTTTATGAATATTTGCGCACCACTCATAACGCCTATGTCTACACATAAAATCATTCAACATACAAATTTAAAAATTAAGAAAATAACTACAGTAATTTGAACCCTTTTGTTTGAGCCTGCTTGTTCTCTCGTGTTCCACTGTGGATAATTTGTTAATTTCCTACTGATTCTGCTCACCTAATGACAGAACCATTTATGTAAAACTAAAATTATTTGGTAAGAATTTATTACAGGTGTCACTAAGGACTAAGGAGCTTACTTCTAATTTAATTTATCAAGAACCACTCAAGCAAATCACAATTTCATCAGTGTCGAAAAAAAATTAACACTGGTATTTTGGACAAAACAACCCTCATTGTTTTACCAAAAAAAATTGACATCTTAATTTTTTTTGCGATGGACCTAAATTAGCAATACCAATTAATTTGCCTTTGGCCAAAGGAGGGTGAAAATGAAGATGCAGCTAGTAGCATCAGCAACTGGTACATGAACCACACATGCCCCAAGGGAAAATTATTTTCAAAGTGGTGATATGGCTATTTATTTATTTTTAAACAAGTAGTCAGTGGCACCAGCTTTGAGTAATAAAAGCTTGGCAAATAATTTTACAGAGTCTGACACTAAAATTAATATCAGATCCTAAGAAAAAAGCCCTCTAGTATTGTTATGTGCTCCCTATTTGAGGGAAGGGGTGTGAAAATGTGGCTACTTAAATTTGCCTCAGGTGGGTAATGCTTCTTTTTGTACATGTTTTAGTTGGTTCTTGTTTCTTATCAAAGGGGATGATACGATGAAATAGATTTCTTAGAGAAATATTGATCGACTTTTCTTACTGTATCCAGCAAGAAGTGAAGCAATAGAAGCTATCATAGCAGACGCAAATGCATATTTGCTCTTTGGAGGCTTCTTGAACTTTGATGATAAAAGGGGGTGGCTCAGTGTTGTCTCTGAGGTGCTTTCTTTTGCTTTCTCCATCTCCTCAGAGAACTAAACTAATTCTATTATGTTGCGTATCAGGGGCTTCAACGAGTTATTATGATACTCGTGCAATCTTCCCTCCCAACTTGCATTCATTAGAGGTCTGATGATTCAGTCAGCGATGTACTATTATATTCTCTGTCTTTTTCATTCTCTCTTACAAAGCAAGGAAGGCTTAGTGATCCCCTTCTACATCCACAATTTATCAGTAAGAATGCATGTGAATTGTGAGGTCATGTTACTTCTCATTTTCAGATACACCGGAAAAAGCACATTTACCATACTAAAACTGATCCATGTAAAGTCTCCTGAGTGTGTAGCCAGGATTTTTATGAGTCGGTCGTACTAATACGACTAGCGGGATGCGGGATCCAAATCTGCTGCTATCCTCGTGCATAAACAGTAACTTTGCTATATCTGCTTTTCCGAATCCAACCGTTCAATTGTTTCGAGATGCGTGTACAGAACAGTTCTTAAAAAAAGTTGTTTCGGAATTCGTTATCGAAAAAAGTTGAACAGTTGGATTCGGAAAAGCAGATAGCAGGGTTACTGTTCACGAAAAAATGATAGTAGCAGATTTGAATCCCGGGATGCGAACTGTGTTAGAAATTAATAAATTTAATTATTAGTCAAATGTATTAGTTAATGGTTGGAACTCTCTAGAATTGTCATGAATGTAATAGTTACGGTTAGAGTTCTCTAGAAATCATATTGTAGTTTTCTAGGTTGTCTTAAAATATGAAAAACGTGTATAAGAAATAAAGAGAGTTAATGAGAGATTTAAATGTCATTTAGTAATAGTAGAGTATGTAGAAAGTTCCCATGAGTCTATATAATGCGTAAGAAGTCTTTTGAATGTAAGAGAGTAAGATAATATTGATAATAGAAGTAAAATTTTCTTTGATAGAGTATTCTCTCTTCTACTACTAAAATATATTAAATTTGCTTCTATATTAAATCGATCCTATCAAACTGCAGTGAATTAACTAATTAAAATTGTAGACTGTCTAAGGGTAGACAAAATTTTCTTCAAAAATAGACATAGATTATAATCGGTTTTCAAAATTTAAAAATAGACAACTGCCTACCCTTCTCTGGTTCATAGACGACATCTGGCATGTTACAGTAGACAAGACTAATTTTTGCCATCTATTTTTTTTTTTAACAAGAATACTAAAATTACTACAAAGAATGGGTTTTTACTGAAAAATGCTAAAAAAAGTAAATTGTCAATTAGAAATATTCTACAGAGAAATAGACAAAAAGGAAGAGAGAAGGAATCTGCAGCAGGTAAACTACCTGGAGTAGGTGATGCGGACAGTCAGATATTTTTTTGGAGGTGTTTGAGCAATTGAGCCTACATCACTACATGCTGAAGTCAAAAGAATTGTAAAATTACGAAGATGTAAAATTTAAAATTGTACTAATAATAAATAAAATCATAGGAATATATATGATATGAAATTTATTGAGAAATAATTACTGTACTTGTTGATATTAGAAAAAAAAAATCATCTTTTATCATTTTAGAAACATATAACAACTGACAACTAACAAGTGTTCATTTGGTCTTCGTCGTGCCGAAGAATATTTTTCTTCCTAAAAAAATGATTCTTTTTTATCACATGAACAATTTTAGTAATTATTTTTCCAACAAATTTAACGTCATCTCTATTCTTAATTACAAACTGACGTGCTATTCTTTAATAAATAAACTATTAATCTATTAAATTTGTTAAATTTATTAAATTAAAAGTTGCTTCATATTTTTAATTAAAATTATACTTAGTTCTTAATATCAACATGACGAGGGTTCAAATGCCTCTATTTTTTGTACTTCCACCATGCCTCCATTTTTAAAACGTTAATAACTCAAAATTTAAATCATAAACGTCAAAATAAAACCGTTAGATGTGATCTATATTATTTTCTCTATGTGCTCATAAAAATTATCACATTTTGGTTTTGTTTTTATGTGAATCAATAAGTTAAAAAATCAACGTCTAGAAATTATCCACATTAGTATGTTTTTACAAGCTCTTGATGACAACCAAAACAAGATCATAATTTTTTACACATGCATAGATAAAATTATGTAGATCATATCTAACGGTTTTATTTTGACTTTTAAGTTTTAAATTTTGAGTTATTAACGTTTTTAAAAATAGAAACATGATGGAGGCACACAAAATAGAGGCATTTGAACCCTCCTCTGTCAACATTTGTAATATCTTTAAACGACAAGTTTAGAGAAAGAGAGGCGGATAAGAGGGTCCGGATCCCCTAAAGTAACCCAATTTTTGGGTTTTGGATGGGGACCGTCCGAATCGAATTCTTCGCTCAAGATTGTCTCGGAATTCGAACCTGTCTCTCGAAATACGTGTGCTCCACTTTAGTTGGATGGTCATGGATTCAAATCGACGGATTTAAATCGGACAGTCCCAATCCAAAATTCAATTTTTGAGTTACTCCACTGAATCTGAATTCCGGATAAGAGAGAGAAGTATGATGGATTACAGCGAATGGAATGAGATGAGATGAATTGCAACTTGTATTGCTCTAAGACATTGCTAAGATATGGGCCTAATAAACATGACTGGGCTTTGTAGAACTAGCATCCGGCCCAATTCATTATCTAGCGCCCTGTCTTGTCCGGTGTTTTAGACCGAAAACCCTAGAACTAAACCCTTCTCTCCTCTCTCTGCTACTCTGTATTTCTCCACGCGAGCTGTGCTGTACACCGGTTTCGTTAAATCTATTCCCAAATTCTTTGTTCCTGCTTACAAAAAATTGCAATAATTTTGTTTGTGGCGGAATTAATCTCTCCAGAATCATTTTTATAAAGGATGTAAGTACTAGTATTCGTTTTAGAGTTTAGCTCAGCTTATCTTTATGTTTTAGGGAAATTAGTTGGGAATATCATAATTACTAATTGTTTTCAATGAAAATTCAATTAAGAGCACGTGTACACTCGGAAGATTGAAATTGAAGTGTACAGTGGAGAGTTGGGAATAATTATTAGCTCGTCGAATTATATGTTTGTATGATCACTTTTTTTTAAATTAATCTCAATAATGGTTTTAAACAAGCCTCAATTCAACTATAGAGCCTGTGTACACTCAGTCATAAAAGTTAGAGCTTGCATCTGCTGTAGGATACATTATCAGCAGATTCACCATAATTGTTTTGGTATCATACCTGCACCAATACTGGATATCAATTACTTTTTTTCTTTTCCCAAATCACCTTTTCTCTATTTCTCTGCATGAAATAGGTCCAGGATTTGTGTAAAGAGCTTGCCGAAATATGCAAATGAAGAGCGGTTAAGGGAGTTCTTTTCTCGAAAAGGAGAGGTTACTGATGCGAAGGTCATACGCACTAGGTATAGATTATTGTTTCAGTGGTAAATTGCATTGCTGGATTACTGTACTGAAATTAAGGTTCAGCTCATCACCATGAAAAACTGGTTTTGGGTTCATAGCTGCACAGAATTAGTGCAGATGTGTAGTCCTTCCTTCTAACTAAGGATAACCAGACTTGTTAGTACAGAAAGACAACAAGCCAGGTGCTAAATGTACAATCAGCTAATACACCTTTCTTGGTCATAAAAGAGAAACTCATTTTATATCTCTTGTTGGTTATAAAACAGTGATGGGAAGAGTAGGCAATTTGCTTTTGTTGGCTTTCGTACTGAGAATGAGGCACAAGCAGCCATTAGTTACTTCAACAACACCTACATGGATACTTGCAAAATTATCTGTGAGGTACCCTTCATTACTTGTAAGGTCGAGGACATTGGTTCATCATGATCCAACCTGACCTGACTCGTTTAGCACTTGTTATTTATTTCTCAGTTTAGATACCAGGCTGAAACTCCAAACTACCATCATATAATGATATTAAAGCCACTAATTCATGTGAAGCATCAAATCCTAGTTGACATTTCTTCATTTGATCTTATTTTTTTACTTAAATTGATTAACTTTTTTTTCATTTTTAAATATAAACTACACTCTTTGTTGGATAAACAGATAATGTAAATAATTTTTGTTTCCTCCTCTAGCTCTTATAGTCATAATGATGAAAATTTTAATATTGCATGCAAGGTTCTTTTCCTATTAATCATCTACCTTTTACATCATAAAATTATCTTAACAAAGCATTTTCAAACGAGAAAACTGTGAATTCACACAGGTGACCTTCATGCAAATCTTGAAATTATGTTTACGTGGCATTTCTCATATTATCTCTAATTATTTGTTCAAACTTTAAACTTGAGGAGTGACCAATTGTGTAATGTACGTGAAGTGAGAAAACCATTAACTTATGATGACAACTATTAAGGCATAGTCCGAAGTATCCAAAATTTATACAATCAATTAAACATGCTTATACAATCAATTGAACTTGCTTTAGGTTGCTCGAAAGGTGGGTGACACAGCATTGCCTCGGCCTTGGTCTCGACACTCTTCAAAGAAAGATATAGAAAGTAACACTCAATTCAAAAAAGATACAGGGGACCTGAATTTGTCTCAAGCAACAATATCAGAGAGCAAGGATTTGTCTGATCCGAAGCTACAGGATTTCTTGCATGTTATGCAGTCCCGCTCGAAGTCCAAGATATGGGAAAATGACATGACTGGTATCAATTTAGTTAAAACACTGTTATCTTTATAATGGCTTTTTGTTCTTTTTTTTCGGTTGCTAACTAGAATGAATAAGTTTCTATATTTGCAACTTGTGTGTGGTACTTCTGATATTTACAAATTGTGACAAAAACCTGGATATTTTGGCATGCATTGAATTTAGCAATTTAAACCTGTTAGATATTGGCTATTTTGTGCTTAGTCAGTATCTTCCAACTTTAAAGCCCAAATTGTATTACTTGGTTGAGCAAAAATCATAGAGGTATAATGAGTTATTTTGTTTATCATAACCTTAATTTGGTTTGTTATTACATAACCAAACAAATAAAGAAGTTAATGTCGGCTTGAAGCATGAGAAACATTGAGTATTGTTTGCAACTGTGGTGACACAGTAGGTCTAATTTGTAGAATTCCTTTCCTTCATGAGTAGTTTAAGTATTTGTAGGGTTTTATTATTGAAACTGAATTTCATTCTTGCACTTTGTTTCTTCTCTCCTCTTCTTTCATATCTTTTCGTACTCCTTATTAAATAAGGTATTGAGGAAGAGGTCAAAGCTGAAGAGAAGAAACCTAGCAACAAGAAAAGTAAAGCCAGGGAAATAGAATCTTCTAGTAAAATTACTAAACCATCCGAGGAGGAGGATAGAGGAAAGGAGAAGAAACCAAAGGATGAAGCTGTCACAGATATGGATTATTTCAAAAGCAGAGTGAAGGAAAACTGGTCCGATTCAGAATCTGAATCTGAGTCAGAATCGGAATCTGATGAGGAGGTAAAATCAGAATTGGGGTCCGAGTCAGAATCGGAGTCGGAAAAGGAATCAAAAAAGGAGTTGGAATTGGAACCAGAATCAGATTTGAAGCACACAGAAAGGGATGGAGGTGAGAAATCAGGTTCAGATTTAGAAGACCCAAGTGATGATAGGAAGCTGGTTTTGGATACGGGGCGCTTATTTGTTAGGAATCTTCCATACACAACAACGTGAGTTTGTCTGGCATATCATTTTTTACTTTGTAGTATTGGGTTAGCTTTTTGGTCCTTATAAGGTAGTTTTGGATTTGACAAGCATTTAGGTTGTGCATAGTAAGTTCCCTGCAGCAGCATTTGTGTAAGGTATAGATGGCCCTTGTAACTCAAAATGTCTAAAGTATCAGCTGAAAGCTATCACGCCACAAACTGAGGCCTTTATGAGGTTCCTGTACCTTGCTGGTTAAATCTTATCTATTTGTGATGATCCAGTTCTGTTCATAATGTTCTTTGCCCTTTTTTTTCGCTTTCCTCTTCTTACTAATACTCAAAATTACACCATTTTTTCTTTTATTGGCATTTTTCTATCAAATTTTTTCTGCGTTATTTGTTATAGTACTCTACTGTATAAAAAACCGAGGTTAGTCGAGCAAAATAATCTTAAAATAAAGACTATATAGCCCCAAATAATCTTAAAACCTTTTCGTGGGTGTTGTCTTATTGTTTCTTCTTGCTTTTTTGTTTTTCTTGCTCTTTATGATTTTCAGTGAAGATGAACTGAGAGAGCTCTTCAGCCAGCACGGAGATGTTTCACAGGTACACGTGGTGGTTGACAGAGACTCAAAAAGATCCAAAGGCATTGGTTATGTGCTCTTTGCCTCTCCTGAGTCTGCAGTCAGGTATCTATTTATTTCTTTTCTTGGAGAAAAGATTAATCGTAAAACTTTAGACATTTTTTAAAGAAACATCCCTCATTTCATTATTGCACTTGTTACACTCGTTTCCATCTGGTAATTTGCATGTAGCATCTCATTTGTTCAAAGTGTATCTATTTGGCAGAAATTTCTCTTCTGAAAAATATATGTTAGCTCAACCACTCACGTCATAAAAAACCCCTATAAGGTTGGAATTTAGAATCTAAATATGTTGGTGTGATTTTACTTTTCACAAGTTGAAAAGGAAAAAAAAATTGTTGAAGGTATGGTTGTAGGGGTATAATCGTCTTTAGTCAACAGATTAAATATTTTCCATCACAGAAACCCAACATCTCTTGTTTTGTTTGCATCTATGTCATACATGGAAAAAAAGGTACTCAATGTAATCTGCAATTATTGCCATTTCCAAATGACACGTAGTTCTGGTTTTGCAATTGTGTGCTTATGACTTGAAATCCTCTCTTCCCTTTAACTTTATTTACTGGTAGTCTGATACAGTTCATGACCATCCTTTACTTCAGGGCACTAGAAGAATTAGACAATTCAATTTTTCAGGGAAGATTATTGCATGTTATGGCTGCCAAGCCTCAAAAGAATGACAAAACAGAGTAAGCATATTCCTTCAAATCTACGTCCCTTTTTTTTGTTTTTGTCATGCACGTCTATCTATGCCCTTGGAGGGACACTTCATTGCTCCATACTTGGATTACCAACCAACAAAGCAAAGCTTAGCAGAGCTGTTGTGATCATGTTAAGCCAACTGGTAGACACCCGATATTTCATATTTAATATTTGCCAACTGAACTTGCACAAACAGGAGGCTTATTTGTATTCTCTGTTATATTTTTTGGGTAAAGTAGTGTATAAATGACAAAATTGGCATGTTGGTTATACATAATAAATGTTTTAATCAGGTAAGAGTTTGATCATGACCTACTAACCTGAACCTAACCTTCTAGTGGACTGAAATATCCTGATTGAATCTGGGTTACTGTTGTATTTTCAGCATGTTTTGTATTTGCATTGCCACACTTAGCTTTATGAAGTTAGTAGGCTGCAAGAGATACTAACATTAAGAGTACTCATTTTTAACATATTAAATTTTCAAAAGGGTTGATGATGCACTGGGCGGGGAGAAGAAGAGTCTGAAAAAGATGAGAGAGGAGCAGAGAAAAGATGCAGAAGCAAGTGGTGATACACGCGCCTGGAATAGTCTCTTCATGCGGCCAGACACTGTATGCATTCTCTCTTGAAGTGGTATTTGATTTCTTTTTATGTTTTGTTTTGCATGGTGCTATTATTCGTAGATAGGTTTAGTTAGCTCTTATTTATTTGGTTCGCACTACTGGGTTGGATGCTATAGGAACTAACTTTGTAATTACCCACCAAAAAGCAAACCACAAATGCAGAATAATTAATACATAAGCATTTAATAAAAAAAATTAATACATAAGCACAGATCTAGTTATAATTCAACCTTCGTTTGAATTGATTTCTCTTGTTTTACCATATTTGCAAATAATTTTTATCATAATCAAAATTAATATTTGGATCATTTGAATTTGAAACCCAGCAATTTTTGTGTGGATCGATATATGTTCAAGTTGAACTAAGGAAAAATTTAACATATTTTTAGAAATTTGGGCCAAAATTGTTAATCCTTCTGCATTTCAAGATCTTATGGTCATGTATGCGATATAGTATGGAAATGTTGGGTTTTGCAAAATCCAGGTTACACATTATTTGCAAATTTGATAAAGTAGTTCTTTTTCTCTTCCAAAAAAGAATATTTGTTGCATGTAAGAGTAGTCATTTTTCCTGTCCGTAATATTTGATTGACTTCCTTAGTTTAGTTGACCTCTGTCACTTGCTTTACAAACAGGTCGTAGAGAATATAGCAAGAAAGCATGGCATATCAAAAAGCGAGTTGCTTGACAGGGAGGCTGATGATCTGGCAGTTCGTATTGCTCTTGGTGAGACCCAAATTATAGCTGAGACAAAAAGATCTCTTTCCAATTTGGGGGTAGATGTGGCTGCACTTGAAGAGTTGGCCAAAAAGAAGAGTGAGAGTACAAAGAGAAGCAATCACATAATTTTGGTTAAGAACTTGCCCTATAGTTGTTCAGAGGGGGATTTATTTGCCATGTTTGGTAAATTTGGTATCCTTGAAAAGATTATTCTGCCGCCAACTCGAGTTTTGGCCTTGGTATTTACCTGTTTTCCTGTGCTACATTTTTCTTAATTGTTATTGCTGATAAATTTTAAGTATATGCTAGCTTGCTTGCAAAAACAATGCCCGGCAATCTTGCATCTGCAAATGACATTTTTGCATTTTTTTAGATGTTTGCTACGAAAAACTATTGGGTCATTGTAATGGAAAATAAATACTCCATTAAAACAGTTGCTCTGTGAGAGCCTATACTTGCTATATTTGACTGTGATATGGTTAAGGGAAAGCAGATGGCGGATTCACTAGTTGGCATGAATTTTTATGTAGTTTTCCAATTATTATGCAAAAAATAGTGTAATTTACTTAAAAAATTTGCTTGACATGACAATTAAATGTTATGTGCCAAAATGTCTTAGATCTACATTGCAACTACGAGAAAACTTTTGTTCTTTTTGTTGATAGTTTGCATAATATTCTTTTCATTTGCATCTATCGTGGAACTTCATTCTGTTTTTGCTGATCTGAATCTCAGGTAATCTATATTGAATCGGCAGAGGCTCGTTCAGCTTTCAAGGGTTTAGCCTACAAGCGTTACAGGTAGTTTCTCATTCTGTACTTTTGGTTTTGCTTACAAGTACTATTTCCAACTCCTTGAAAATTTATTTAGATCAAGGATTTGTATTTTGCCCATAATATTTACTGGTAATGGAGTATGCAGTTTTGTGATGCAATATTTGGGGTTTAGTGGTTTTATGTCTCTCAGCCTGATCTGGTCTCAATATTTTAAGAAATGGGACATCCAAATAATTGGTTCGATCTAATTGGATGAAATTTGATCTTCAAGTACCTCGGAGTCCGCCCCCCCCCCCCCCCCCCAAAAAAAAAAAAAAAAACTAAATTTGAACTCCGAGAATGTTTCAATTTTACTGAGCTATTGAATAGTTCCAGGACTAAATAATCTTCTCTTTTCCTTTTCCCTCTCCCCTCTTCCCTTTTCTGTTTTAACAGAGATGCCCCTCTCTATCTGGAATGGGCACCGGATAATATATTGTCACAAACAACAGCAACTGTTACTCAAGAAAAAAAAAATGATTTACCAGAAGTAGGGGAGAAGTTAATGAAGAAGGTTCTGTTGGACCAAAGTTTAGGGGTAGTAGATGAAGAAGAAATTGATCTTGACAGGGTTGAGGTTTGCCTTCTCTCCCTTAAAAGAAACATATGCTACAATATCTGATGGTTTTCTACTTCCAAGTTACACCCGTTGTCTGACCTGTCTGCAAATAATACCCTGCATTTCTCTTATTGAGTATTGATTTCCAACTTTTTTGGCTTATTGTAAGGAACATTCAAACATTACAATGGATGTCAAGTCAATTAATATGACTTACCTTGAGCATTCTACATTAATTCGACTGAAAGCTTCTTTACAGGATTTTATCGATAGTCAATTATCATCATTCACCCCTTAAATGACTTTTGGCCATTTCAACATTTTCTTGCAGTCGAGGTCACACTTTGTCAAGAACTTGAACTTTAGGACAACAGAAGAATTATTAAAGCAACATTTTAGCAACAATATTAAGAGCGGAACTATAAGAAGTGTGAAGGTATCTTTTCTTAAATGGGTTTTTCTGTTTTTTTTTTTCCTTATCTCAGCTGTCACTTTTTTTTTTTCTTGAACTGTTCTTTATCGCCTTGCTAGATCAAAAAGCACCTTAAAAATGGCAAGAATGTCTCCATGGGTTTTGGCTTCATAGAGTTTGATTCAGTCGAGACAGCTACCAATGTATTGAAAGAACTTCAGGTATCATTTCCCTCCTGGGCTGTGTTGCACTTGTTTGCTTGTGACAGCTCTCCTTTTCTATAGATTCATTTCTCTTTTGTGGGCCTACTACACTTTGGACTTGTTGTACTAGGCATGATTAGGATTTGCAATTTAGAAGACTATGATTTCTTGATTAGCTGATGGCACGTGTTGGGTTTGTTTAGAAGGTTTTGACTTTCCCTGCCCAACTAATATTTTTATTCAATTGTGCTAATTTATTTAATCTTTCTCTTTCTATCTAGAAGGTTTTGACTTTACATAAGATTATGGTTTGTTGTCCTTGTATGAAATTACCCGTCTTGAAGGTATTATATTTTGTTTTGTACTCATACAGGGAACTGTATTGGATGGGCATGCTCTAATGTTACAACTCTGCCATGCAAAGAAAGAGGGCGCAGTTCCAAAGAAAGAAGGAAAGGAGTATAGTTCTACAAAACTAATTGTACGTAATGTGGCTTTTGAAGCAACAGCAAAAGATATAAGGCAGTTGTTTAGCCCTTTTGGCCAGGTAATTTAGTTGGTTTATTTACATGTCTTTTTTTTTTTAATTCATAATTTTCTTTTGTCTCTATAAAGTATTGATATCTCGTAACCTAGCCAAATGTGAAATATTTCATGTCCCTCTAAAATATGAATTATCACCCTTAGGTGACTCTTATCTACCAGCTTTTTCAAAATGTAGTTTGGTCATCTCTTGATGTTTAGACCATAGTTTAGCTCTTTGGTTTGCCTAGTGCATTTCAGTTTACATGTTCAGAAAAGGACCATAATGTAGAGTAAGGTATATCAGCATATCAATTACTCATAATAAAAGCACGTCTACAAATCTTTAAAAAAAAGTTGGACTAGTTTTCTCTATGTGTTACCCAATCTAAACCTAAAAGAATGAACAAATACATTGGTTGTAATGGAACCCTTGCAGTTGAGATTATTTCAAATAGATTTTGTCATTAAATGTGAGGACTTTGGTTTTTCATTTTTCTAGTTATTTGGTTCTTTTCTACTACTGGAACCCTTTGCTGACAAAACTTCATGTTTTTTTGTAATTCTCAGATAAGGAGTGTTAGATTGCCAATGAAATTTGGGACCCACAGGGGCTTTGCATTTGTGGAGTATATTACAAAACAAGAAGCCCAAAATGCCATGCAATCTCTATCCAATACTCATCTCTATGGCCGACATTTGGTATTTTTCATCCCTTCACTTTGGACCTTCAGTATTATTGCCTTTTTCATAAGTTACTGCTATTGTTGGGCATTTGCAAAATGTTTTTATTATCTCAATCATGGAGATCTTTTTGGGTCAATTGCAAATAAAATCCTGCTTTTAAATTTACTGTTCAAAGTAAAATAAAATAATTTCTTTTAAAACTGACCAAGTTTCTCCAACCTTACATGTAGGCTTCATATTATTCTTATGCAACCTTTTAGTTCAATTCTAGTTTGAGGAAGAAAGTTTTTTTTTTAATTAAGATGGCAGCAAGTACAAAAACTTTTTAAATTTGTGAATCTTATCCTTCAGTTTTATCTGCAAATGTATTTGAAAAAAAAGGTACAAGATGCAAGTTTTGATAATATTTGGCATTAATTGGAGCAATCAATTTCTGAAGCAATTTCCATAACTATATAACTTACATTTGTTACTTCATATACAATATATTTATATATGTATTTTTTTTGTTTAGGTCATTGAAAGAGCAAAAGAAGGTGAAAGTTTGGAGGAACTGAGAGAGAGAACTGCAGCTCAATTTGTGGATGAAAGTAGCGGTTTCAAATCCCTCGCCAGGAAAAGGAAGCAAGTGGGCCTTGTAGATGAAGGCAGTGTGAAGTTCTCCAGGATAGTAGAATAAGTTCCTTCTCATGTTAAATTTTTTTGGGCTGCTTGTTTTTGTATTTAAGGGGAAAAAAAATGTATTGGCCAGGTTATGATAAAGAAAAGAAAATTTTTGAGCTCGTGTAATGTATTGGCCTCGAATAGAACTGATTTTCTCTATGGTTTTGAAAATGAGCAGTCGACCACCAGATTTGAGTACTAACCTTGAGCAATTAATTTGTATGTATAGCTGAACGAGATTCTATTACCAGAAGATCCAGAACATTACACGAAATTTTTATTAATAACATTAAAAAATTATAAATGGCATCGATATCAGAAAATCTCAGGTCACGGGGTTGCTTGTCTGAAAAAAAATAGCATCTATGGTTTCTTCTTGGCTGGCTGCCTCGTGTTTCTGTGCTTCCTTGTACTCCTTCAAATCATACTCGAGCCAGGGAGTCTTATCTTCATCTACTCAGACGGCATGTAGAAGAAAATGCAATAACTAACATGAAAGCTGATAGTAAAATAAAAAGGAGATTGCACTCCCTGTCTACTTGTAACAGTTGTCACTGTATAAAAACATACTGTCAGCATACGTCCCAGTCATAATGCGGTTTCACTAAAATTGGGGACTTGGATAAACCGATCTTTGCTAGTAGCAGCTGTTAACCTTCAAAACATATATATCAAATTCAAACCTTGTCCAAGAATTTCTGTCTCTACTGAGCCCGCTTTACATCCCTTTCTTGTTCAGCATTGAGGGCTAAAGCTGATTTAAGGTATCTCCATTTTGCTTGACAGCCTAAGGGGGTTGGACGTGCGCTGTTTATGGCGTCTGGCATGGTTCTGGGATGTTGTAACTATCGCATCCCGGCAGACGCCATAGTTTATAACGAAAATCCCAAGATCTGACATTTTTGGATATCAACAGATTTTTTTTTTAATCCTATTAATAAAAAGGAACATTACCATACTAGTGCTTATAAACTTTGCAAGATACCAAATGTACTAGTTTTATACTGTCACCACATCTTTCTTGACCTATTTATTTTTTCTTTTTAAAAGCTGCAAAGTCATAAGAAGAGCTCGAACTCTCGACTTTTGAGTAACTACAGTCCTAGAACTTGTTCTCCTAACCAACTGTGCTACCGACCCATCTCCTTTCTTCACCTATTTAACTTGCAAGAATAATTAAAACCTATGTTAAATTAGCATGTTTATGTACAGCAAGTACCATTTCAAAAAACAGAATCATGTCCTTTGCCTTCTACCACACAAAAGAAAATAATAATAATCTATGCTAGTTGCTCAGAAACTTGAAGTTTCTGCAGAGAAACTGTCAGCATCCTGTGGCTTATACGAGTAGGTATTCAGATCGTTCACATGCGATATCCAAAAAAAAAAAAGGAAATCACAGGTGAACATTCTGAATACCTACTTTATAAATGCATGCATATTTCGGTTGTTGGGATGTACGAGTTCAGTAATGAATTGTGAATGCGTGCATTTAAAAAGTAAAGACTGGTTCAGAGTAAAAGGGCTACACATTTAGTGTAGATACTCAAGTTGAGGTATCCATCGTTCATTGCTTGGTTAATTCAACAATCCTGAGCTCCAAAATTTTTTGGTGTTAGTAATGAATAATATTGACTAAATGTTGTCTAAATTGAAAATTCTTCCGTCTTTTATTTTGCATGAATTACAATCAATCATCCATACAACAAAATAGTGTTCCAGTACAATACGTATATACGTATATACATATATAATATTATCCTTGATTCCCTGTGCAGATCATTACACCTGTGCATCCTCCTCACTTTTCAAATAGCACTTCTATATCCTCCAAGCTCCTTCCCTTCGTCTCCGGCAAGCAGAAGTAAATGAAAACCCAACCCATCGCTGTAATGCCAGCAAACAGGAAGAAACTTCCGGCCACAGTAATTGCCTCATAAAGAGAAATAAAGGTCATGGCCACGACCCCGCTCATTGTCCGATTCATCACTGTGCCGAGGCTCGCACCCTGGCCTCTCAGCCTTAGTGGCAAGATCTCCGAGGAATAGACCCAAGCAAGTGGCCCCAACCCGATAGAGAAACTCATCACAACAGCCACCACAGCCAAAATGCAGACCACTGCGGCCCAAGAGAAATTCTCTTCATGAGTCCAATCAATTATTTCAAGCCCGAGCCCTAAAATAATATACGAGATCACCATGCCACCTGCGCTCAGGAGGAATAGCAGTCTCCGGCCAAGCCGGTCGGAGGTGAATGTAGCAACCAAAATAAACCCAAGCTTGGCCAACCCAACCAAAATTGTAGCCCCTAACAACTCTGTGTCAGATTTGAGGCCTGCCTTCTCAAGCACTCGTGGGGTGTACAAAACTACTGCTTCGGTACCTGATGCCTGCTGAAAAAATTGTATAGCAAGCACAGTGAAGATAATTCGCTTGACTGCTGGTGTTGACCGATCAGTGAACATTTCCTTCCATATGTTCTCTTCATTTTTCTCAATTCTAGGCACACTCACAACATCTCCACTACAATCTAATGGAATGCCAACCACCTCCTTTATATCCCGTAGCCGAGCATCCACTTCCTCTGGTGAGTCGGAGGTTTTAACAAGCACATGCCTGGCCTCGCCGAGACGACCTTTCATAACAAGCCACCGAGGTGACTCTGGCATGGTGAGTATACCACATGCCAGAAAAGCAGGTGGTATGGCAGCTACCCCTATTAATAAAGAAGGAAAATCAAAATCATCATCCTTTTACTCACTTTTTAAAAAGGACTGATGGATGAAAACTTAAACTGTATTAAAACGGAAGGTCTACATGCTCTTGTTAGCAGTTAGCTACCATTAGTGATTTCTTCAGGTACTATAACTGCAAGTGATGGGCCTATTCACACAAAAATTAAAGCTAATATAAAATAAATAGTCACACTACCCTTTTGAGCAGCTTGTTAGCCAACAACTGAACATATATGGTACCAGTATATGAGGTCCAGAGTTAAAGTTTATGTGCTCCTATTATTGACTTGTCCTGCGGTATTCATATTTCCATGGGACAAGTGCTAAAAGTTCAATAAGATCATAAGATTTGAAATTAATACCGAACATGATGCGCCAGCTGAGGTTGATAGGTAAGCCTGAGAAGGCTAAGTTGGACACATAGCTTAGCAAGATACCAGAGTTAATGAAGACCTCAGGTAGCGATGATAGTAGGCCCCTCATGGATGTGGGGGCTATCTCAGAGGTGTAAACTGGTGCTATCATTAATGCATACCCTACAGCGATGCCAGTAACGAACCGGCCGACCTGAGGAATGGTTTAACAATAGTGTTATTTTAGTATAGGATTTGAACTAAAGATTAATCTATGTTACTTGACATCTGCAGGGTCTTGTCCAAAATCATTACCAGCAGCCAGAAATTGAACCAGAGAACTACCATAAGAGAGGTCGAAGATTTTGATAATAGAAAGAAAGAAATGCAACAAAATTAGTCAATGAGAAGTAACACTATATTCTGCTTCATTATCAAATTTTCTTGCATTATTAGGGGCTTGCTTATTGAAAATTTCCAACATAGCATCAATTCAACATGGAAACACATAATTTCTTTTGGTCTATAGGGGGCCAAACCCCCCTTGCCTCACCCCCACTTAGCTCCTTAATCATAATCAAGCCAAGAAAACCATGAAGAAATATGCGGTCAGAATCGGGACCATAATGTTGGTTGAGCTTTTTGCACAAGTGCCCCTATAGATTTACTTATATTCTCCGAGTAATAACACACAGGAAACAAAATGTACACCAAAAGAAAATAAATAAATAAACAAATAAATAAAGAACCGCTAAGATAGAAAATTACCATAAGAATGAGAAAACTGGTGGCGAAGGTCATGATAAGGGATCCAACAAAGAAGATAGCTGATGCGATAGTGATGGTTGCACGGCGGCCAATCCTGTCAGATGTATAGCTGGCAGCAAAAGCCCCAAAAAGGGAAGCAAGGTTGAGTATGCCATTTAAGATTTCAATTTGTGTGTCGGACACATTGAGGTCTGCCTGTATGTATTTCTGGGCCCCACTTATCACTGCAACATCTGAATGATAAAAAAAAACTTTGAATTCAGGCTCCAAACACTTGGAAATTAGAATTTTGCACAAATTACTGGGGTCATTTTCTTCATTTTACCACAGTTGAGCAAAGATTCAAGGCTGAAGAATCAATGCTTTCACTTACCAGAACAATTTATGTTGAACATTGAGCAATTTCAAGGGATTTTTACTGTTTTTATGAACAAAATGGATAAAATTCTAAGCAAACTGTAATTTGAGTTGATTCGGTAACTAAGCTCGAATCCTGTCTAAAATTACCCTAGTACATCTTACTGGTATCAGCCTTCGGCCTTAATGGCAATGTACTACTGACTGTAGCAAATACTTCTTTATCTGGAAATTGATGTTATAGGAAAACACCAACAAAAACAAGAGATGAACAAAAATATGTCAGATATTGCTAATTGCAAGTGGCCATATTCTAGCCACCATCTACAAAACCAAGTTATGAGCTGCGGTATATATATATATGCAATTATGAAGAAATTGGAGTACTTACGGTACCCCATAAGAACAGATGTCATGGATGCGAGCACACCGCATCCCAATGCATACTTGTTTTTGTTGAGCCTTCCTTGATTGGACGAATTGGACGGGAGAAGATGCGCTTCCACTGATTCTACCTTCTCCTCTTCCATTCCTATTTCCTAGGCTGCAAGTACGGAAGAAAGAAGGGAAAAGGAAATAGGAAAATTTAACGCCTCAGTCTGCACTCAACTCCTCGGTCTATTTCTATTTCAGTAGAAGAAATGTGTGCGCTATTTCGTAAGGCTGATGAGAAGACAATAAGTTAAATTTTTTTATTGCGTTAGAATATGAAAAAGTTTGAAGATTATAAATTGAGTGAGGCTATGGTGCCATGCATAGCACGGATGGCTAGTGTACTACGGCTCAATATGGTACCTTTTAAAATCCTAACGGTCGATCCGACCGTTCAATGTGATATCCATATGAATATGTACTTGCAAACTAAATTTTATATTTTTTCGAATTTTTTTACTATTTTTTCAGATAGGTAGAAAAATCAGTGTTTTTTGAAAATTCTGGACCATCAAAATTCTACCTATCTGAAAAAATAGTAAAAAAATTCGAAAAAATATAAAATTTAGTTTGCAAGTACATATTCATATGGTTATCACATTGAACGGTCGGATCGACCGTTAGGATTTTAAAAAGTACCATATTGAGCCGTAGTACACTAGCCATCCGTGCTATGCATAGCACCATAGCCTCACTCTTATAAATTTGCATTCAAACAAAATAATAATGTATTTTGTTATGACAATTAATGTTTCAAACTATTTAATGAGTATTATTAATAAATTACTAGATGAATAGGTACAGATATGGGGCAGATTCTGCTACATTAAGTTTAGCATGTTTTTTAGTTCTAAGAAGCTTCAAATTTATCCTATAAATACCTCTTACCACTTAATCTCATGGTTAGTCAGAGAATTCAAAACATAAATATATACAGAGTGTTTAGGGTTTAGGGTTTGGGAAGTAAAGAGATAAGCTATTATACTTTGTGAAGTAAAGAGAGTATTTTACTTTCTGCTCATATTTTTATTTTTAAAGTTTAAACAGGCAATATGAACTTCTCAGCATGATATTCATATTGATATGTGCTTGGAGGCCAAATTTTACATTTTTTGAAAAAAGTTTACTATTTTTTTAGAATTTTTGAAAATCACAGCTTTTCATTAAATAAAAATAATAAAAAATTCAAAAAACACTAATTTTCAAAAATTCTAAAAAAATAGTAAAAAATTTTCAAAAAATGTAAAATTTGGTTTCCAAGCACATATCAATATAAAGATCATGTTGAGAAATTCGGATTGACTGTTTAAACTTTGAAAATGGAGATATGAGCGGGAAGTAAAATACCCTATTTACTTCCTAAAGCATCGTAGCATCACTCTATATATATATATAGAGAGAGAGATTGACTAATATGCTTTCGGTAGCACTTCGGCCGAAATGCTTCCAATTCAAAATCGGATTTTCAAAGTCCAAACAGTTAGATGTTCAATAGATGTTCAATCTATATTAAAATCTGCTTGGAAACCAAAATTTACATTTTTTTTTGAATTTTTTTACTATTTATTAAGCCACTTTGAAAATTGCTGATCTGGGTGAACAGTAAAAACAGTGCAACCAAATTCTGAACCATGTGATCAGCAATTTTCAAAGTGGCTTAATAAATAAGAAAAAAATTCCAAAAAATGCAAAAATTGGTCTCCAAGCAGATTTTAATATAGAGATCACATCAAACAGTTTGGATCGACTGTTTGGACTTTGAAAATCCGATTTTGAATTGGAAGCATTTCGACCGAAGTGTTACCGAAAACATATTAGTCAATCTCTCTCTCTCTCTCTATATATATATATATCTATATAGAGAGAGAGTGGCTAATATCAAAACATTTGTTCCTAAGCCCTCGTGCAACTGAATTGTTTTTGGATTTTCAAAATCCAAACGGTCGATCCAAACTATTAGATGTGATCTCTATATTAAAATATGCTTGGAGACCAAATTTTACATTTTTTGGAATTTTTTTACTATTTATTAAGCCACTTTGAAAATTGTTGATCCGGGTGAACAGTAAAAACAGTGTAACCAAATTCTGGACCATGTGATCAGCTATTTTGAAAGAGCCTTAATAAATAGTTAAAAAATTCCAAAAATATAAAATTTGGTGTCCAAGCAGATTTTAATATAGAGATCACATCTAACGGTTTAGATCGACCGTTTGGACTTTGAAAATCCGAAAATCATTCGGTTGCACGAGGACTTAGAAACAAACGTTTTGATATTAGCCATTCTCTCTCTATATATATATTGAGCATTCTGCCAAAAAAAAAATCAATTTTCATAAACATTCGAATGAAAAATTAATGTAGTGAGCTTTGGAAAAAATAAAATAATAAGAGACTATCAAATATGTTGTCTCATTAGCCGAGTCCTCAAGTTTCAAAAACCAATAATCAGAGTCGTTGAAGGAATTGTTATAATGTTCTAACTTCTAAATTCTAACAATGAGAATGAAGATCATGCGACTTAAAATTTTTTAATTGTTTTATTTTGTTTGTGCATCTCTTTTTGTAATTTTTAATATTGTTGAAATATATTTTTAAAAGTTAAAATTAGTTGAGACCAATTTTTCAAATGAGTTGTTTAATACCTTGAGATGTCTCTTATCTTATTCTTCTCATTTTAAATTTGACGTTAATGAGAAGAAATGTCATATCTGACCTTTTTGTGAATATATAACTTAGTAGCTGTTTGATAAAATAATGCTTTGTCCCACAATACTTATTATCTATAAAACCTATTGACCAGGTCCGCTTAAATAAAAGTTGATTACTTAGAATAAATGATATTTTATTTCAATTTCAAATCTCAAGTGATAATTTTATTTGCAATTTTAAGAATATATGATAATTTCATAAGGAAAATTTTCTTTCAATGAAATTGCTTTCAAAATGTCATGTTGGCAAAATATTAAATTTTATTCACTTATCCATCTGATAAATTATAATTTCTGAGATGTATGATTTTTTTTTTTTTTTTCAATTTTCAAACAATTAAAACAGTTATAATTAATTTCAGTTATTTTTATTTTATTACTTTTCCCAAAGATATAACGGGTATTTATGCTGGTTAAAGTAGAAAGGCTACATTTTTGTAGCGTACATGTTTGACGAAATGCTCGCAGATTTAATTTGAGGGATCGATCATACATTGCTTGCAAAATATCAACAATCCTGAACTCCAAAAAATTTATGGCTATTGATTTCAAAACCCTTCGTCTTTATTCTGCATAAATTACAATTGATCAACAATACAACAAATAGTTTTTCCAGTATGAATGTATATATAGCCGTGATTCCTCTTGCACATCAATCAGTACACCAGTGCATATATACTGATCACTTTGCAAAAAGCACCTCTATATCCTCCAAGCTCCTCCCCTTCGTCTCGGGCAAACAGAAATAAATAAAAATCCAACTCATTGCCGCAATGCCGGCATACAAGAAGAAACTCCCGGCCACGGTAATGGCTTCATAAAGGGTAATGAAAGTCATGGTCACGAGCCCGCTTATAATCCGATTCATGGCCGTGCCGAGACTAGCACCCTGGCCTCTAATCCTGAGTGGCAATATCTCTGAGCAATAGACCCATGCGAGTGGCCCCAGCCCGATCGAAAAACTCATGACAAATGCCACGGCAGCCACAATGCAAACCACACCAACCCATGAGAAATTCTCTTCATGAGTCCAATCAATTATTTCGAGCCCGAGCCCTAAAACGATGAGCGAAATGACCATGCCACTTACACTTGAAAGGAATAGCACCCTCCGGCCGAGCCGATCAGATGTGAACGTCGCGACCAAAATGGACCCGACCTTGGCAACCCCAATTAAAATGGTGGCACCTAGCAACTGTGTGTCGCTTTTAAGACCGGCCTTCTCGAGCACCCGTGGTGTGTACAAAACCACCGAGTCAATGCCTGATGCCTGCTGAAAAAATTGTAGAATAAGCACTGTGATGATGATGCGTTTCGCTGCGGGTGTCGCCCGGGTGAACATATCCTTCCACACATTCTCTTCATTTTTCTCATTTTTAGGTACCACCACGATGTCTCCAGTAGCGTCCGATGGTATCCCAACTGTTTCCTTTATGTCTTCTAACCGAGCCTCAGCTTCCTCTGGCGAATCAGAGGTTTTAACAAGCACATTCCTGGCTTCGCTGATACGACCTTTCATGACAAGCCACCGGGGTGACTCTGGCATGAAGAGTACGCCACATGCTAGAAAAGCAGGTGGTATGGCAGCAATTCCTGTTGAAGCCCATAAGAAGGAAACTAAAAATCAACCTTTCTATTAAATGATATAACAAAGTTAAGGATGTTGGTTAAAAAGGATTACAATCAGGTCTTGAGTTTAAATCTGCATTGCTCGTGCAACCATTAATTTGTCCAATTAAGTTCTGCATATTATGGATCTAATCTATGTTCATTATAATCTGATGACAGTGATATTAGAAGGGCAAATTGTACAATGGACTGGAGTAATGAACAGTCAGGTTCAATTCATTTTATTTCAAGAAAAGTTTTTGGTGTCCTGTACGAATAAAATATTATTGACTGTTCATTGAATAATTTTTACCATAGTCAAATATAATTCAACTTAAAATAATATAAAATAAATTTTAATTCAACTATAAATTAAATAATATAAAATCAAATATTTTTCAAATCTAAGTTTCTGAGGAATGGACTTCCAAGTATATATCTATGTTCGCAAGCTATATTCTCACTTGTAAATGGATTCTGAAAACTATCATGCATAGACTGTTAAAGAAAACAGGATTATAAAATTCCCAGCTAATACCAAACATGAGGCGCCAGCCAAGGTTGATGGCAAAACCCGAGAAGGCCAGGTTGGACACATAGCTTAGCAAGACACCAGAGTTGATGAACACCTCAGGAAGCGATGATAAAAGGCCACGCATGGAGGCGGGAGCTATCTCAGAGGTGTATACTGGTGCAATCATCAATGCATAACCTACAGCTACGCCCGCAACAAATCGACCAGCCTAAGGAACAAAAATGGAAAAGAATAAATATTAAAAACAAATATAATTCTGTGTTGTTTGAAAACTGCATGGTCTTGTAAGCAATTTTAGCAATACTGGTACATATGAGCAACTTCTGAATTCAGAAGTTTGATCAGGCCTGTTTTTTTTTTGTGCGATTTTCTTTGCTTGTTGACTGTTCGTTGATTAATTTTACTCAAAAAGAGGCCTCCTACTAAAGATCTTGAATCCAACCAAAAAAAGATCATATAAAAGAATGCCGCTTAGTTGGGACCACATGCACCACAAATTTACATTTAGAGACTTATTGTGATTCAATGTCGTTCCTTTGATCAAAGTCACCACCTGACTATGGCACAATCATGCAATCACAACCATGGCATCGGGATGCATAGTCCATGGCAAGTATAATTGAACTTTTAACACCAGAAACACTTCCCCATACATCAATAATACATTAAAACATGGGAACGAAAAAAGACAGCAAGGATGAAAGAAAAGGTACCATGAGAATGGCATAATTTGTGGCAAAACTCATGATAACAGCTCCAACAAAGAAGATAGCTGAGGCAAGAATGATTGTGGCACGACGTCCGATCCAGTCAGAAGTATATCCGGCAGCAAGAGACCCCACAAGAGAATAAACATTGATTATGCCAGATAAGATTTCAATTTGTGTGTCGGTAATTCCCAGGTCTTCCTGCATGTATTTCTGGGCCCCACTCATTACCGCCACATCTACATATCAGAAAACCTCTCAATTCAGACTCATTACTTTAAATTTTGCATAAATTGATTTGGCATATGAGGGGCAATTCTAGTTCCATCAAGATGTAATTGCATTGATTTGATTTCACATTACCTGTATTAATCTTGATGGTTACAGTACTGACAGGGATGGGTACTCTTTTTGTCAGGATTTGATGTTTAAAACAACAATTAAACAAAGACAATAAACAAACAAAAAGTAGAGGGGAAGCAAAGAAAAGCATCAACTGCTTGTGCTTGGTATATATGACCAATCTAAATTGTTGTATGATACTGCGATATTGGATCACAATACCAGCAGGTAGGCTGGTACAAGTGTAAACTAGTTCAAAAAGTAACCCACTAATAAATACATTATTGCGGTCATTGATTCCTAATTCCTAATTCCTAAACCGAGTATGAATGCATGATAAAAAATACCAAAGCGGCATATGTTCTGTCTGTCTAAATCTAAACATAGCAAAAATCATGAACCGGTTACAGTATAAGTATTTGCTCAAAACAGAGGTAAAGAGAAACTTACGGTACCCCATGAGAATGGTGGTCATGGAAGCGAGCACACCGCATCCCAATGCGTACTTGTTTTTCTTCCGACTTGTTTGCTCGGTTGAGAGAAGATGCTCTCTCGCTGCTTCTATCTTCTCCTCTTCCATTTCTCAGAGATAGCTAGAGGGGATCAGGGATTAATAGAGTTCAGACAAGACGAGAAAAGAAAAATAAATAGAAGACATTGGATTGGAGGAGAGTTAGCGACACTATTTAGCCGATTTTTTTTATTAAGACCCTCAAGAAAAGAAAAATAACAAATATAACCCCGATTTTTTTTTTTAAAATATAACCTAACCGCCCCAATGGGGGGGCGGTTCACTCTTCCACCAAACCGCCCCCTAATGGGGCGGTCAGCTGTGCATATTGAACCGCCCCACAGGGGGGGTGATCCAGTTTTTTTTTTAGATTTGAGAGACAATATGAATGAAATTTAACAATAAAAATTCGAATTTTGTTTTAATATTTGTATTACGAATCGCTAAAAATACCAGACCCGCCAACTTTTATTAAAAATGCCCAAAATGGCCGGTCCCCTATTTAATTTTTTTTTTAGAGACAAATAGCTAAAATGTTGAAATATAACACTAAAAATCGAATTTTTTAGTTAAAAAATTAGTCTCTATTTTTTTTTATTAATTATCAGTGATTTGAAAATAATTTTATTAATTTTTTAACGAATTTTTTTTTTTCAAAACTGAGAAATTTATTTTCTGTTGTGTATGTATGCACAAAGAAGATCATCAATATTTTTTTTGGAGATGCAATGTTGGAGACCTTTAGTAGCCAAAGGCATCATGTCATGAATCACATGGCCACTCCTTTTTGAATATGTTGGATCCTATACAACTTAGTTTGGATGAAATTTTTGTAGGGTTTTCGTGCTACCCTTTGATTAGGCTTAAGTTGCGGAAAGACCGTAAAACAAAAATTTTACTTCTAACTTAAGCCAAGGATTAAAAGAGGTACGTCAGAAAGACCATCGAAAGTTCATTTTCCAGTCTTTCCCTTGACATAACCTTTTAATCCTACGAGGATCTACTCCTCGATTGATTTCTAAATATCTATTTATTTAACATTTAAATAAATTGAAACATCGATTATACCTTTTTCCAAATTCGAATTGGAATGCAGTCTGACTCAGATTCGTAGCACTAGAAATCTAGTGCCTCTATCAGTATCCACCAGGAACTACCAGAGAGTTGGTATTTCTTTTGCCAGAAATACTATACCAAGGTATTCGGAAAAGTCGCGGTTTTCGATAAATCACTATTCACCGAAAGTACGAAATTTCTGACAAAACACTATTCACTAGAATAACTTTTATTCTCGCAAGAATATATATATGGATTATCAGATTTTCTGCAAATCACTATTTGGGAGAGAAAATAAGATACGAATCGAATCAGATTCTGATTTGTACTTTGATTCGGACTTAGATTGGATTTCTAATTTTCTCTCACCCCTCCACCCTATTTATAAGGATTTGTGGCGGTTCAAAAAATGTGAAATTACCCTCTCAAAATCAGATTTGAATGAAATTACAAAAATGCCCTTTGGCCCAAATTCAAAGAAATCAATTTGGGTTTTTTTCTATTTAATTTAATTTGGACTTTTAATTAAATTCTAAATTTAATTTAGGCCCAAATTTAAATTGGGATTTGGCCCAAAATATTAATTCATAATTAATATTTTAATCCATTGAATATATATATACAATTATTCTGAATAATTATATTTCTTGCGTTTGCGATTGCGATTAAATTTATACGACGTGTCATACACGTTATAAATTTAATCCGATTTAAGCATGTCATCTCCATGACATATATTTTAGTCTTAATTATAACACTTTATAATTAATCATAAAATTTCTCTGATTACTTTCCTATTGGTGTGACCTGATAGGATCTGTGCTATGTTGGCAATAGAATTAAAACTCCTTTTAATTCTATAAATCATAAGCGGCATCTGGCAGAATACATTATGACTACCCAATTGACACAGATGATCTTGTACAGTACAATATCACGATCCAGTAAACAATTTACTCGTGTTAATTCTTTTGTCTCATAGTATCAGATCAATTCCAAGGTAGGTATGTGTCATCCTTGCAAACTTATTCTTTTCTCGATCTTAAGTAGTTTTATCAAATATGATTAACTCTTTAATCATACCGCGCGCTGATAATCCTACTTCATCAAGAGGCCTAGTGATACTATCACTCGTATTAAAATACGAGGGACAATAGTAGTCTTGGTGAACATCTCCCCTCCGCATAAGTTATGCATACTGAAATGTTATTGTTATAGCTACTTTTTACGGATAGCGTTAAACAACACTCACGAATACACATTTCCTATGTAGGAAAGACGAATACCTCATACTTTAGAACTTAACACTGAATGAAGACATTAATGACACGAACACAATCCATTTAATGTTTCATTTAGGGTCTGTCAAATACCATGTTCTCTAACATGTATCTGTGTGATTAAAATGACAACTCTTTGTCTATGGTTTGTAAAACTTAACCATCATTTAATCCACATACTAACATTTAAATGGTTAATTAGTGTTCCTTGCTAATTACCACAGTTAGAGACTATCAAGAGTATTTATCATCTATATTACGAAGTTTTACAATTTCAAGTCATGAACTCAAAATGATTCATAAATTTGATAAAACTCAAGGAACAAAATGATATCTTTATTAATCATCCATTACATGAACAAAATATATAGAATAAAATTATTCTATGATTGACTTCTAGATTATTACACTAACAATTTTGGTCCAAGTTGCATCATAACCAAGAATTTTGGCAACATAAGCCCAAAAATGAAAAATTACAAAAATTGGGCCAAAACTTGATCACATGACTATTAAGTGGTCAGGACATAATTTTTATACAAACATTGTACCGGATCCGAATGAGTGTATTATATGTTATGGTGATTATATGGGTTGCATATTCTATTTTTGGAAAGTACTAAGAAGATGTATTAGATGTATTAGATGTTATACAAACATTTATATAATTTATGTATGGTTTTATATGAATTCATATATAATGATCTACCCTACTTAATTAAAAAATTCGATTTTTAGTGTTATATTTCAGCATTTTAGCTATTCGTCTTAAAAAAAAAATGTCAGCATTTTAGCATTTCATAATGAACTTTGGGTATTCCATTTTAGCATTTTAGCATTTTGTTCATGTCAGATTTTTAGTGTTATATTCCATTTTAGCATTTTAGCATTTCAGCATTTTAGCTATTTGGCAGGTTTGGGTATTTTTAGCAATTCGTAATGAACTTTCAGGTATTTTTAAAAATGTCGGAATTTAGCTTATTTTAGTATAAAAATGCTAATTATACATCAAAAGAAGTAATCTAACAAATATTAAAAACAAAATTTGAATTTTTATTGTTAAATTTCATTCATATTGTCTCTCAAATCTAAAAAAAAAAAAAACTGGACCGCCCCCCTATAGGGCGGTTTGGTGGGAGAGTGAACCGCCCCCAATTGGGGCGGTTAGGTTATATTTAAAAAAAAAAATCGGAATTATATTTGTTATTTTTCTTTTCTTTGAGGGTATTAATAAAAAAATCGGCTACTTTAGCTACCCAGCTGCCTAAGTGGCAAATTCCAAATCAAGTCAAGCGGATTGGTTATATTTAATACGATAAATAGACACAAAAATAAAAATCAGATTTCATTTCAACCACCACACGAAGAGTATCTTTGTTGGGAGATATTTAACTCCTCCAAATTGCCACCGCTGTCCGAGTCCTTTTCGTTTTTCAATTTTAAGAGAGATTTGAGATTTTTTTTTTTTTTTTCATTTTACTTTCTTCATCAATTTAAACATGTGTAGTTATCACTAATAAGTTCGAAATAAACATGTGTATTTACAACCTGCTAAAGGCGCACTATGAATGTGGCCTGATAAAATTTTGGGCTTAGCCCATTTAACAATATAAATTTTTAGCCAGGCCGTGAGGCCTCAGGCCTCTCTCTTTTCAGAATTCAGAATTCAGAATTTCAGATCCAGCGCGGTACCCTACCAATACCAGATAGAATAGGTCTAGGTATGGGCAATAAGAAGCACAGCATAGATTGAGTACAAGACATATATGGTTTCATGAAAAGGGATTAGGGATTAGGGATTAGGCCATTCCATCCTTTCATTCATTAATTCATCAAATCTCAAAGTTCTAATGGTAAAGGACTAAAAGGAGATTAATGATATTATCCATACTGATAAGGCCATGAGCAAAGCCTCGAAAAGCCCTTCCCAAAAGCCCGCTTAAGTAAAAGGCCCAATAAAAGATACGTGCAGCCTGCTAACTTAATACAAAAAAGGCCAGCAATAAAAACCCAGTCGGTTGTCCGGGACTAAAGAAAAATCCCGAAACCGGCCAACCGACAGGAAGGCCTATAAATACAGAAGAAAATCTCTGAAAAAGGGACCGCGAAAAAAGGAGAAAAGACATACGAAAAGATAGACAGGAGGATACAGGAAATCCAGAGAATTGAAAGGCGAGAATTAAGAGTTAAGGCTTAATTAATAGGAAATCATTACCGCGTCCCAATTGGGGGTAACAAAGGACGTATCATCCACCGTGGGGCTTACTACCTTCCCACAGCCCAGGCCGAATAACAAACCCAATGACAACCCAGCACAGACCAAACGAATCCAGCGCCAGCACACCACTTCTCAATAGGCAGTTGATCCCCCCAAACGGGAATAATGGGAGATCTCGAATAATTCGAAATGAACGGGCGGACCCCAGTTTGGGGATGCCCTACAATCTAATGACGAACTTGAACTACGAACAGTTCAATGCGTATACCCCCCAATTTGTCACGACCGAAATTGCCAATCCGGGGCCCTCAACCCCAGTAGTAGCTGACCACGGGTGCGCAAATCCGAGCCCTGCTCAAGCTCTTCCCGGGCCATCCTACCTCTATAATCCACAACATGTATACACCACGCCCTCGGGGCATGTCTACCCTCGGACAAACCTAGGACACGGGCCTGTGTACTCAGCACCCAACGAGGGAAGGCGGATTCATTAGCGGCCGATTCCCGACCCCATATGCCCACAAACGGCAAATCAGATCCCACCGCAGATTCGTCGGAACCTAGAGGCCGAGTTCGAAGCAGCCCACAGAAACCCGCGATCGAACGCAGGCGAAAGACCTGACCAAAGGACCCGTCAGGAAAATCCACAGCCTTCATTTCCAGGAAGACGGGGCCCAATGAGCCAAGGCGAACCATCTAGGCGAGAAGAAAGGCGGGAGGCCCCTCTCCGAGACAACCCGAACCCTTGGAACATGGAAACAATCCAAGAAATGATTCGGCTGGGAGTCGCCCAACAGATGGCCGAGCTCGAAGCCAAACGGGCGGGGAACCACACGAGCTCGGTCAATGTCAATGAGGGGCCGTTAGCCCCAGAAATATACGACGCGGTCATGACCGACTACAAGTCTCAACCCCTACCCAGTTTCAGAGGAAGTGGAGATGACAAAGACCCTCAGCATTTTGTGTTCGGGTTTCATGAACGGCTCCGCCTCCAAGGCGCAACCGATGCCGTAATGTGCCGTGTGTTCACCACATGTTTGGCGGGAGAGGCCTGGGAATGGTATATGAGGTTGCCGAAGGGATCAATTAGAACATTTAAGGAATTGACCGATAAATTCACGGCGCGGTATTCTACGGTAAAATTACCTCAGGTCACCTGCGAAACCCTCCTTGATCTAAGACAGGAACGAAGAGAAAGTACCCGCGCTTTCATCCAGAGATTCGTGCAGAAGTCGCGACAAGTCCAGAATCTAAACGAAGAGGTAGCATTGGCTGCCATCCGAAGAGGACTTAGGTCTGACGGCCCTGCTACTCTGCGATTCGACGCTCACCAGAAAGAATTCGAGAATTTAAGGGAATTCTTGGTGTTTGCGGAAAGATACATTCAAGCCGAGGAAGACACGGGTGGCCCTGGCCCCGCGAGAACACCGTCTCCTCCGAAGACAAGGGGTTACAAGCGCCCCCGTAATAACCACCCCCGAACAGAGGGCCAGCCACAAAGGGGCGACTACCGGCGAAATGATAACTCGCCGGGGAAGGGGAAAGGCCGGCCTGAGCAAAGAATTGAGCGATATCAACCACATTATACCAGCTATGCCCCATTCACAAAGTCACTATATGAAGTTTTCGAGATTGCCCGGGAACAGAACAAATTCCCGAGACCCCTGAATAGGGGGATATTCGAAGAAAAAGATCCAGATAAGCATTGTTATTTCCACAAATTTAATGGTCACCCAACCGTTGACTGCCCTCAACTACAGGATATCCTCGAAAGATTCGCGAGGCAGGGAAAATTAACCCCATACATACGCAGGGATTTCTACAAAGCCCACGCTTCTACCTACGGCGGAACTGACCACTGTGTTACTTATCCTAATCTCCCAAGAAGAGAATATCCTAATAACCGCAATCGCCAACCCCTTGAGCAAGCCTATCACAGACAAGGACGGCAACCCAACCGGGAGAGAACCCCCTTGATTAATGTTATCAGTGGGGGTATAGCATCAGGAGGAGACTCACATAAGCAGCGGCGAAGCTATCTAAGGGGTCCCACAGAGAAGGCAGTCATGACCGTAGAATCTTCCCCGAGAAATAAGAGACCCAGAACGGAAGAAATCATCTCGTTCTCCGAAAGCGACATGGGCAACGTCCAAGGGCCCCATGACGATGCCATTGTGTTGCGATTAAAAATCAACAACCATCGCTTGGAACGCGTCCTGGTCGACACGGGGAGCTCCGCGGACATATTATACCTACCCGCCTTTAGACAAATGGGGTACGAAGTGTCTGACCTGGGACCCGTTCGCACCCCGTTGAGAGGATTCACGGGAGATACTTTACAGCCCGAGGGATACATTCGAATGAGAGTAAATTTTGGAACTCACCCCAAGACAATCTCCGTCATGACCGAGTTCCTGGTCGTCGACATTCCCTCGGCATACAACGTGATCCTGGGAATGACCACGCTTAACAAAATTGGGGCAATAATCTCCTCGGTCCACTTAAAAATAAAATTCCTCACAAACGAGGGAGTAGGAGAGGAATGCGGATACCAGGGAAAAGCCCGGGAATGTTACGCGCTATCCCTCAAGGGGAGTTGCGCGGTACATCAGGTCGAGACTCGCCCCCGAGGGCAGAGCACCGAGAGAATCGGAGGAATCAACCGATCCACAACCGGGGAAGAAACAGTATGGGGGTTACCGGCCACAGACGAACAAACGTCGCCATTGGAACCAACCGACGAAATTGAGCAGATAGACGTCGGGGGAGGAAGATTGGTCAATGTCGGGAGAGCAATACTGGGGGCATCAAGAAGCGACCTCATTACCTTTCTCCAAGCAAACCAAGCCGTATTTGCCTGGTCGGCCGCCGATATGACTGGCATCCCCCGAAGCATAGCTGAGCATAAACTACACGTAAAGCCCGGCGCTAAACCAATACGACAAAGAAAAAGAGCCATTGGACTCGAAAGACAAAGGGCGGTACAAACAGAGGTTGAAAAGTTACTCAAAGAAGGGTCTATCCGGGAGATAACCTGTCCGGAATGGACCTCCAATACGGTGCTGGTCAAAAAATCAAACGGGGAGTGGCGAATGTGCATAGACTTCTCCGACTTAAACAAGGCTTGCCCAATAGATCCGTTTCCGTTGCCAAAAATCGATCAATTAGTAGATTCCACCTCCGGACATGCATACCTCAGTTTTATGGATGCATTCTCGGGGTACCACCAAATCAAGATGAGTCCAGAGGATGAAGGCAAAACCGCTTTTATTACTGATCGCGGGTTATATTGCTACCGAGTCATGCCCTTCGGGCTCCGAAACGCGGGAGCCTCCTACCAAAGAATGGTAAATGGGGTGTTTGGCCACCAACTTGGCAGGAATATGGAAGTCTACGTCGATGATATGCTGGTCAAAAGCATGTCGGAAACAGAGCACATCCGAGACCTCCGGGAAACCTTTGAGACACTGAACCGTGCGAATATGAAGCTCAACCCAAAAAAGAGCTTTTTTGGGCTTACGGGAGGGAAATTTTTGGGATTTATGGTCTCAAAGAGAGGGATCGAAATACACCCTTCCAAGTCGCAGGCCATAATTGATATGGCCCCCCCGAAAAACATAAAAGAGTTACAGGCGTTAACGGGGCGTTTAGCGGCGCTCAATCGTTTAATCGCAAAATCCGGAGAAATATGCCTCCCGTTTTTTAAAGCCATGCGAAAATCCAGTCGATTTGAGTGGACGGAAGAATGCACCAAAGCTTTCGAACGAATCAAAGCATACTTCCTAAAGCCCCCATGCCTGAGCAGACCATTACCCAACGACGAGCTTACCCTATACCTGGCAGCTACGGACCACGCCGTAAGCGCCGTTCTAGTTCGGGAAGGAGATGGTCAACAGTCACCAATCTATTTTGTCTCACATGTGTTGAGAGATGCCGAAACCAGATGCCCTCCCATCGAAAAAGTTGCATTCGCTCTCATCACGGCAGCGCGCAAATTGAGACCCTACTTCCAAGCCCATGCTATCAAAGTAACAACAGAGGTCCCGCTTAAAAAAGCCCTGACCAATTTCAACTGCTCAGGACGATTACTGGCATGGGCGTTGGAGTTGTCCGAATTCAACATCACCTATCATCCCCGCACGGCTCTCAAATCACAAATCTTCGCAGATTTCATCGCAGAATATACAACCCCTTGCGCACCTCCTTTGCACAAATGGACAGTACATGTTGACGGAGCATCCTCCCGAAACGGTGCCGGGGCGGGAGTATCCTTGACCGGACCCAACGGGGAAATCCTGAACTATGCATTGCATTTCGCTTTTCGAAGCACCAATAATGTGGCGGAGTACGAGGCTATAATAGCAGGACTACGAATAGCCAGCGAAGTGGGCGCACGAGAAATATGCCTGCATAGCGATTCTCAGTTGGCTGTGTGCCAGATAAACGGTGAAATAAAAGTAATTGACGAAAAGCTGGCCCAATATTATCAACTACTCAACGAGATGAAGCGCTCTTTCGATAGAGTGGACATCACCCACATCACTCGCAACCACAATTGCCAGGCCGACGCCTTGTCTAAACTCGGCGCGGCCGGGAATCTCGACAAGGAACAATCAGTTATCGTTCTAGACATACCGGAACCTAGTGTCGCGCACCAGCCATTGGAAGCATTTCCTATCGAGGACGGAAGAAATACCTGGTATACCCCAATGTGGAAATTTCTTACAACCGGCACACTACCCGAGGATAAACTTGAAGCCAGACGACTCAGACGGATCGAACCCATGTATGCAATTTACGATAACCACATGTATAAGAAAGGGTATTCTAGGCCCTGGCAAAAATGCATCCGAGAAGAGGAGGCCTTCGCATTGCTGAATGAGACACACGCGGGACTTTGTGGCAGCCATCAGGGTGCCAAAACCCTCGCCAAACGAATCCTCAGAGCCGGATTTTACTGGCCCACCATGAAAATAGATGCGACCAATCTCGTGAGAAAATGCAACAACTGCCAGTACCACAGCAAATTGTCAAAGATTCCCCCTTACGACAGAATATCGATTGCGGGAGCTTGGCCATTTGATCTATGGGGGATAGATATTGTAGGACCTTTCCAACCTACGGGGCCGCAGTACAAATGGATCATCGTGGCTGTGGAATATTTTACGAAATGGGTAGAAGCGGAGCCACTATCAACAATTAACTCTCGAGCAACCGAGAAATTCATTTGGAAAAACATCATTTGTCGGTTCGGGATCCCACACGCCCTCGTTTCGGATAACGGAACAAACTTCAGCTCGGACTATACCGTTATGTTCTTAAAGAAATTAGGGATACAGAACAACTTTACATCGGTCAGCCACCCGGCAAGCAACGGCCTGGCCGAAGTTACGAATAGAACCATACTGGAAGGACTCAAACGAAAGATGGAAGATAAGAACAATTGGTCAGTAGTGTTAGATGAAGTATTATGGGCATATCGGACAACACCAAGAGAAGCCACCCAACAGTCCCCATACTCATTAGTATACGGAATGGAGGCAATGACCCCGCTAGAATTTGTCAACCCCTCGCTCCGAAGATCCCTATATAACCAGGAAACAAACACGGACGCAAAAAATCTAGAGCTTGAATTGGTAGATGAAGCTAGGGAGGAGGCGCGACAAAACATGGCCCGATATCAAAGCCGAGTTAAGCGGGCTTTTAATAAAAAAGTGCGACCACGTGGATTCCTTGAGGGGGATTTAGTCCTTCGACGGATAGCGGAAGGAACTGGTCGGCACGTACCGAAGTTAGGCCGAGCATGGGACGGACCGTTTCGCATCAAAAGGGTGTACGGCAACGGTGCTCACAAGTTGGAATATTTGGGAGGCGATGAGGTGAAAAGAACGTGGAATTCATGCCACCTACGCAAGTTTTATATCTAGAAGGGAAGGGGCGAGCCTCCATTACGTTTTTCCTTTTTACCTTGCCTTGTTTTCATTTCGGGTATCAACCAATACTTTTTGTAAATTACACTTAGGCCCAGGGCCTTCTATGAAGTTTCACAACACCTTGATTCCTTCTCATCCATTCCACATAAAAATAAATTAAATATGTCTAGATAATAACGGAACAGAAGGATAGAGCAAAAACAGGCGTCGGTGTCACTCAAAAAGTCAGGGGCATAACAAAGGCATGGGGAACCACATGGGGACCACATCATAAAAAATAAAAGCCCACCTGTCCGCACCTACAAATATCACCTACTACGCATCAAACTATAAATACCCACGCACTCAGAGTCAGAGGAGCGCAGCACACAGAAAGGGAAGGTTGCCCTATCTTCCTCCTTAGGAAATCACACTCAGCAATCGTGAAAACGCTACCAATTAATTATTTCAAATCAAAATAACCCATCCTCCAAACTACATACACCAAACAGCCTACAAAGGATTGGGGGAGGCCTTAAATATCGATGAAGAACAACAAAGGAGGGGGGAGTACAAACGGCCGAGCGGCCACCGGAATACACGAGAATATCCGGGATGGCTTTAATTATCCGACCCCGACAATATCACAGAACGCGAAGTTTTACAAGGAAATCGGAACTACGTAACTCTCTTGACGAAATCGAAATATGGGCTCACTATCAGGACCGACCAACAAAGCAATAAATCGAAAGGGTCCCCTCGCAAAAAGAAGAACGATCGCTCCGGACTAGAAGCGGATCGATCTTTTCTCCCATCTCGAGTAAAACACCTGCCGTATTACAAAAGCTAAGGTACATCTGATAATATTACGAAGACAGCAAAAATAAGAGCCAAAAACATGAAAGCACTAGCGAAAATATAAAGCCAATAGTTCACTTACAAATTTGTTTGGTACCTCCCACATTCCGGGAGCCAAAACAAAAACAAAAACCTACAACTATAATATTTGTCTCCCCACATTCCGGGAACCAAACACCAAAAAAAAAAAAAAAAAGAGAAGAAAAGTTCACCCTTACAATCACCCCTACAAATGTACAACAACTAAAACATATACATTTCCGGGGATCTACCAGTCAAATTAAGGAGGACATATGCTTTAGTTATCCTCGTCGTCGGAGTCATCCTTGGGGTTATCTTCGTCGTCAGAATCATCCTGGGGGAGGGGTATGTCAGCCGGCCAGTTATTTCTATCCCAGACATAACGCAGACGGCGGGTCGGTAAAGTTTGCAGCCTTTTCGGCTCACTAACCTCCAGACCGTCGGAATCGAATAACCGATCAGTATCCACCTCCCAAACAAACCCCGGGAGCGCTTGCTGTTGGTGTTCACCTCGTTCCATATCAACACACCCGAAACCCAAGTCCTCGGGAAGAAAGGGAAAAGCCCTACTCAGGTCACGTAATACATCATAAACAACGGACCTAAGCATCCCGATGCAGCTAGTCACAACGGCCGTCTTGAAGGCACGACTCCCTAAAAATCTCGAGACCGCTTGAGAGGGGGCTTCCTTGAGCTCCTTTTCCAGCCGTTTCGATTTTTCCTCAAAAAAGGCGCCCCGGGCGTTCGCGGTGTCCAGCTTCGACTCTAAGGCGCTCACCTTCTGTAACAAGTCCGCATTACGTGCTGCGGAATCCGAGAAGGCCCGAGCAGCAATAGCCTCTGAGGCCACGAGGTTTTCTTTCTCCTCCTCCAATTTTACCAGGTTGGCACGAGAAGCGCTCAACTCGGTCCTTAATTGCCTCGCCTCGTCCCTTGCTTCTTCCCTCACAGTCCTCAACTTCCCCAGGAGACTATTTTTCTGACCCTCCATCTCCTGCAACTGACCCTTCAACGTTTCAATTTCCTCCGCAGCAGCGCTCTTCTCTAGCTCGAGACGCGCCAACTCGGATACGTCTTCCGTGGAAGGGATTTCTTTCCCTTTATGCTTTCGCATATAATCGCCACATTGAACAACAGTTGCGCACGCTTGGAGAAGATAGGCCGCTAATTCCTCCCCGCCTTTCTCGGCTCGTCTTTTTACTTTCTTCTTCAAAAAAGGGAGAGTTATGGCTCGCAGGGATTCAAAAGCAAAACGCCCAAACCCGGGGGGGTTCTCCTCAGCACTCAAAACCTCTGAACTTCCGGGCAGCAACAACACACAACTATCCGGATGATCGGCGGGATAACCCTGTTTCCAAAGCCTCCCGCGAGCTTTCGATGCCGAGGGTTTCTCGCCCTCACTTCTTTCTCGAGCCGGGCCCTTCATCTTACGATCAACCCGATCAGGCGACATGTCCACTGACTCAATCGTCCCGGGCGGTCTCACGATAGCGGCCGCGACATGAGCCGGACCCATCACGCTAGGGCCGGAAGAACGAGGGGGAGTGTCCCCAACAAGAACATTCTCAACCGAGAGTTCAGCTTCAAAAGGAGCCTCGGGCTCGGCGGCACCCGCGGAGAGCACCGGCATAGTACCAGCACCAACCTCTTCCGGTAAAACCGTCATCACAACGGCTTGGGACGGGGCCAGCGCGGTAACACCCCCGTCATCACATACATCAGAAACCGACACGGCCTTATGGCCCGATTTCTTTCTCCTCTTCGGGCCTTCGGCCAAGGGGGCTTTACCGCTCACAACGGCATCGGCTTTTCTTTTCTGAAGAGCATCCCCGGTCACAGCCACCTTCCGGGAAGCACGTCGCTCCCTGGTAATCAAGTCAGAGCCACCACCTACAATAGACTTGCCTTTTACTGGGGGAGGTACCTCCGCGGGACCAGTGGCGGAATCAGCCGCATCATCATCTAAGGGATCAAGTTCTCCCGTCCTCAGCGACCTAGCCCGAACATTGGTGGAATTGAACGCGAGATGCATGGTCCCGACACCTGTAAAAAAAAAAAAAGAAGACTAGACAAATTTAGCAACATAGGAATCCCCAAACCCGAAAAGAAATGCAGTACGATAAAGATACAAAGAAACTAACGCGAGATTAGGCTCTCGATTTTTTCAATTGCCACCACATCTACAGCAGTCTTCATCTCGGTAAACGTAGGGATCCCTTCCTTCACCAAGGATCTCCAGGTATCAGAAATCGAGGACAAAGAAGGAATATTTTTGAAGTTTGGCAAATATACCCAGCCTTCATTCCAATACTCTACTTTGCTGAGAGGCTGATTTTTCCCGTTCTCCGGAGTAAAAATCTCCAAATTTTTCGCCATCTTCTTCTTAAAGGAATAGAAGTCTGACGTCACGGCAAGGGAGAAGTAATGAAGCAAAAGAGGTACGCTCGGCCCGAAACCTCTTAACTCTTCAAACTCAGTGAATAAACGTTCGAAACTTGTAATATAACACCACGACGCAGGAGATAACTGCGCCGGGGGTGCCTTCAGATAGTCAAACAGTTTTATTTGAAAATCCGTAAGGGGCAGCCGGAAGCCGCACGAAGGCATCCGGTGGTATATACACATACCCTTGGCAGAGTCATGAGCACGACAGTCAATGGTCGGAGGAACGAGACGGAAGACGTCCGAAGTATAAAATTGTAGAGACAACGTCCGGATCAGTTCTCTCGGAAACTTTACCAAGAGCCATGTTGGGTCGGTACACAGATTTAGTCTCGGGACTATACCGGCTACTTTGTGAAATGCCGTAATAGAGTCATCATGAGGACGGTACTGGGCCTTTTTGTTCGGCCGATTACCCTTTTTAGGACCCTGGGAAATGGGGTTCGAAGCCCCTTTGGAGGAGCCCGGGCCCTCACCATCGAAGACCTCATGACTACTCGAGGAACCTAAATCCCCGGTATCATGTTCACCGAGGTGGATCCCCTCACCGATGTTCTGGCCCATAGCCATGTTCTGACCCGAGGCCTGAGTAACTGTGGTTTCCCGAGGATATTCCAACATAAGGGAACTCCCGGGAATTATCATGGCAAGGGGATCGGAAAGGGTATCTCCGAAAATGTCTTGTTGGCTAGTCATAACGGCGGTCAGCAGATTACCTAAGGATTAATATAAATTCGCAAAAACGACGGATTAAACACGTAAATGGTCAAGGATACCATACCGGAGGTTATCAAGGCCTGGAAAACTAAACTAACCCGACAGGATTGGTCGGACCTAATAACTAAAAACAACGTCGGACTTTGCGAAATATAATGATCGATGTAAAAACTTACCTTCCGAAGAAATGGAGACACCGGACAGGAGTTAAAACGCTAAAACACCTCGACAAACTACGCCAGAAGCAGGATATTACCGACAACAGTGCGCGAAAATGACGGGTTTTACAAGACGCGGTGAAAAAACAAAGACTATATATAGGCGCCCGTAAAAGGAAGTAAAATAATATTGCGGAACCGACTTATGCACGGGGCATACGTGGCACAACACGCAGCGACGAAAACCGCAATTCGTAAGAAGAAGTAAAAAGCCTGGTCATTAAAAAATACGAAGGATTTCGAAACGACGCCATAAAAACAAACGCACGATTCAACGCATAAAAAATATATATATATATGTACGCGCTCCGCCCTGTCCATACCTTCGGAGGACACGTGGTCAGCATACTTCTATAAAAAGCATGGTGTAGCGCACCTTACAAAAAACAACACACCCCAAAACAAAAACCATAAACCCCATGGCAACTTCTTCTAAAGGCACTGGAGCTCCCGGACCACGGACTAAGACCTCCATAGAAACACTCAAACACCAAGCACAGCACCTTTTGACGTACTATCCACCCGAAGATGTTGCTGACTTCTTGGAGGGCCGCAACCCGGAGCTCCATACATTTCTCGATCACATGATAAACGGTTTCCCGAAAGAGGAATACGAAAAAGCAGACAACGAGATCCAACAAGGTACGCAGGGACCTCAGGGGTCAACAGTGGCACGCGTCTTCTGCTCTCAGTGTAGACAACCGGGTAACCAACCAGCAATGTTCCTCTGTAACGACTGCCAAGATGCGTTTCATCCAATATGCATCCGCGATTGTTCGCCAATAGCGAACGAAGACCCGCGATACAAGTATTACATATGTCCTCCCTGCGCGAAAGACAAGGCACGAAACAAAAGGACATGCTCAACTTGCGCAAGGGATCGCACAAAACACAGGGAAGTATGCCCAGCATGCGGAAGAAGCAGAGCCAGAAACACCAGAAAATAACGGGTATAGAAAGCATCGCCATTTGGCTTCCGGAAGACCTTATAGCAATAACTTTCATATCCCTTTGCTGTTTTTCGAAAGCTTGTACCAGGAAAATTTTCTAATTATTTCTATGTTCTGTAGTTTATTAAGAAAGGAAAATATTCATATTTACTTCTACTTTCCTATTTATTTCTGCGCAGAATCCGAGAAGTACAACTCGTTAAAACAACACTTGAATACCGAGAAGTACAACTCGTTAAAACAACACTTGAATACCGAGAAGTACAACTCGTTAAAACAACACTTGAATACCGAGAAGTACAACTCGTTAAAACAACACTTGAATCCGAGAAGTACAACTCGTTAAAACAACACTTGAATACCGAGAAGTACAACTCGTTAAAACAACACTTGAATACCGAGAAGTACAACTCGTTAAAACAACACTTGAATCCGACAAGTACAACTCGTTAAAACAAAACTTAAATCCGGGCGGTGTAACTCGCTAAAAACAACACTTGCATCCGAAAAGTACCACCCGTCCGGATGACACAAATGCCCGAGCAATGTAACTTATCCAGAGTAGCCCCGTAATTTGGACAGAAACCATAAAATCCGACAATCAAGGGTTAGCCTGAACCGTATACTGGGACCAAACACCCATACCCCCGTAATGGTTCAGTACCACAATCCGAGACATCATAGCCCGGGCAGCCGGATCGTACGTCCGAGATCGACTCAGCACCTATGAAAAAGGGAGCATTGTAAATATGTATACAGTATGGTCAAGTCAAACTGGAAAAAGCTGGAAAAACCTGCAGCGTGCACTGCTGCGTCCCTCCTTTACATATATCAGGGGCCCACCAAATTAAATACAACGCGATAAATGCACCTTCTATAAATACCTGGGAATAGCTTTCTCCTAACAACACACGTTGCATTTTTTCCAACCAACATTCTTTAAAAACAAAGAAAATCACGCCATGCCTTTTCCACGAACCAAACGGCTAGCTAACAAAGACAAACAACCCGTAGGTAACCCAGGGGCTTCCACGGAGCCACCACAAGATAAGCATCCGTATGCCCCCCCCGGAATGCCGCGCCGCCTATCCCCGGAGGATAGAATTATATTGGAAAAAATCTTTCCTAATTCATTAGACTTCATGCTTCAAAATGAAAATACCTGCCTCGGAGAGCTCATCGATAATGCCTTGCGAATTAATCGATGGGCGGGCACGAGTGACCAAAACATTCGCGATGACATCAACTGGGAGGAGCTCGAACATAGCAGCTCTGATGAGGCCGAAATTGCAAAGGCGATCCCGAAACCCAGATTATCAGACTGTTACGGAGTCCCACTTGCTGTCTGCTTCGTCTGCCGCACAACAGACGCGAGTACTCGCTTAACTACATGCGAGACTTGTGGTAAAAAGGCACATACTGCATGCTTACCCTGGACCGCTCTACAGGATCCTTGCGGATCAGGACATGCCCACTGGCAATGTCCGGACCACGCCCTACTCCCCCGGATTGAGGGCTAAGGCAACACCTCCCGTACCAGTTAAAGCCCTCCCCAATATCACTCAGAAACGACACCACACCCGGTGTTGTTTTTCTAAACATAAGAGCCGCAATATGAGAACCCTACTTTTTGACCAACGGCCGAGATAGAGGCCGTTATTGTTCTAGATTATTTGTATTAAAAGCTAAAAATCCCCCTCGGGAGTTAAAAATATATACTCAAAGAAAAAGGGGAAGAAAGTTTCTTTTCGGTTTTTTCTTCACTGCTTTCGGATGTTACCCTCCTATGAGTACTTAAAATATATGATAAACGTTACTATAGGATATATGCGTTCTTTGTTATTTTTCTCGAACAACAAATTCTTATTTCACGTTACGAAACATTCACACGCCGGGACCTCCCAACACAATACCATCCGAAACAAAACTCCAAGCTCAAATTTAATGAACACCACTCCCAATACCACCAGAATAACTTCCCAACGACGCTTTGAAAACACAAATCATAAAAACATACGTTAACATGCAAACCAGCCATAAATGCGATAAGATCGGCAATATTCAGAACCCGCTCCAAGAAATCTACTATAAATAACCTAATCCCACGAAAACTAGTCAAATCATACTTTCTTCTCCACCAATCATTTCCAAAAACAAAAAAGAAAAGGAAAAACCCATCATTTCACCCCATCATTTCACCATGCCCCCCAGACGCATTTCTGGCAAAAACAAACAAACTATCCCTTCGGAAGAACATACCAGCCACCCAAAACCCGCAAATAGCCCCGGTAGAATTTTGACCCCTTCCGAGAAATCAACATTACAGAAACACTTCTCCGACGACAAAATAGAATGGATGCTTTCCAACGAAGATTCCTCTGTCCGACAAATGATTGACCACACCTTAGCCAACCCGACCATCACATACCGCACATGCAGCGACTGCTACGAAGTAGACCCCAAGGAAGGAATGACCAAGTGCCGGGTGTGCTACGAATGGTTTCACCCACAGTGTCAAGGAAAACAGCCCCGCCAAGGCAGAAGTGACCCCAACTTCCTTTTCTGGACTTGCCTTAGCCACCAAAGCGAATATCGCCCCCCGAGAAAGACAAAAGCGGCACTCATAGCAGATGCACATTTCGAAGATAGCGATCGCGAAGTCATCGCCTAAAAAAAAAAAAAAAAAAAAAAAAAAAAAAAAAAAAAAGGAAGAAAGAGAAAGAGAGAGGCGGAGATGACAAAGAAAGAAGAACGACAACAGATAAATACAAATACAAAAGCCTCTATTAGTTGATAAATTTTGTTTTTGAAAACTATTGCTTTAGATATATAAACATATGAATGAATAGTTATTAACGATTCCTTGATCTTTTTGTCGAAAAAAATCAATAAAACAACGAGTTGCCGATAGAACTAGGGGGCTAGCTCCACGAAGTTCACCCAAATCCGTCAAAAATTTCAAATCAAAAGTCGCTGAATAACTTATTAAGGTCAGCCCCGAGACAAATAAATAAAACTTGGGGGCTCACACGTTACAACCAAACCCGGGTACTCAAGCTCAAAAACCAAAATCTCCCGGAAAGGAGGTCCTACAAATTAAATCAATAAAAAACAAAAAACAAAAATCCAGTAGTAAAACAAAAACTGCCAGCTTTTCGGGAAAGAAACAAATATCGAAACCGAAAAAATCAATCTGATATATTTCGGCTTCGGGGGCTAATGATAAGGCCATGAGCAAAGCCTCGAAAAGCCCTTCCCAAAAGCCCGCTTAAGTAAAAGGCCCAATAAAAGATACGTGCAGCCTGCTAACTTAATACAAAAAAGGCCAGCAATAAAAACCCAGTCGGTTGTCCGGGACTAAAGAAAAATTTCGAAACCGGCCAACCGACAGGAAGGCCTATAAATACAGAAGAAAATCTCTGGAAAAGGGACCGCGAAAAGAAGGAGAAAAGACATACGAAAAGATAGACAGGAGGATACAGGAAATCCAGAGAATTGAAAGGCGAGAATTAAGAGTTAAGGCTTAATTAATAGGAAATCATTACCGCGTCCCAATTGGGGGTAACAAAGGACGTATCACATACCGTTTTCAACCCTAGCACTACCTTTAACTGCAAATGTATTGAGGTGGAAATAATATTTTGCGCATTGCAGGACTTTGTTTTTTATAATAGGTCCGTGTACTATAATCTAGTAATCTACCCATTGTTTTAAAGTTTTTCCCGCGAATCCGTCGGATTGTAATATTTCTCAAGTACATAAAATTTTCATCCATCTCAATTTTTTAAACAATTATCAACAATATCTCCATGTTCATGATTAAAAACCTCATCTTTTGTTTCTCAAACAATATTAACACATAATAATATTTAGAAGCATGAAATAATTAACTTTTGATCCAGTGACAAATGATAACACTTAATTATTATGAAGAGATCATAAGTTTGAAATTCAGATAAAAAATTCTTAATGAACAATAATAATAATGAAATTTAGAGAGCTAAATTTTCATATTTCTATCTAGAAAAAAAAAATTTAGAAACATGTGTTTGTCTTGCTGTTTATTTATATGTTTGGTTAGAGTGAGAATAAGCTATTTTTTAAACAATGTTATTTGGAATAGCATGTTCTATGTTTAGTTGGGTTTGAATAGCTAGAATAGATAATCCAAATCTTGTTTTATTAGAATAGCCTATTTTTTGGTTGCAAAACAATAATAGCTAGAATAGTCAAATAAAAAATAGTTATTGTTTGTCTTATTATAATAGTCAAATCTCAAAACTCTTAAGAATAACTTATTAATAAGACAAAAAGTTTGAACTCACTATTCTAGCTATTCTAATCCAACCAAACACCGAATAGTAATTAATATCTACATTAATTATTGTAAATGTAGTTTGTAAATGTAGTTTGAAAGAATAGAAAGTAGAAAAAATGTATTCCTGCTGAAGAATATGTTGTTAGGATATCTGTTACGACAATTTGATTTGAAATAGGGTGTGAAGTTGTTCTGCCAAAATAGACGTCTTAGCTAGGTTCGGATTTGTAGCAGCTGCATTAGGGAGAGGTGAGGTCCCCTTGACGAAAGTTTCTTGTTCCACCTCTCTCGATCGCCATGTGGCCTCAGCATGTGGCCTCTCTCAATCATTTGCAAAAGGGATTCTCAAGTCCGAACAAGCTAGGGAGTTGTGCCACATGCTTTTGAAAACAAAATGTCAATACCGGAGTAATGTTATGTCACTTGTGTGTTAGCAGAGAGGTGAGCCCCCACCATTTATTTTCTCTTATTAGTAGGATGGACCATGGCATATGTAGATATATATATACACTAAGTGGAGAAAGAGAGTTGCCTGATTAGACACATATTTTTGACATCATTGATGATGTGTCTTGTTGCAAAATAATGGATCCAAATATGATAATCTTGCATTGCTTTTAGAGAGAGATAGAGAGAAAACAGAGAAGCATATATAATATAAATAGAGAGGAAATTAATTAAGGATATGATATCTTTTTAACAGGAATAGGATCTCTGACTTTCTATCCATCTTGGATCTGACTAACATGATGAGGACTTGTTATGGGGGCGATCTAATAGCAACTGTTGGATGCTAAGTTGCTGTTGCTGATGCCATATTCCATTCCATTTCCATATGGGTGAAATTGACTACAATCCAACCGCTAATTAAATGAAGCCACAATTAAGCCATCTATCGCTTTCCAATTTACATCACTACGGATACGTTTGGATGAACTCTAGAATAGCTAGAATAGCTACTGTTTAGAATAGTAAATAAGAATAGCTACTGTTTAAGAACAGTGCTAACTCAAGCTATTCGGAATAGTGAAAAAGTTGTTTGGATTGCATATTTGGAATAGAGTTTGGAGAGAATGAATAAAGTAATAATTTATGTGTTAGATTAAATATAATACAATATAATATTAATTTAAATATTAAATGTAATATAATATTAGTTTAAATATTAGATTAGTATTAATATTGAAAGCAACAAATGTTATTCCATGTTTTTGTAAGAATAGCGAATAGCCCTATCTTTCTTATTCCGAATAGCTCTATTTCTCGTTTGAATTGTCCTTGTTCCGAATAATAATATTATTCTAAAAATAGTGCTATCCTTAGTGCATTCAAACATAGCCTACATCAGTACATCAGTACATCTCTCTTAATTATGCTGCCCAATCCTCCCCTCATTAGTCATTCCATCCTGCTGCACATATATCACATCTCTTCTATCTTATTAATTAAAAGCACAAACATGCACGATAACACAATACGCGTCGACGATTCAGTGAACATGTGCCCGGGAGCAGGGGGGCCGCCACGGGCAAAGAGTGAAAAATTACTTGGGCTTTTCAGTGACAAAATAGACAACAAGAATGTGTTGAAGTAGGGGTGAAAACGGAGCGGACAGTGGTAAAACCATGTCCATATTTATATTTTTTAAAATTTTTCAAATATAGATACAGATCGGATATCAGCTGGATACAGATACGGATCGGATCGGATATTTATTAAAATAATACTAAAGTTCATAATATTTATCTAATTTTAATGGTAAATAACAATATTTTTTTTATAATATATATTAAAATATATGATATATATCTACTATTCTGATATGGATAATTGAAACGTAAAACCATATCAATATCCATATCCACACGGATATTCAGATATCGGATATCCACATCTAATTTTTCATATACGGATCGGATATTATCCATACAGTTTTCATCCCTAGTTGCAAGTCGGCAGAGTATCTTCTGCGGAGCTTTTAATTTGGTCCGTTCGTTTTGATCGGATGGACCAGATCAGATCTTGCCCGAATTGAAAAAACGAACGGAATTTTGTTTTTTTTTTCAATTCGGTCAAAATCTAATTTGGTCCGTCCGATCAAAACAAACGGACCAGATTAAAATCTCCGCAGGACTCCACATAGGATAACTCCGAACGGACCAGATTAAAAGCTCCGCAGGACTCCACATAGGATAACTCCGCAGAGGATACGAATTCGTTGCAAGTCATGTTCTGGCCCATTTCTTTAAAATATATACTCGCAGCATTTGGACCATATGGTTCTACTAACACAAAATCTCAAATAGAAAAAATATATATATATATATATATATATATATATATATATATATACTGGTAGCGAAGCAGATCGAACGGCTCTCGTTTCCTCTGGTTCTCCAGTAGCAATGATCCAACGACTGGGATACCAACAAGTGGATGTCGCACAGCGTTCCACGATTCTTGAATGTGGCGACCGTGGGCCCCCATGTGCTACGAGAGTCTCTCTGTTTTTGGGGACTCTGAAAGGAGAAACCATGTTATACTTATATTTTCCAGGAAAGGTAACCAATGCTAATAAAGGAAAATTATACCAGATCTCCTCAATTTACGACAAAAAAATTATGAGAAAGAAAACCAGAAGTCCCGAGAAATCTTTCAGTAAGACATAGCTATCAGTCAATTAAGCACTTATTAGTTCCAGATTTATTTTGACTATTACCACATTATACAGTAATTAAACATCACTTTAACCTAAATTCCAAGAATAATGCACAGTTCAAATGTAGTTGTTGCAACAAATTTGTATTCTTTTATTGTTCTGTTTATGAACAATTTGAGAATACCTTGACCATATATGTATTGCCTTAAATGTGCCCATGCTCTGATACTGGTATTTATATGCGTATCAGCTGCAATTCCCCAGAGATATACTTTATGATTGTTCATAAAAGATCCTTTAACTAAAGATCGAAGAACACTACAAGAAAATCATTCAATGTTGGTCAAATATAATGCATTGATTTTTCAATTACTCCCATTAAGAGCTATGGAGTATGGAGGTAAACTACAAAATGGGATTGCTACAAGCATGTATGACAAATAAGTTACATATCTAATAGAGTAATAGTAGTACCAGAGGTGGCAAACTCTGCACAATCTGAAGGTTCCATCCGACCTGTCTCTATAATTGACTTGAAAACCAGTTAAACCCAATCAAATATGAGCCGGAGTCCAAACAATATTGCTAAAAAAAAATTTGATTTTGATAGACGGTGAGGGTTAAAATGTCTCCTGTCACGGAACGACACGACATGCGTATCGGTTACGTGCTGTAACCATCTTTCGAAAATTTGACACGGCATGGCACGTCACGTCACGTGAAAGATCTAGTCACGCGAATCACGTATAATTAGGAGCGTTAAATCTTGACTAAATGATGAATCTTGAATAAACTAACCTAAATTATGATCAAATGGTTATGCGAGTCACGTTTGGTCACGGCACATTTGGGCATAACATGATTCACATGGCGTGACTATTCGCGTGCCGTAACCATCCCTTGACATTTTGGTCACGGCACCACACGGCACGACATGGCAGGACATGGCACGACACATTTTTTCCACTCATTTCCATATTAAAATATGGTTGGAGACCAAATTGTATAACACATTTTAATATGGAGATTATGTTGATCGGTTCAAATTGGTTGTTTAAATTTTGAAAGAGAGACCAAAAAAAATTATAAGATACTATGAGTTGTCTATGACACATAAAAAACATGAGGCAATTGAATGGTGGTGTGAGCCACAACATTGCGTCAAGCATGATCTGGTCTAGATGAGTGAATAGCCATTTGTAAGTGCTACTAAGGAAATATAATACCAATTCATGCACCTCAATTTAAAATATTCGTGACAAAGGGAAACGAATATTGACAGGTATAGAACCTTCATCATGCTGCTAATTAATTACAGTCGGTTTCAGCACATGGGTTCCAAATTCATTTTGTCAATACGAGAATAATACGCACTTTATACTTAATTATTATTCAACTATATATAGATATATATTCTCCGAATTCCAATTCTAGAACACTTTAATTATCGGAATAAAGTATTTAAACTCAAGTATGACGATGCTTCCATCAACTTCAAATGAACGTACTCAAACGGAGTTGTTTAAAGTGAACAATAATGTATTTAAATAGAATAATAATGTATTTAAATAGAATAATAATGTAACATGCTGAATACTAAATAAACTTTTAACTCAAGGACACAAATTAATACTAAAGCTTCCCAACTGAATAATATATATAGCACAGAGATGAAATGCTAAAGCATTTAAGATGAATAACACTTTTTTTTTTTTTGAGGAAAAATAAGGATCAAAGTCCTTATTTGAATTTATTAATTTGTTGAAAAAGTTTGATGGCTTCCTTACAGAAACCTATTACAAGAAAGTTACAAAATTGTTCCATGTACATTGAACAGTAATATAAAAAAGAAAACTGTTGAAAAAAAGATTTTGTTAAAGAATAAAACTCATCTATTAAGATGAATAACACTAAAGATGTTAAATTTAATAATAAAAGCACAAACATGAAAAAAAAAAGAAATTTGAACTGAACAACAAAACATACATATTGATACCCAAGTATGATATTTACTTTTATTGTTCATTAGAATTAATTGTTTTGTATTATATATTATTCAATTTATTTGACTTTTTATTCACAATAAACATTTTATTATATATTCAGTTGTGTTTGATGTTCGGAAGAGATAGGAGTAGGTCCGATGGGCATCGGACCTACATTTAGGTTCAATTAGCTTTAGGACCGTACGATTAGCATCAAGATCTATGCGCACGGAATTGATACAGACTTGCACGGATTTGATACATATACACGAATCTTGATGTAGATCGAATGGTCATCATACCCATCGAACCAAGGTAGGTCCGATGGGCATCGGACCTACTCTGATTCCTGTTCGGAATATGAAATATGACGACTTGGGGATATTTATGATGGCACTGTCACTATATATATATACCGCCAAATTTCCAGTGATCCCTCTCAAAGAAGCTATGTACAGTACTTAATTTGGATCTTGCTGAGACTGACAACCTAGTAGCCAGTGGGCCGGGGTTTCATTGGTTGGGGTTTTGTGATTTTCTTAACTTTTTTTAATTGGATATACTGTATTACATTTCTGTGGTTTAATGAAAATCGGCGGCTCAATTTAGCAGATTATCTCCATTTTACAACTCTAAAAATTATTTCTTACAAAATATGTTTTATTTCTTCACATTTTTTATTTACAATTCTTAACCTACAAATATATGAATAAGTAATAATCGTCATTTATACATTCTCTATATCTTTTTTTTTTTTTTATAACACAATCTAATATTTTTTTTTTTGAGTGAGGCTATGGTGCTATGCATAGCACCAATGGCTAGTGTACTACGGCTAAATATGGTACTTTTTAAAATCCTAACGGTCGATCCGACCGTTCAATGTGATATCCATATGAATATGTACTTGCAAACTAAATTTTATATTTTTTCGAATTTTTTTACTATTTTTTCAGATAGGTAGAATTTTGATGGTCCAGAATTTTCAAAAAACACTGATTTTTCTACCTATCTTAAAAAATAGTAAAAAAATTCGAAAAAATATAAAATTTAGTTTGCAAGTACATATTCATATGGTTATCACATTGAACGGTCGGATCGACCGTTAGGATTTTAAAAAGTACCATATTGAGCCGTAGTACACTAGCCATCCGTGCTATGCATAGCACCATAGCCTCACTCATTTTTTTTTATATTAAAATCTAGATTGTTAAAAAAAATTAAATAGTTAAATAAAAAAAGCAAGTTCATGCACATTCACACCTAGTTGGTATGGGGTCCGACTCTGCTGCTTTTCTAGCAGAAAAGGAGGACCCTCCTCTTCCAAATCCAACGATTCAAAATTCTCATTCACGTATCTCGATAAAAAAATATTTTCATGCACAAATCTCAACGAATTTTGAATCGTTGGATTCAGAAGAGGAGGGTCCTCCTTTTCTGCTAGAAAAGCAGCGGAGTCCATTCCGTTGGTATGGGCATTGTGATTTAGAACACATGATTGAGATCAACCTTAAGAAAAAAAAAAGAGGCCGAGAATTTGAACTCCGTTCGTAACTTTGCAGTCTCCACGGAACTTTTCAAAAAAAAAGAAAAAAAAGGTTGAGATTAACCTTAATGTCTCCATTTTGTTCACCTAACTGGAGACGAGCAAATCGAGTGAGAATTGGGATGCCTCCATATCTCGGTCACGTTCCCTTCACGGGTTGATTCATCGCTAGAACTCATAGGAGAGGCAGCCCACACTAGTCCTGTAGAGTAGGCACGCTCGGCTCAACCATTCGTCAATTGTCGCTCTTGTTTGTTTTGTTTTGTTTTGTTTCCATTTTTAGATTTTCTCTGTGGCGGTTTCTCAGTGTTGGTATGATTTTTGTGTTTGGGATTGTGCCCTTGCTTATGGGCCATTGCATTGAGCCGACGATTACTTTTTTGTTTTCTTTTGGTATTGCATCTTCTTTGGCGGTTTGGAAGTGAGAAGAAAATTAAGTAGAAATAGAATCAACTGACATCTATTTTTAAACAATATATAATTATATTTATGTATGATTTTTCATATTAGTTTGAGTGAATATTATAGTATTGTAAAATTAACTTACATTTTCCGTAGAATAATTTTATATGATTGATTCTCATATTTCGAAGGTCTAACTTTATTTCTGTTTAAAAAGACACATACAATCTTTTTTTTTTTTCTTTGAAGTGCCTTTAGGATGTTTGACAAATTGTATTATAGATATTAATTTTTGCAAAAATAACCAAATTATTTTTACAAGACATAAATTGAATTTTGACAGTTTTTTTCTTAGATTGGAAAAATGATGATGCAAAATACAATAATCGTCATTTGTTCGGTTTGTATCAATTTATATGGTTAAGATTTATCTTTCATTTTAATTGCAAATATCAACAGAGGGAATTATCATATTTTTTTTAAAAGTAGTGGAATATATCTACTGATTTCATATAAAAATCAGAACTGACTTGAACTTGATACATAAAATACGTACCAAGAGCACAATCAGCCTTACATCTGTTTAGTTACAAAAATAGACAATCCAACAAAGCAGGTAAATATCATCATGCAGAATAGTCAACAAAACATGCAACAAAATAACAAGTAACAACATAACATCTAAAAGACTAATCATCAAATAGATCCCAATTAACAGAGTCCTCCTCAGCTAAGGTGCCTCCAAACATTTGATTTTGGGAGCTACCATGCCCAAAAGCTTCCTGAGAAGTCTCCAAAAAGTCTTCATAGTATTCTTCCACCTCGGCCATGTTCACTAGAACCTCCACTGCTGTGGCCAGGTCCAGGATGGCCACTGACAAGGCTTGGAGTTGGTCTAGTAGATCCTTAACGTCAAAAGGCAAAATAAGACTCAAATTTAAATAATAATCATTATCTTTAGAGAGACAAAAAAAAAAAAAAGCTAAAGCAATAATATGAGAACCTAGAGATTTGGTAGGGACAAGAGTAGTTCCTCTAAAACAAACTTGATTTTGTTCCAACCAAATTGTCCAAAGAACAACCCCTCTAAGTAATTCCACTAAAAACCTATCTTTAAAAGGAATAAGAGCATCTATAAGCCATAAATCCTTAATGGATGTATAAGTAAAAGTGAACCCACTATAATTGGAAATCCATTTCCAAATGAGTTGAACATAACTACATCTAATAAACAAATAATTGGTACTCTCAGGCTGCCCACAGAAAGGACAGTCCACTGAACCCTGCCAACCTTTTTTAGCTAAGTTAACTCTAGTGAGAATTTTATTTTTCCTAAGTAACCACAAAAATATCTTAAATCTTCAAAGGTATCTTAGACTGCCATGTAGTGTTATACTCCTTATTAGGGATGCCACCATATTCTAACTATTTGTAGAAAGAATGAACAGTAAATATATGTTTATTGGACCATCTCCATAAAAGTCCATCCTTTAAAAAAATATGTAAAATGTCTAAACCTAAATAATAGATCATGTCATTCCTGTAAATAAACACCAGTCAATTGTCTTAAAAAAGACAACTGTAAAGGAGTAGGAAAAAAAAATAGCAACAGAAACAAATATATTCTCAGCAATAGGAAATAAATAGGGATAATGGTGTTGTAAAGGAAAGTCATCCAGCCATGTGTCAAGCCAGAAAGCTGTAGAAAGTCCATTTCCAATTTCTTTAATAATCTCCAAATTGATAACAAAATGGTCTTTAAAAATGGATCTAAAAAAAGGAGCAGTTATATTTACTTAGAATAATGTCCTTTCATTTGCCTTGAACATAAATATCCAAAAGTCATACGTACATTGACACTGCACAAGGAAGATATTATGGCTGCCCGTTCTTGGATTGTGAACTGTGTGTGATTGATTCTAATGATTGATTGATGGCCATCAATGAAGACTTGGTGAGACACTGTGATCGATAGACGTGCTACGAACAGGAGCCAGTCCAAATCGATCGTCAATAAAACAGTGGTGCATTAAATAGTAACATCTAATCTTTAAGTGGCAAATTCTTTTATGGACATAAGGACCTATTTGTAAAATGAACATATTTTTATTTTCAAAGTTCAAACAGTCGATCTGACCGTTCAATATTATCTCCATATTAAAATGTACTTGGAGGTCAAATTTTACATTTTTTTGATTTTTTTTTACTATTTATTAAGTATTTTTACAAAATTCAATGGTCTGAATTTGACTAGTTTTTGTACAATACTTAATAAATAGTAAAAAAATTCAAAAAAAATGTAAAATTTGACCTCCAAGTACATTTTAATATGGAGATAATGTTGAACGGTTGGATCGACTGTTTGAACTTTGAAAATGAAAATATGTTCATTTTACAAATAGGTCCTTATGTCCATAGAAGCATCACTCTCTTTAAGTTACGACATTTTTTGGCTATCCGTCTTTCTATATGTTGTTAATGGTCTACATATGATTAATTTATTTATTTTTGTATACACATTAATTAATTATAACATATGAATTACAAGGAGCAGGGACATAAGATATATATTAATTAGGATCAAGTGATCGACTTCACTGAACTTTATAATTAATTTTATAATCAGTTAATCTGTATAATATTATTTTATGAAATCTGTTAATACTTTTTTTAGTTAATTCTTGTGAAACATACACATTTATTCCACAGTGATTATCATAGAAACTAATCATCAAATTGCATCTTGATTTAAATATACATTTTCATTTTTTACTTTTAAGCGTAAATTATATCTTAATTAAGTACTATAACAAATCTCAAGGTCATAATATGAATATTGAGTTTGCATTGAAAAATCGTGACATGTTGAAATGGGTTTTAATCCGTATTGATTGTGGCTGCAATAGGGGTGTAAACGGAGCGGATTCAGAGCGGATAATGCTAATACCATATTCATATCCACGTTTCAATGAACAGATACGAATAGTAAACGGATGTCAAAATTCAAAATCAAATCCACCTTAAACGGATACGGATACAGACACAGAGCGGATAATCCACGAATACAGATACAAAACAAATACTTGTTGGATAATTGAGTCATATGAATTTAAAAAATAATTAAGAAAATTATGAAACAAATATTTTATTTACTCATGTATCTCCGCCATGCTGTAAATATTTTGTAAGAATTACGAATGGCCATGATATGACCGGAGCAACCAAGGACTGATATTACTGGAGCAAAATTCTAACTTTTAAGGGTTTTAAATAAAAATTTCATCTTGAACAAATTTGGAGCTTTCATGCGTCGGCCTACTGAAATTCTCAAGAAAAAGAAATAAGACAAGTGGAAAGGGACTTGGGCTCTTTTGGGCTTTGTCCGGAACTCCGGATAGTCCCACAAGAGATATCTTACTTTAATTTGATAGGATATAATGAAAGCGGAGGTAGTTTGACTTGACAATTCGGATAGCGGATAGAAGTGAGACAGGAGGGAATTCGGAGCAGTTTCTGTATTCGGATGGTTGTTGTTTACGAATTTGAAAATTTATCCGTATTTGAATCCGGATGCTTTAGTCATATACTACCGTTCAATATGATACTTTTTAAAATCCTATTCAATGTGATATCTATATATGATACTTTTTAAAATCCTATTCAATGTGATATCTATATGAATATGTACTTGCAAACTAAATTTTATATTTTTTCGAATTTTTTTATTTTTTTTAGATAGATAGAATTTTGATAGTCCAGAATTTGTATAAAACACTGAAAATTCTACCTATCTAAAAAAATAGTAAAAAAATTCAAAAAAATATAAAATTTAGTTTGCAAGTACATATTCATATGGATATCACATTGAACGGTTCGGATTGACCGTTAGAATTTTAAAAAGTACCATATTGAGCCGTAGTACACTAGCCGAAGTACCATAGCCTCACTCTTGGAAAAATATCCGGATCCGTATTCGGAAATTATCTGAATTCAGATCTGAGTGGGATACGGAGCAGATTCGGAACAAATAATCTGGATCCGTTTTTCAGCCCGCTGCAACCACCATATAAAACGATAAAAATATAGTAATTTAAACGAAGATAAATTAATATATTTAATTCTTGCATTCATCATCGACTTATTTTTGCTCTGAAATTTTTATTAATACATTCCAAAAAAAAACTACCAGATTGACATAATTCGAAAAATACTAGGGCCGTAATGATACATGGTGGTCTCATAGAATGGGAGCCACTGGATTCAACTTTTCATTATTCCAGGTCGCTTTCAAATCTCTTCGAACTCGGGTACGTTTTTTCTTCTTTTCTTGTTTCAATTTTTAATTTAGTAGCAATTTAGATAAGTTTAGTAATTAGGTTTAGGATTTAGGTTTAGGGTTTAGGACTAAAATTTAAGATTTACGGTTTACTGTTTAGGACCAAAATTTAATTATAATAATACCAAAATTAACTATATTAGTACTAAAATTAAATTAAACCAATACCAAACTGTAATTAGATTTATTGTATCAAAATTAAATTGTTTAGAACCAAACTTTCATTAGAATAGTACCAAAATTAAAATATATTTATTATATATTGTTTAGATTAGAATAGTACCAAAATTAGATAAGATTAGTACCCAAATTTTATTAGATTAGTACCAATTTTAATTAGATTTAACGTACCAATTAAATCTCAAATTTAACCAAGATTTGACCGCTACCAAAATTATGTTAGATTCCGACCAAATAAATCCCAAATGTTACCGAAACTGTCAAAATGGTACCATATTTAACTAGATTTTTTATGTTCAGACAGAGTCGGGCTATGTTCAGACAGAGCCCATCCCAGAGTTTCCTGGAGCCTCCACACAACAGACATCATATCCACCCGACGCGTACCCTTCGCTCGATGACCCGATTGCGAGGCATGTGTATTTATTCACGCAGGGTGAGTCTGGACATACTACGGTTTTTGGTTCTGGAGTCCAACAGACATCTGAGATTGAGGAGGTTCATGACAAGCAGGTTCATGAGAAGGATGTCGATGAGGAGGATGATGACACATATACTGACGACACGCCACTCTCCAGGCAGGGTAGGGGGTTCAGGAAGAAGAAGCCGAGGACAGTATTTAGTCCAGACCCGTAGGTTTTGATTTATAGTTGTTAGATGTTTTGTCAGATACTGTGACTTATTTATTTTTATCGGACATTAAATGTTTTTGTTTTATCTAGACAGACTCTAGTTATTTATTTATTCTGTTACTTTGTTATTTATTTATTTAGTTGATTTGTTATTCATAGCTGTATTGTTTCGATTTTTTTTTTTTTTTTTTGCCAAGTTGCCCGTAGGTATTGTTTCGATTTTATATCAATTATTATTTTGCTTGAATAAAATACATAGCGACACCAGAGCTATATATCGCGGTGGAATAGCGACTATTTAAAACTATAGCGGTAATAGTAGAGCACGCTTTGCTCTCTCGTTTTCTTACCCATGCGCACGCCTCCACTATTTATAGGGTCATATCATCTCCTCTGTCAAAGCAAAATCAAACTTAATTAACCCCACACAGTTTTCTATATAGTTCAATTTCAATAGTCAATATATACTCTCCATAGTCCATAGTAGTATAGTACGCTTCTCTTCCCTGTTATCTCAATTACATGCTTGCAATATATACAAGTATGCAAGTATGTCTCATACACCATCTACAAGAGATTTTAATTACTAAATTGCTTTTCCTTTCCTTTTCAGATTACTTGGTGAGCACATACACAGTGAGAGCTGTACTATTTCTCTTTGCTTTCCTTCCGTATGACAGCAATATAACAAAGACGTTGTGTACAGTATCCTGAGGTGAGCTCACTTTCAAGAAAACCACTATTCAACATTTCAACCTCCGTTCCATGAACTCAACATCCATGGAATTCTCATGATCTCCAAGGCAAAGCAAGTGTGGGTACCGGGCCCGCTGATCGTCGGTGCGGGCCCGTCAGGCCTGGCCGCTGCGGCCTGTCTCGAAACAAAAGGCGTGCCATCGATAATTCTCGAAAAGGACATGTGCATCGCCTCCTCATGGAAGCTACGCATGTACGAGAGGTTAAAGCTGCACCTCCCAAAACAATTTTGCGAGTTGCCGCATTTCCAATTCCCGAAAGAGTTCCCAACGTACCCGACGAGAGAACAATTTATAAGCTACATAGACTCCTATGCAAAGGCATTTTCTATTGAACCCTTGTTTGGCATGAGTGTGGAATCCGCAGCCTACGATGCGGGTATCGGGTTTTGGAAGGTGCGGGCTAACGGACTGGAGTTTATCTGCCGGTGGTTAATTGTGGCAACAGGTGAGAATGGGGAGGCATTCAGGCCAGAAATCACAGGCATGAGAGATTACGAGGAAGTGGTTTTGCATACAAGTGAGTATAAGAGAGGAGATGTTTTTAGAGGGAAGAAGGTGTTGGTTGTGGGGAGCGGGAATTCAGGCATGGAGGTGTGCTTGGATTTGTGCAATAATGGGGCTCAGCCATCCATGGCCGTTAGAGATAAGGTAATCTATTAATTTGTAGAGACTAGAGATATTTTTTTATAATATTTTATGAGTTTATAATTAAGTAATACACAATTTGAGGCATCACACGTGTTTTAATTCTTATATATATATATACACCTTGCTTCTTGTCAATAAATTAAAACCATATATACATGCATCTTTTGTTTTACAGAGATGCATGAATCAATCTCAATTAATATTGTAGCCATATATATATATATGTGCATTTATTTTGCAAATAAATTTGGAAAATGATATATAGATCCAGTAAAAAGTTGCTTGTCTTTTCATTCTGTTATTGGATGAACGACTGAGCTTAGTTTGTAGTGTACATTCCCTAATTTTGTCCTCGCTTGTTTTCTGACCTACAACCTATTCCGCTGTCACTCTCAAAGAGGAATAAGTGTTCTCTTCAACTAGGATTTTCATTTATTATTCCTTCTTTTTATTCCTTTTTTCCAACTTCTTTATCGTTCAATATTCTGATTAATTTCCAAAACCAGTAATTCTTGCTGGAGATGTGGTGGTGGTGGTGTTTTCCTTACACTTTGCTTTCCTAATAAATGAAAAAGCAAAAAAAAAAATGCATGTTAATCCTTGCCAGGTGCAAGATATATATACATCTCCAATATAAAAAAAAATGAAATTAAGAAAAGGACTTAATTAAGGAGAGCAAATTAAGTGTCGCCACTTGCACCACGATGAAGTATGAGCTGGTGGAGTAAATTTGAATTTTTTTGTCGCCTTCTTATCTACTAGCTACTATTGCACAATTTATTTCAGTATTTGGAAGTACCTATACTTATCTTGACTAGTTCAAAAGAAATTCTTTTTTTAATTATTCAACAATTCTGGGTGTTATATATTGAGGTCATTTTTTTCAAACTTTTTACCTACAAGCATATATATTGTACGTTAAAAAATCATAATTATTGTTAATAACAATTATCTGATACTGAGCCTTTTTTATGGTATGTAATATACATGCAGTTGCATATCTTGCCTAGAGAGATACTGGGAATATCAACATTTGGGCTATCCATGCTTCTCATGAGATGGTTGCCTCTCAAGTATGTTGATAGTGTCTTACTTCTCTGTGCAAGGTTACTATTAGGAGACACCGAAAAACTCGGCATGAAACGACCCAAAATCGGCCCCCTTCAATTTAAGATTATGTCTGGCAAAACGCCTGTGCTCGACGTAGGAACTCTTGCAAAGATTAAAAAGGGCGAAATAAAGGTACCAGTTCATCGATCCGTTAATTATAATGTTTTACATTGCGAAAAAATATAGTATGCGCTCAGTACCAATCTGTCGTTACGGGTCAGCATAGGTCTGAAATTTATATGTCAAACTGGCCTATTTAGTTAGCCATAAACCCTGCTTTAAGTACAAAAAGAAAACATGAGTTGATCAGTACTCCAGTCCCTGATAACTCCCCCTGATTACAACAAAGTCCTGTTTTAGTGCAAACATTATAGTTTGGAAGTAATAACTTATATCAGAAAGGAATTTGAACTGTGAAGGTTGTCCCGAGCATAAACCGTTTCACGAGTAAAGGCGTAGAGTTCACTGACGGCCGGCAGGAAGACTTCGATGCAGTTATCCTTGCAACTGGCTACAAAAGTAATGTGCCTTCTTGGCTCAAGGTTTGTGCACAAAACAAACTTATCTAATCATTTTTCAATAGCAAAAATTTAACATACAGCTAGTAGTGTTTCAGACATTCTTACAAAAATATACACATATATATAAAAGAGTGGATAAGTTTTGACTTTTTAGTACATCAGGATTTAATGGGCTATTCTTTGGTGTCAGTCCAAATGAGTTTACTTCATTAAAAATAAAACCAAAAAAGCCTATCCTTTTCTTGCAGTGTGTTTATTAGTAGGCCTCTTGAGTCCGAATTATTAAATCTGTTTATGTAAATGTAACACAAAATTTGGAAGCCCAAAAAGTTTCTTATGGTTTTTATGGTAATAGAATTTATGTCAAAATCCAACCAATTTTAGTATGGGCAATGATAATGATACAGAGAGCTTTCAACAGTGACCCCAATTTTGTGTTCCCTACTCAAGATATTAGCTATTGTCCTATCCACTGTAGAGATTGTACCAGACTAACTGTTTTCGTCGGTTTGTAATGTCAACAAAACAAAAAATATATATATTTCTAATAAAGAAAATTAAAATATGTTATGATTTGAGGGGTGTTAATGGTATTCTTTTATTAATTTTTGTCCAATTGTATCCCTATCTTCTTATAAGAAGAAAATGGATAGGAACATTGTTTTGTTGGCTTATCTAAAACGGATATTTATTGCATAGATAGGAGTTAATTTAAATTAAATATACGGATAAGAACACAGACAAAGACTCTTTAAAGAATAATTATAAATAATAAACTTATATATATCGATGTATATATACTTGTATGGAGATAAAAGCATGATAAGGTATACTCGTATTTATGGTCCAAATATTTATGATATGACCCAATTTATTTTTATATACGTTATTCGAGTTCCAATTGTTGAATTCATATTCTCATAAGACACAGTAGATAATAATAAAGTTAATACTTAAAGAGCAGGGGCGGAACTATAAATTTTTGATAGGAGTGTTAAAATTAAAATGCACAATATAGTGAGTGAGATTTGAACCACAAATAAAGTTTTAACCACTAGGCCACAAATAAATATTTGATATTTATTGAGGGGGCTAGACTATATAAAACGTTTAAAAAAATATACTTGTAGATCAAATTTTACATTTTCTAGGATTGTTTTACTAGCTTATTATATAGATAGAAAATAACTCGATCTAAAAAATTTAGACCATTCAAAAGTAGTGATTTTCTATCTATCTAAAAAGTTAGTAAAAAATTGTAAGAAATGTAAAATTTAATTTACAAGTACATTTCATATGGAGATCATGTTGAACGGTTCAAATTGACTTTATACTTTGAAAACAAAGATATTGATATGTAGTACGGACCAATCTACGCTATGCATTGTACCATGGCCTCACTCGACAGTTAATTTGGTCTCAAATCTAATTTTTTTTTTTAAAAATATATGTTCTTCTAGTATATTTTTATATGAAAATCATGTTAAACGGTTTAGATCGAATATTTAAATTTTAAAATGAAAATATAAATTCATAGCACATATCAATTGGCACTTTGCAAAGTACCATAGCCTCACTCTTAATATTTTATATGTTAATCATATTTGGGATTTGTTCAATGACCTCATACAAAATATTTAATAATGATAATTAAAAAAATCATTTTATATCAAGAAAATTTGTAGGAGCATTCTGACTCAATTGGATGCTAAACCAATCGTTCTTTTAATTCAGCTGGTCGACTACCATGGTATCAAATTTGAATTAATTAAATGGGATCATAAATATAAAATAAGTAGTGTAATATTGGCCTCATTAATCGTTTACATAATAACTAATCTGTATACGGATCTCTGGCTTGACACATGTAATATGCGGTGGTGGAAATTGAAAGCTAGCTAATTCAATCCATTATTCCATTATTCCATTATTCCATTACCACGTGGCTAACCAATGGGGCCGTGGGGCCATGGGGGGTGCATTACATAGCCTAGTCAATACTCAATAGTATCACGTCACGTGGTTGTGGTGTTAGACTGTTAGATACCTATTATGCACAGCACTCTGTAGTGTGTAGTGTGTACCCTCCCTTTCACTTTTTAGGTTGGGCCCAAGAATAGAATAGGAGGAGATTCTTAGGGGAATCTTGGACCTGTCTAGGTTGTAATTTAGTGAAGATGGCTCCTTGGTCCTTGCTACGGTTGCTATGCTATGTATTTTACAATGGGCTCCGTAGTTTGAAAAGAGAATGAATGAGTCTAATTGACGTGTTGTGTTGTGTTGATCGTGTGGGAAATTCATGTATGTGTTCGTATAATATAACATAACATAACACAGGAGTAATAGAAAAATTTACCAAAATTAAATTCATACTGTATGTAGGAAGATGATTTCTTTGACCAGAGAGATGGATATCCAAAGACGCAATTTCCCAACAGTTGGAAAGGGAAGAATGGGCTTTATGCAGTGGGCTTTACAAGGAGAGGTCTTTTGGGGACATCTTTGGAGGCCCGTTGGATTGCAGAGGACATAGCAAGCCAATGGAGCTCCGAAACTAGGCATCTCCCCTATGAATTGTAGTGTACATACAACAAAAATAACTAAATCCATTTGCATATCACCTTATTAATGTTGTAAGATTAATTAATTATATTATCTTAGTTTTTTTCTTTTTTCTTTTTTTTTGCCCCTGTTTGGCATTTTGTAGGAGGTCTAAACTATAATATGTCAAAATCTGTACAAGTAATGTGTTAACATAATTGATTGATTCTATCTTGTTTCTTTTTACTTTGCTCATTTTCTTTGAATGGGAATCTTTTATAGATATTTAACATGATCACATGAATTACTTTATGAATGAAAATAAGCTTACCTAGTTACACAATCGCTGATGCCAAAGGCCAGAAGCCTCACGGGCTTCCACCGACAGGCCGTGGATAACACATGCAGTTCAGATTATACGGATCAAGTCCAGTGGGCCCACTGAGCAAGGACAAATTGAAAATCGAACCTAAACTTAATGGATTCGTAATACTTCTCGAACCGACTGGATCCCAAATTCATATCTTCTGAGTTAACTCAAACTTTAAGTTTCGATCGGAACCGTTCAATTTAAATCCGCACGAATATTAAAGAATACCATGCATTACAGGCGTGAGCCGGATAGGCCCGAATTTTGATCGGACAGTCCCGAACTTTAAATTCAAACGGTGCGTTAATGCAGAGGATTCAGACTCCAGGAACCCTAGACAAGAGCCGCAGAGGTAGGAAGTATTCGCAAGTCAAAAACCTAGACGAGGGTTTTCTACTTCTTTTTCTTTCGGGCGTTCGACAGGGCTAAAATTGAGGCAGCTAGGTTATCGAGAGAAGTATGACGGATTACAGTGAAAGGTATGATATTAACGGCACCGGCGGCGGCGGCGGCGCCGATTACGATGAATTCGCAATGGGTTCTCCGCAAGATGAGAAACCTCCAGGTTACGAGGAACGTGCCGTCGATTCCAGATCCCAGGTATTTTCTTTCTCTATCTTGAATTGTGTTTAAATTCGAGGTGTTTAGAGATTAGTTACGATATGTTCATGTGCCTCTTTAAATCCTCCTGGTCGCAATCTAAGAGATTTTTCTATTTCATGTTTTAGTTGATCCAGTGTGTAATCAATAGGTTGTATGTAAATTGAACCCTCAAAAGTTTAGATGAAGATTTTTTAAATATGAATTGAATCAAATTAAGTCCCCACGGAGTTGAGCGAAGGGGAGAGCTAGATTCGATTGACTTGTTTGATTAGCTGGGTGAAATTATGTTAGTAGCAGTAGGATGCGGTAAAGATCTGATTTCATTGTATATCAATTGAATTGTAGTAGCATATTTGGGTGCAAATTTTTTTTAGATTGACCTTGAATCCACAGTTTAAATAAGTGCTCCCGAATCCACAGTTTAAACAAGTGTTGTTCATATGGTTCTTCAAAGATCTATAGTATTTTTAACATACTGAAACTGTTAGACTCTCATCTGTGCTAAAGCTGCTAATGCCTTTTTATTTTTATGAAAATGTTATGACCTTTTGTTTTCTCCTTTTTGTTTTCAGCATGATGCCGTGTCTCGTGAAAGAAGTTCATCTAAGAGCCGGGATAGGGACAAAGAGAGGGAAAGGGAAAAAGATCGTGACAGGGACAGAGAGCGAGGCAAAGAAAGAGATAAGGGTAGAGACAGAGACAGGGAAAGAGACAGGGAAACGGATAAGGAGAGAGATAGGGATCGCGACAGAGACAAGGATAGAGAGCGCCATCACAGGGACCGTGATAGAGACCGTGATCGTGACCGTGATCGCCACCACAGAGACCGGGATAGAGATGATTATGACCGCCACAGGTATAGAGATTTATTTTCTATCACAATTGATTTTTACTATACACATGCCATGTATATATGTTGAACTATGTGGCTCAATTAAACAGGCGTATAGAGCGCGAGAAAAGTAGAGATGGTCATAGGAGGCACCGATCCCGATCAAGAGAAAGATCCGAACGTAAGTCTCGATCACGCTCCCGGTCCCGGTCACGCTCTCACTCAAAGAGGTTAGTACCTTTTGCATCTTGGTTATCTTGTTTATGGATTTATCCATTTGGTTCTGTAAGGTTCAACATAGATCTGGGAGCTGCCACTTCTAAATTATTAAGTACTGTTGAGGTTTTAATGAACTAGACTAATTATGTTTTGGAGTATACAGTGAGAATAGTGAGAACTTGCTATAGTTTTGCAACGAGGAAGACTTCTTCCTTCTTTTCCTTTTTTGGCAATTGGCAAGTTTTGAAAAGGGTAAGGGAATAGCTGTGGGAGGGATATGCTGTAGGGGTACCATTTTTTAAGAATACCTTTTTTTACAGTATAATATCTCTGATATTTTGAGATTTATATGTTGTTTTTTCAAAACTTGTAAATTATTATGTAGCAATCTATGTACTGTTCAGTATTTTCTAACTAATTTATTTCACAGCAAGCGGGTAAGTGGTTTTGACATGGCACCACCTGCCTCTTCAATTCTCCCAACTGCTGCAGCTGCTGTCCCAGGTATAAGTACAATTTTTGTTTTGTTTTCATTTGTTTTACCCTTTTTGCAGTGCTGCAATGTATCATGTAGGATGGAAATTTGTTGAGATGCCCACATGGTTATTGGTAAGCTAAAAGCACACAAAATTAGATAAGATTTAACAATGTGAGGATGGTTTGTTATTATGTTTTCACTTACATTCTATAGCAATTTTGTGGCCTTATACCAGATTACTGAACAATCTTTTGGTTGTTTTGTTTGTTTGTGGTGTTGTTTCTTTTTGTTTGTTTTGTATATAAATGTGGTACTAAAGAAGACAAGTCTTGGGCCCCACTTTGCCCCAACTGTGCTGACTAATGGGGTGTGAGCCGACTAAGCTATTTTATACAAGTTGAGAGGTATCTGACGCATTTCGGTAAAAATAAATCTTGTTAGCTGGCGTGCAAATTTTATCATCTTCAATTGTCTTGTTGGAGCATTTTAAATCTTTTCATTCCTGTTCGGTAATGTTGTATAGTTATAATCAACTATTTAATTTAAATTTTGTGGGGGTAGAATGGACCATCCCTAAGGACAGGTAGCTCTATTGGTTGGCATATTTGCATGTGTCAAATACACGAGTACTGTAATGACTCAACAGTAATTCCATATACCTTTAGTAGTTTGAATGTGTTCTAATGGTAGCTGAATGTACAGGTCAGCTGCCTGCTGTCCCTGCTCTTCCAGGAATGCTTCCCAATATGCTGTCTTTGCCTGGGCAGGTACTTTCTCTATTTTTTTGCAGTTCCTTATTTTGATGACCTAAATGACCTTTTTGCTGTCTGCATTGCTTATTAAGTCTCGGAAGGTTCTTTTTGAATGTGAGAAGGAATATGGGATCATATTCCAAATGCTCATTTGCATACATTAAAGGTCACGATAGTTGCTTTATGAATATACAGAGATATTCATGCAATTCTCGAGAACTTTACTAACAACCAAACAGTTTATTCTCAATAAAATGTTGTTATTTCATACCTAACTAAGTATAGCTTTGAGTTGTTAACTTGCTATTTTGAGTTAACATGCCAATTTTACTTTACTGATTCGATAGTTGGCTTATCCATTCTTTGATGTTTAGTCATCCTGCTTTTTACCGGTCTTAACTGAATTTTTAATGCTTCTTGCTAATATTCTGTATTTAATTTTATGCAGTTTCCTGCTCTGCAAATGATGCCGGTGCAAGCAATGACTCAACAGGCAACACGCCATGCACGCCGTGTATACGTTGGTGGCCTTCCCCCAACTGCTAATGAGCAGGTATTTTCCATTTTGTATCCTCTTTTTACTATTTATTTAAGAGAGGTGATGGCAGGCTAGGTTCTGTTCTTCTTAATTGCTAGAATTTGCATCTGTTGTTAAACGAAAGCAGTGATGGTATGCCACTGGTGTTATATGTTAGGTGCCTGCCTGATTGGTGATCAGTTGTCATCAAGTATGGTTATCCTAGGATAAGAAAAGCTAGTATTTGGGCGATGCATACAGGTTTAGGGTTTGTGGTGGTTCATTATAAAAAATAGACGCACTTCATGTTTCCTAATCATGTAATCATTGATTTTGACTGACATTTTTATTTTCTTTTGGAAGTCGGTGGCTATCTTTTTTAACCAGGTAATGAATGCTATTGGAGGGAACACTGCTGGTCCAGGTTAGTCCTTTGGTTTTATTTTTTTTTAAACTTGTTATTTTCCCTTTTTTTCAATATGTTGTTTTAAACTTGTTTCTAATATGTGCAGGTGATGCTGTATTAAATGTGTATATTAACCATGATAAGAAGTTTGCTTTTGTGGAGATGAGATCTGTTGAAGAAGCAAGCAATGCTATGGCCTTGGATGGAATAATTTTTGAGGTTGGGAATTAATTTTGTCCATGCAAGGGCTACTTTCACAAGCATCTCTTGATAAACCAATAATGTATATACGTTCTGCCGCAAAATTGAACTATCACATTTACCACTAGAATACATAAAAAAAATTATTTGTGACGTCTACTTCAATGGAAATTTACCTAAATTTCCTCTTGTAACTATTAGTGTCCTCTTGTAACTATTAGTGTAAATTAAGGATATTGGAAATTATTTGGGTACTTCAAAATGGGATTGGAGAGTTATACGTGATAGTACTTCATGTAAGGTTATCAGAGATGCTAGCCCCTCTGGGGTGTACTTGAGATTGCAATTTTTGTTTGGGAGACAGCTTGGAACTTTCAGATTAACACTATTTTCTTTTTTTTTCAGGGTGCTCCGGTTAAAGTGAGGCGGCCAACCGACTACAACCCATCGCTAGCTGCAGCACTGGGACCGAGCCAACCAAACCCAAACCTAAACCTAGCTGCTGTTGGGCTGAGCCCCGGTTCTGCTAGTGGTCTTGAAGGTCCCGACCGCATCTTTGTTGGTGGGCTTCCTTATTACTTTACTGAGGCCCAAGTGAGGGAGCTCCTTGAGTCATTCGGCCCATTAAGAGGGTTCGACCTGGTCAAGGACAGAGAGACGGGGAACTCAAAGGGATATGCATTTTGTGTGTACCAGGATCTGTCTGTGACGGATATTGCGTGTGCAGCACTTAATGGGATTAAGATGGGGGACAAGACTCTTACTGTCAGACGAGCAAACCAGGGGCAACTCCAGCCCCGCCCTGAGCAGGAGAGCATCCTTCTTCAGGCTCAGCAACAAGTTGCTTTACAGGTTAGATTTTTATTAATTTCATACTATGTTACCTGTTATATTTTGGATTTGGTTTACCTTTATTTATGTATTTAGTTAATTTGGAACTTTGCTTGTTACCTTGAATTTGATTTTCGGAGGGGGTACCATTATTACATTGAAAATTGTGCACCTAAAGAGAAGGTCTTTCATATCAAAATAGATAGGATAGATGAAAAGATCAACTTATTGTTCTATAAAAAAAAAAGATTGTATAAATTTGATAAAAAAAAGGAAAGAAAAGTGGCTATACTGAGTTGAGAAGCAGCATGCTGAGCTAAATTTAGGGAAAAAATGGTTTTGATTAGAATTTGTAATGTGCTTTGCCGGGATAACCTCTTTTCCTTCTAGTTCATGGTACATACAGTGTATATGTATAGCTCATATATGTAGGTTAAACTTGATCATTAAAACTAAAAGATAAGTTGGTTTTCAACTTGTGCAACTCCTAGTTTCATTGTTTTATTGACAAATTATACCTTACTCTTGTAGCAGAAACTTGTATTTCAAGGGGGAGTCGTCCCCACAAAAGTTGTGTGCTTGACTCAGGTAGTCAGTGCTGATGAACTAAGAGATGATGAAGAGTATGAAGATATAATGGAGGATATGAGGACTGAAGGCGAAAAATATGGTAACTTTTGTTTTATTCTCAGTTTAGTGTCAGCTACTGATGCAATTTGCTTTGACCTCCCTACTGAACTAGTGTTTTGTTTCCTTTTTCTTTGTTTGTTTTTACAGTCATCTTTATAATCCACTATATGCCATTGATACAAAATCAAATTGGGGGCTTCTTAACTTCTTGGAGATCATTTCTTTTTCTAGTTACTTCTGTAACTCTGTTTATTGTCGATATGATGTTTTTTTTTTCTATTATTCTCTTTTTGTGCAGGTAAACTGGTGAAGGTTGTCATACCCCGACCGAGTCCTGATGGCCAGCAGCTTCCTGGTGTTGGAAAGGTCAGTGTATAGGAGATGCATTTTTAATACAATATTTGCAAGAAAATTCTTTTCTTCTGTCATTTCCATTGTAGTATTTCTTAGCTGTAGTTTTGGTTGAAACTTGTTTTTAAGTGGTCCTGACGAAGTAGTATTGTATATTGTATGGTATCATAAGTCTTGAAATCCAGTATCTGGTGTATTTGGGGAACATATTCTATGCATTGTCTATATATCTTGCTAGCCTTTTGTTTTCTTGTAGGTATATCTTGAGTTTGAAGACACTGATGGGGCATCAAAAGCAAGGGCAGGGCTGCATGGGAGGAAGTTTGGTGGAAACCAAGTTGTTGCCGTCTACTACCCGGAGAACAAGTTTTCTGTGGGGGAATATGATGCCTAGTTGTTTCATGTGTTATGGTTTATCCAGACTAGACTTATAATCATTCCTGTAGAATTTAGATTTCGTATGAAGATTAGTGACTTCCAAGTATGATAGATATAACCTTTTATATATGGGATGCTTTTGAAGTGTGTTTTTGTGCGATTGGTTTAATATTACAATTTGGTAAATTATTTCAGAAGTAACTTTTGTTAGAATTAAATCCTTGCATATTGGGCCTTTCCTTTTGACTTGTGCAATGCTTTTGCTTGTATTTACCGATACACTAGAAACTTGGACTTAGTTTTTGGAGGCAATAGTCTACCATTAGAAATTCTGGAAGACATTGCAGGAGGCAAAGTTGTGGTTGTGATATTGTTGAAAACACCTTGGGGAAGGGCTGTCTGATGTTGATACTTTTTTGATGTAATTCCTGTATGGAGTGTAACCATATATGTAACAGGCACCTTAATTTAATGTAACACTTCTTGGCAACTTGTGTCAATATTTAAAAGGTAGGTGCATATCATACAAGTACAACCCATTAAGGTGAAAATATTCCTAGTAGATGATGCGGAACTGCAGTTATCATGCTTAGTGGTATACAGCGAGGTCTTACTTTTAACCTCGCCTAGACGACAGCAGCTTCCTTATATTAGATAGTTTCTAAAACTGTGGTTTGTTCCAGCGGCCGTCTCTGCTCTCTAGTCTTTACCCCTGTTGGAGCATATGTGACGTACATGGTCTGCTGCGTATTGTGAAATTGGATTAGTTGAAGTCTCAACACACTTGCAGCGTACTTCATTGTCTCTATCCTGGTCTTGTTGTGGTGGTCATTAATATCAGTGAGCAGTCTCCCTTCTTTATATCCGAGTTAATTCCTATCTTTGCCGTGCTTATTTTCAGAGAGCCTGACTTGTCATGCAAGTCCACTTGCAGATAGCTAAATGTGATTCATGAAGTAAATTTTTTTTTTGTTTTTTGCATGAAAGCATGTAAAGGCACCAGCATTGTTTAAATGGCCAATGCAGCTGAGTCAATGTTAGGCCTAAAAGAAGTCCAGTGGGCAAGGATGGATCCAGGATTTTCGTGGGAGGGGAAATAGCTAATCAAGTTCAAACCTATTAACTAATCAGATACTAAATAAAAAAAATAATACTTTAACTTATAATTTTCAATGCTCTGACTTCTAATTTCCGATAGTCTAACTTCTAATCACCAATTAGAATTCATAAAATTTATTCTAATTTTAATTATAATTACAAATCAAAATTCCAGAAGGCAAATAAAATTTCAGGATGGAGGGGAGGCAAAGTTGGTCCAGATCTATATATTTCCATAAAAATTCAAAATCCATTAGGAGAGAGCTACTGTTTGGATTACTCGGTCTGTTAGTTGCTCGAACTCAGCCGGGCCAATTTGAGGGCAGTGGCAGATGGAACTTTGTGTAATTTTCGGTTCTCTTTGTGACCGAGTAATCCAAATATTTAGTAACAACTAACAGACCCCTAGAATGATCCCTCTGGAGTTGCTGACCTTTGGGTCCACCCAGTATCACTCTCCTAAATAATGAAATACCCATGGGGTCTGCTCATCAGCAGTGGCGGAACCAGAAATGATCGGTAGGAGAGGCCCAGTCACCTCGTCGCGGAGACGCGGAGTCCAATCGCCACTCGCCAGAGTGCCATCGCCCATAAACAGGGGTGCCAGTTTTTTTTTTTTTTTATTAAAAGGGCTCTGTATATTTTCTGAGCCGAGGGGCCAAGGCCCAGGCTGGCCCAGGCCTTGGTTCCGCCCCTGCTCATCAGCCATTTTGTAAAAGGGAAACCCAGATTCATAGCCTATCGATTCAATGACAAATCATAATTGTTGCCAGTTTGTTCGAAAGCTCATTTTGCTAACAGGTACCAGAGATACAATTTGGCAAGGTCAATCTTAAATATTAAATCCCAGTTGCAGTTTAGTTAACTAATTTGCCACTGTGCAGGATTTGTTAAACTATGCGGTAATGAAACATGGAATGAAGTTTGTCCAGGCACATCACAGAAATAATTGCATTTTAACCACACTAACATAGGACCATGATACATGAGTATAACAACAGCATATACTGAACAATATCAAAAATGACTGAATTGTGTAGCTGTACAGATGATATATTATTAAAAAAAAATTCTCGTATAACAATAGAAAAAAAAAAAAATCACATCAATTCCCCATGAAAAAACTGTTATATCTATTTTATGTTTGCTCGCTCCTACCTACCTACATTTCCCAGAGTAAAAAATGATTGCAAAAATCAATAAAGTCAAAAACAATATATTATTCCAGAGAAATATGGTGAATTGAGCTACCTATGCAGTTATTCATTTTTCCGCTGCTTAGCTGATTTTGGAAGGTTGTATAAAATCAATCCGAGTAACAAAACCGAAGCACCAAGTACAAATGAGGTGCTTAATCTTGAGCCATGGGGCATGTATGGTAATGGAAGAGAGAGAACATAGATTGATATAGGCACTGCAGATAAAAATTGCAAGGAAAATATAGAAAATTATCAGAATCATGAAGGGAGGATGCTGGGCTGCAAAGAGGAGGAAGAGGGAGAGAAAGAGAGGACCTGCTAATGCAGTAGTAAGGGAAGCAACTAAGGCAGATGACATCTTCACAAGATTTAGCAGTGATATATTAAAAATCATGTTTACTGTTATGAATAATAGCGGAAGAAATGGAGCTCCATCACATTCTGAAAAATTAAAAACATTTCAGTAGAATAGAAGCACCTAAATGTATAAAATCAAAGTATTTTTTTCAGGTTCTATTTCTTGAAATTTTTCTGTTTATTTGGGTTCATGTATGAACTAGAGCAAAAATGACACAGATACCAGTGCCTGGTGCCCGTTAAACTTACCTATTTGATCATCACCAGTATTTAAGAAGCATGATGCCCCATCATTCATGTATGCCGGCAGATCACCAAACTGGATTCCTTTCAAGTTTGAAAGAAATGGCAAAAGAAGAAAAACAAAAAGAGCCTGCAAATTGAAACTTAATATTTAAACTCCAAAAATTATATTTAGAAAGATTTACTTGCATCATAACCCCTTCAAGGACAATTATATGAGATGCAATTACCAGGAAGTGGTAATTGTTATGAAACTTTGTCTTTTATTCTGTTCAGTGCATGAAGGATGCTATGTGGGGTTCCCCAACTGTTTCACCTCACTTATTCTTAATTTTTCCAGATCCAATGTTTCACAATGTACTGGTAATTGTAAAATCTGACTGCTATGGTATACCTTGATTGTATTAGAGAACCAAAGAAAGTGTAGGTACATATTTTTCCACATTCGTCAATTGTACAATCTATCAAATTGTACAATAGTTCTTTCCTATGTTATAACAAAGGATAAGATATAATCAGAGTCAACTAGGCATGTAAAAGAACCACCTGAAAGGCCGAGCCAAAAGAATTAACCACAAATATGTCTGGCCGTTTTCCCTGTGTAAATAGTATATACAAAAGTTATATTTCGAAAATATATCTAGCTTAGTACCAAATTGCCTTCAGAAAATTAAACATCATATATAATATCTTAAAGTTTTGAGGATATTTAAAACCATGCTAGAACATTCTAGGGCTAAGACAATTCTCTAATATTGGCATTGCACTATGGTATCACTCTGTCCTGGTGGTACTACCGTACTAGTACCAGAATTGACTGGTACAGGATTAAGTTGATTACATAGCTGATTTTGACTAGGTTTTTCTTTTTTTCTTGAGTTTTTAGGGTCACAATTTCTATTGTTGACGCATTAATTAACCTCACTAGCAACTCAACAGTAAAACAAACAAAAAAGTAGATGCTTAAAGATATAGTATCCTGCAGACCAGCTGCAACATCTTTGCAAGGAAAATATGTAACTAAATTGCTTCCAACCTTTTTACAGCATAAGTTCGATATAAAAACATTCTATTGACTAACCTTAAGATGCCTTTCTCCATCAATGAAAATAAACTCCTGAAAGAAAGATGGTTGTTAGAAACTGGAATCTTCCAACTAAATCCAACAAATAGATAATTAAATTGCATAACTGTACACAATGTAATAAGCTTTTCTATAAGACCTTGAGAATGGAAGCGCCAGCTTGCAATGCAGAAGAGCCGATCATCATCATTGGCCATATGAATTCAACATTTGATAGAAACTGACCCTCGTCAGACCCACTGCAATCACACAAAATTGCACATAGTTACAAAGCAGTGAATTAATCATGGAGTATCCAGTTGAACAAGACTCTGAACCTTCTGCTGGGAGTAAATATGTGTACTAGTAAAGAAAGCTGGTACCTTTGGTAAGACAAAAAAAAATACAAGAAAACTAACTCTTATTCCTGGAAAAATAACTGATACCTTGTGACGGCTATAATGACACCAGAAATGACAAGAAAGCAGCCCAAAAGTTGATTGAGAGAATATGATTTCCTCAAAAATAGGATAGAGAATATAATTTGCCACACCAAGAAAGACTGCATTTTTTACACCAGATAACTACATTATTTTCTTCATCTAGAAAGAAAGAGAAATTTCAGAGATATACTCCAGATCATGCTCTCACCATCATCTTTTTTTTTTTTTAACTGCCAGGATCTACTGATACCTAAAAGATTTCCATGTATTAAAAACATACTGGTGGATGAGTGTACCTTTGGTTGCCAGTATGATTTAAGCACCCCAATTTTTTGTCTTTTCCTGGTTATGGACTAATATATGTACTGGGACAGATACATGTCTTCAACATATCTATATTAAAACAAAGCTAAAATGAATTGAAATTAGTTTGTTACCTGAGACAAAATAGGTATGGCTGGCCCAGGTAGCATAGCTGCTTGGAATTTTAATACAAAAGGTTATTCTTCAGGCAAGTTATTATTAGTTTCTGCAAGAAATTACAACTTTTTTCTGCAATGATAATTGAAAATTTAAACAGCATTAAGTATTTACCTCCAGCCGACATGCCTGAAGCCACACCAAGGGCTTCTAATACACCAATTACCACAAAATGAACTTTGGGAAGTGACAACATTTCCTTAGTAACTATCCCTGCACGATATCTTAAGAAAAGTATAGAGAAGTATACTGCCACATACCTGTGATGACCAAAGAAAGTATTGAAGGTTATGCTGTTATCACTGTAAAAATTAAAAAATTATCCAAAAGACTAGTACTAACAGTACCCATGATATATCGAGGTACATAACCTGGCTCGTGCTGATACTTAAATGAGTACTCATATGAGCAGGAATACCTAGGTAATAGTGTACATCTCTGTTCAGGCCCTTCAGTGTAGTACACACTTTACCATACAAATTACCAGACTTAACAGGTGTGGTAATCTAAAACTGTAATCTATCTTATCCAAATGTTTAAGGATAAATATTTTCCATCTTTCTGTCAATTGAATATGTTCACATAAGCAAAGCACAAGCAAATACTACGTGTTTCAAATTTGACCTGAAAGATATCAAATATGATACATATTTTGAAAGACGTTTCTCTTTGGCATTTAATCAAACACCTGAACGTAGAAAAACACATCCTCATATTATAACTAGCAGCCCAAAAAAACATATCTATTCGACATAAATCCACATACTGCATAATTTCAAAACATACCCAAAGGTAGTAGCTTGAGCGAGGAAGAAAGGATAACCCTTCATGGGGACAAGCGCCAGCTTGTAAAGAACGCGATTCGTTACAGCTAGAAGAACTGTCGCGCCGACAGAAGCAGCTATCCCTCTCACCGCCATGGCTCAGCCGATTGTACTAAAGAAAGAATTGAAAAGGAAGGACCGAGGAGAAGTGGAAAGATGGAAAGGAAATGGAAGTAAAACCGAGGAAGAGGAGGGGTGCATCCCACATGTGACTATGTGAGTGCAACTCGATTGCTTGCATGAATTTCAAATTCATGAGATTCAAAATCCATTGGTACTGACTTGATGGAGACGCAAAGATGTTTCATTTGCCGGGTCGAACGGGTCTCTAGAAAGTAGAAACCAGTAGCTGTAGCTCTCAGTTTTGGGTTCGGAAACTTCGTCCGAACTCCGAAGGGCTTTCGTTTCGTCTGAAGAAGGTTTTTGTAAGCCCGTATGATTTTGACAAATATTACTTCTTTTATCGAAAAAATCATTTATTATTTTTATGCGCTGGCGGTGGCACGGGTGTTGCTCATTTGAAAAGAACATATTAAAGTCTAGTCAAACTGGATCGTGAAGGCCCAACAACTATTGAGACAAATTCGGCCCAGGTCCGAAACTACACTCAGATCAATTTGGGAGGAACAAACTTGGCACAACAACTACTAATTACAGAACTGTGGAATTATTCAATTAGCTCGGCAGTTGCATATGCTGGTTAAAAAATACCTAGTTAACAAACTTCTATCTATTGTAAGAAAAAGAAAAAAAAGAAAGCCTCAAAACTTTATATATCATGATTCATGAGATCATTATTGAAATGACAACCTCTTATATATGTACGCATTACATAGCCTAATTAACTCAATCTTTATCCTAAACCCAGGAGCCAGCAGCTCCTGTACCAAATTAACAAATGTATAACTAAATAGATGAATAAATACAATTTTATTCAGCCTATAATTAATAAAGATGCATCCATCTATAAACAATATATCGCCTTCACATTGTGCTCTAAGAATGGCAAGCATGCAAACTTAGCATGCATGCTTTAAATTTTGAATTAACAAAAGAATGGTGGTTTCTCCAAACCCTGAAACCCAACCTTGCAATAAACCTTAATTACCAACACTGTTGAACATCTCTCCATTTGAGATACTCCAACCCGGAGAGGTAATGCGTGTAGGCCCCGGCAATCACCAGCAAATGGAATAACTGGTGACTGTGGCCCACCAAATCAAACCTCCCTGGAAACCACCGCTCCGGAATCCTTGTCGCGTAAATCATCACCCCTAGCCCATAAAACATGCCCATGAATGCCTCGAAAACCGTGGAGGCAACCACTTCAGGCCGGTAGTGAAACCAAATTAGCTTGTGCACTACGGGCACAAGGCCTGACACACCCATGCACGAGAAAAGCGCGGCCCGCACATGCCTGAAGGAAGGCATTTGAAAAACGGGCACCATGGAGACTAGTACCGTGGCGATCCCGAATATTGTGATGAAGCCCATGTAGAGGTGGCGGTAGAAGGGGTCACAGAGAAACGAGTAGTACACCAAGGGATAGAATGATGTGACGATCAATGCAGAAATACCTATTAAATATAAAAGATAAAAAAGAAGAACAAATTCAGCATATATATATTCTCATTCAAATTAGAACCTTAATTTAGAGCATTAATCATTTTGAGATTAATCATTCAAATTAGAACCTGCATAGTCGAGGCGGAGAGAGATGTACGCAGTTTGCTCTGAGTGGCAAGAAATGAGATGGCAGATGGTGCTGATAAGAAGGCAAAACATTGCACCTGAAAGGAAAGCAAAGAGCGGCCATCGAGTTATCGGCTCAGGACCCGGTGCCGGTGGTGTGGTTTTGGGAGTCTGGAAATTAAAGAATTTGTTAATTGTAAAGATGATCAATTAACGGAAATGGGGTACTTCCATATCATCTCATATCATATCCATCCTTCACACATTTAATTTCAAATGGCTCAAAATTAAGATGCATGTTGGTTGATTAATTGGGTATCTGTCACAGTTTGGTATTGCTTTAGCGTTGTGACTTGTGAGGGATAGGACTTAGGAGGAAGTGTCTGTCCATTTCTGTATAGAATGGAGAGGAAGGGGACCTAAACAAATCTGGTTAAACTTAAAGCCATGAAAGCCCAAGAATTTATGACAAAATAGTATTGTGTATTGACACAAACAGCGAACAAGTTCTGTTCCAAGTTTCCAACCTACCTACCTACCGTATAGCTCACATAAATATTTCTTTTTATGATATATCTATCACTGGCCCCTGCAATGATGATCAACCATTTGAGGTTTGTACAACATACACTATAATCACTTAATTTTCAGCTATAAATATTTGCAAATTTTGAACTTTGTACGTAGGATTGACAAATATATATAGTCGTCCAATTAACAATTAGCTATTTGATTTTAACACTTAGCTTAATGTTATTAACAATTAACTAGTTGCAAATATAAATATTCAGTAATAAATAGTGGGGTGGACATAATCCGAGTGTACACCTAAATAAACCAACCCTTCTTTATTCATGAAAGAGGATCAACATAAAAAACCAACCTGGACACATGCATTGGTGTGGTTGCTAACATGTGAAGAGCGACAAGTAGTAGGTATCTCTGTTGTACCAATTAAAGGCCAGCTGCACTGTGGCTGCATTTGCATTTGAATTATTTCCCTTAATTGCTCATCATGAGATGGAGAGAGAACTGTTGCAATTACACCCAATTGTGCCTCTGACTCTGTCCTGTTTTCTTCCACCAATATTTGATGATCCAAATTTTGTTGAATTTTGGAGCTTATAGATCCACCTATCCTTGGTATCACCATGGCGGTCAATATTGTCAAGCACAGAAATATCAAAAATCCTATTAAATGCCTGAAAACAAAAAACAATGAATTTAACAGTACACATAATTAATTTAATGCATGTTCTACACAAATTAACATACATATATATTTTTGGATTGAAAAGAAGAACTTACGACCAAACATTGAGTGTTTCATTGTGGATAGAAAATATGCTAAGTAATGTGTCCTTCATCGGCCATTCGCAGCGGTAATATCCCAAAATGAACTCATTATCCTTCATATAATCTGGCAAATCACTGTAACAAACTAGCTTGCATTTTTTTGCCTCTTTGCATTTATCTTCCCCTTTCTCTTTGATTTCTTCTTTCTCGATTGAGCATGCTTCGCCCAATGCTACAGTAGAGGTTGCCATGGTTTCCTCTATGCATACAACCTCTCCCATATTGTATATTTCTTTCTAGAGATAAAATCAAGTACCAATTAAAACTTGGTACTATAGATATAGATATATGTCTTCCCCAAAGAATGTAACTTGATGGAGAGAAGAACAAAACTTGGCGCCTTGGAATAAATTAAAAAATGAATGAAAGGTGGTAAAAAATATTATGGGTTTGTGGGATTTGGTTGAGAGAGAGAGAGAGAGAGAGAGAGAGTAGAGAAGAAGAAGAAACCCCTACCCTCTCCTCTCTCTGTACGCTAATAAGTTGGTGCGCTGTTTTCTATGCTTTGATGGTGTTTAGTTGTGAAGAGAGGACAAAGAGGGAGAGAGAGAGAGCAGGGAATTGGAATAAAGTGAAGATATATTCTTGTTTGATCCCCTTAAAAATGTTTGAAAGAGATTCGAAGATTCCTGTATGTGGGTGACCTGTGCAATAGTACTTATAGGTTGTAGTTTTGCAGATATAGAACTAATCAAGGAAATTAATTACAAGTTAATTTATACTTGATTTGGCTACACGTGTTTGTTATATGCACCACTACACCAATGTATATATATATATATATAGTCAAACAAGTTATTAATTCAAGTCAAAGATTATTATCTCTTCTTTCTCTGTTATTCTAATTAATTTTCCTTTTAAGCATTCTTCTAATAGATTTTTTTTTTGATAATAACCTTTGTATATATGTAATGTAATAATAAACTTTGTATATTATTGTTATTGTTATTGTTATTGTTATTATTATTATTATTATTATTTTGCCTTGTGTTTGTGGAGGCCGGATGGCCATCAATTCTCTTAATTGATCATAGCTGTTTGATCATCCAGTAGCTAATAGTCTGTTTTCCATAATGCTACTTTCTGATATACTACTTGAAACATTTATTTTAAATTTATTTTGTATTTTTTTGTGAACATTTAATTAATGTGGGTTGGATGTTGGTTAGTTTGCATCAATGTGAGTTCTGTTGGCATTGATTAATTAATTAATCTTATATCACTTTTTAGCTGGGACCCTGCTGTTTGCTGTGCTTGTTTGGAAGGAAGATGGCATCACATTAATTAATTTAAATGGTAAAAGTGGAGGCTTTGTTTACATATTACTAGAATTTTGCTGTTTTCCACTTTTAGGGATACTAGAAAAATTTAAACCATGCACCTACAAAACATTGGTAAAATCCTTGGATGGTTATTTAATTAAAAAATGTTTCTCATTTCACAAGTTATTTTGTCTACCAAGACCACCAGATTTTCAGTTGGTCACCTATCCTAGTCAAATTATGCATTCGATATAAAATTAGAAATCATATAAAAAATAATTGTCCGTATTATAAAATATTGTCCACTTGGCTTAAAATTATACATATTTAATTTGTGTACTAGAAAGATTTGTTGCACCAGCACATACTGTCAAGGTTAACATGTTATTATTTTATTGAATTAAAATTTTAAAGCCTAGTGCCATCAAATAATAAATTAGATCAATCAGTTATTTATGTAAGGAGTTGCTTCATATATAAAAATTACAGTCTTTTTTTAATTAGAGTCTTTTTTGGATTAATTTTTTTGAAAAATTACGGTTATTCATGTAATTAAAATTACAGTCACTTTCTTAAGAAGACCTTAAGTCTCACTGTAATTTTTTTTAATTTTTATATATAAAAATTACAATCCCTGAGAAATTTTATACGGTTATACATTCATACTTAGTTTTCCCCTTAAATATTTGCCTTGGGAGGAGAATGGGGCAAGACCCTCCATATAAATTAAAATATTACATTTTGATCCTTTGTGGGTGTTCGGCACGGGCAGATTAAGTTTCCTTAGAGCTGTTTAGCATCTTAAAGAGCCTTAAGCTTGTCAAACAAGTGCTTCTTTACAAAGCTTAAAACCACTTTCTTAGTCCTCCTTTTGCTCACTTTTCTTAAGCTTGTTCAAAATTTTAAGTATTGATTTTACATGGCATAAGCATTTTTCCAAGCTTAAGGTCTTCTTAAGAAAGTGACTCTTCAACTTTATTACCGAACGGGCTCTTCTTAGTGCAGCTTAAATTTTAAGCTTGTGATCCTTGCCTAACACCTTCTTAGAAATGAGGGAGGGAGTCAGACTTTCAAATTATGAAAAAAAAAAGAAGTTAAATATAAATGAGAATAAATTATATAAAATTTTCATGCTGCGAATGGAGTTAATTTTATAATATTAATAGTATTTAACCGCTTCTGATGTACTTCATGCAAACTTTAAAGTTTCACTTTTAACTCATCCAACACTTTGAAGAAAAAACTTTCAGAGGCCCTAATTTTGTAAACTGACGTAAATATTGCTGTCTCAGACAAAATGATGAATTTGACATGTTGGACACTGGAGCTTAAGTTAATAATGCTTTGCTTATTAAATTATTTTGGATACTGTTTGCCAAACTGATTATGTTCCGAAATTTTTATTAATATTAAAAAAAATATAAAATTTAATGTTCTGCCCTCAAATTCAGAAAAATTTCAATTATGTTCAATCCGGAGAATAATTTTCCGGGTTCAAAAATTCACTTTCTAGAGAATTATTTTTCGAATTTGAGTTTTTCTATAATTAAACAGAACATGTTATGATCTTTTTATTTTTTATTGAAATATAAGAAATATTTTATATATTTCTTTGAAAATAGATGGAATACATATAATTTGATTTATTACAACATCTACATTCCAACAACTCAAATGAGTTTCTAAATAACTGTTAACCACTTTTTAGAAATTAAGGTCTTTAAAGTTTCTAATTCTCACATTTCTGAAATTAATTTTAGAGTTTCTATTAAGCCGCGTCAGCAGCAAATTAAAAAGGAGAAATAATTGGCTCCAATTATTTGGCCAACATGGAGTTTATAAACAGTTTCTTAATAATAAACTTTACTGCATAGTTTCTAAATAAGAAACTCTCCCACATCCCTGAAACTGAATTAGAAACTGCCATGTCATATTAGAAACTCTAATAATACCACGGATGCATATGCTCTTAGAAAGACTGCGAGAAATAATCCGGATCAACATTTTTCAGGCCGGATTTTTTGTGGCTATAAAAAAAATTAAAATATTTCTTTGTGTGTTATTGAAGAAAAATAAAATTATTTTGAATCTGAGTTATTGATCCTGGTTCAAAAGTCACTTCTGGTAAATACATAAACTATCATGGTCCTTCTATTTAAAAAAAATGAGAATTTGCTCACACGAAATGATTTCATATCAATTTTATTTCAATATAGATACAATATCTTAGAAATTAAATATATTAGAAGGACCATAATATTTTTTTATTTACTCAGAAGTGACTTTTGAACCGGGATCAATAACTCAGATCCAAAATATATATATTTTTTTTCAAATAACACAAAGAAATATTTTAATTTTTCTTACAGTCGCAAAAAATCCAGCCCGAAAAATGTTGATCCGGGTTATTTCTCATAGTCTTTCTAATAAATCAAATTATATAGTATTCCATCTATTTTTAAAAAAATATATAAACTATTTTTAATATTTCAATAAAAAAATAAAAAATAATAACATTTTCTGTTTAATTAAAAAAACTCAAATCCGGAGAATAATTCTAGAAAAGTGAACCTTTGATCCGGAGAATAATTCTTCGGATTGGACACAATTGGAAATAACCCGAAACGAGTGCAGATTGTTAAATTTTGAAATTCTTTTCGAATATTAATAAAAAATTTGGGATTATGTTACAGCAAATAAGATATATATATTATTGCTTGGGACTTTAATTATTCATGATATGTATATTATTGCTTCTTCCTCTTGTGAACATGTTCTTTATACTTTGAGAAAGACACTTTGACTTGAATTAGTGAGGGGTTCATAAAGACAAAATTAAATTTGAGCAAAATATGGTAAACTCTTCCGGACTTAATAGTAGCACTCAATGGACTCAAAACATCTTTATGGTAACCTAAAAATGGGATAATTGGCATCAAAAATTGATTACACCTACTTCTAGCTGCTCTCTCCCTTGTGCTTAAAGAAGCACCTTTTAATTTTCTCTTTCATTAAGAGAAAATATGATAATAATAGTTAGTCTCTCTTTTACACCTTGTTTGGATGGAGAGTACAGGAAGGGAGGGAATGGAAAAAAAAGAAAACTTTCCGTTGAATTATGTTTAGTTGATAAAATTATGTTGGAGGTGAAGGGTATAGGAGGTGAAATATTTAACCTTGTATTATTGTAATCAATAGAATCGGTTTCCCTTCCGATTTGGAGTGTAACGGATGGAAAGAAATTTTGTTGCAAATATTTTTAGAAAAAATAGCACAAATACTTAACCATATATCTTACCTATATATTTCTCATACAAATTTTTTTGTCACAAACCTACAACAACTACCGAATTTCTCATTAACCTTCTAAATTTTAATCAACCAAACAAGAAATAAGACGGAAAGGAAAGTTAAATTTATTTTCTCTCATTAATCATCCAAACATAAAGAGGTTAAATATGTTAATCTTCATTTCTATTCCATTCCATTCCCTTCTATTCTTCACCTCCCCTTCCTTCCTCTACTCTCCACCCAAACAAGGTGTTAGAGTAAAATTAGTGTTTTTAACCTTTGGTAATTTTTTTAGTGAGCTTAACTTCAAATTCTATCGGATTGACTTCAAACTGTTGAAATCAATCAATTTCGCGAGTGATCTATTTACATATTAAATTTATAAATTTTCAAATTAGTTTAGTATAAAATCAAGCCGTAAAAAAATGATAAAAAATGAATATATTAAAATTAACTTATAAACTTTTTTCACTGTTTGACTTTATATTAAATTGATTCAAAACTTTATCAATTTGATTTGTAAATACATCACTCGTGAAGTAGATTGATTTCAACGGTTTGAATTCATCATTTGAAGTCATTCTAATAGATTTTATAGTTGAACTCATAAAAAACTTTGTAAACTTAAGAACACCCTAATTCTTTTGAGAATAACATCTTTTATACTTCATTGAGAAATTTAGTATATGGCTTTGTTTCTTTCAAAATGATTTTCTTTTTTTTAGGACGAATCAACATTTAAAATATTTTAAGATTCATCTCAAACTTTATTTAAAGGTCAAACAAGATAAATTCTACAGTGTGCATTAATATTTGTGTGAACACCTGCTATGCATTATTCATATTCCTCTAGATAATTAATTACCTTCGCTTCTAATTCGGTTAAGTGTGTATATATATATATATATATATATATAGAATGATTTATATTGTTACATAGGTGAGCTACATTTATCCGAATTGCTTATTTTCTTATGTGACTTTTGTAGGTAGACTTAACCAAAATCTTCTTCTATATGCTTCTTTGAGGTCAGATATATATATATATATATATGGGTGTTTAAATAAAGACCTGGTCAATCATATTCAACCTATATATTGTTTGACTATATTCAATTTTGAGTTTGTCTACTTCAACTATATTACCTGTCTTAATTTTTTTTTTTTTAAATAGTATATATATGATACAGCAATATAATTAAGCTGCAAATTTTCCAAAAATGCATCAAGCAATCAATAGTAAATTATTTAATTTTTAGATGTGCTTAATTAATTATGGCCGAACAAGATGAACAATAATATAATATTTAAAGACGGTAGTTATTTTTCGTTTTCAATATTGCGTATAGATAATATAGCTCATCTATTTTATAGGTATTTCTATGGAGAAATATTAATGAAAGCAATTTATTTTTTAATTGACTAGTTGTTGTGGAGATAGAAACATATATATCAAGTTAATGGCAAACAGTAGGTCAGATGGCCATTTAATTTATAAAAATGGTTAATGAAAAATAAATAAATGTGTCCAGATTTTTAATTGCTTGATTAACAGGATATATATATATATATAGTAGGGCTATTGTGCTTTGCAAAGTAAAGCCATCGTTTTACTTCGGCTTACTTTTTGGATTTTCAAAGTCCAAAACTTCGATCCGACCGTTCAAGTTGATCTACATATTGAAATGTGCTTGCAGACCAAATTTTACATTTTTTGGAATTTTTTTACTATTTATTAAGCCACTTTGAAAATTGCTGATCACATTGTCCAGAAAAAACAGTGCAACAAAATTCTGGACCATGTGATCAGCAATTTTCAAAGTGGCTTAATAAATAGTAAAAAAATTCCAAAAAATGTAAAATTTGGTCTGCAAGCACATTTCAATATGTAGATCAACTTGAACGGTCGGATCGAAGTTTTGGACTTTGAAAATCCAAAAAGTAAGCCGAAGTAAAACGATGGCTTTACTTTGCAAAGCACAATAGCATAATTCTATATATATATATTGCTTCGTTTGATACGTCACGTTCAACGGTTTGAATTTTCTTCATTCAATCATATAGTATAAATTAATTTTCAGCATCACAAAATAATGTTTGAAAAATCAGAATGGCAATTCTCACCCGATTTGTCAGTTTAAATCCAATATGACCCCCCCACAACCAACCCACACGCAATAATTATTGGACTGGTTAGTAGATCAGATCCGGATGAAAGCATTTACAAGGGACTGTTTGTTTGATCGATTCAAATTAATTTGAACTGTTTATATCTTATTACCATTTACTTTAAACTATAAAAGTTGGACTGCAAGTTAAAAACGCCAAAGAAAATTATATCAAAATAAATTTTGAGTTTTAGTACTCTTAACTTTTATTTATACCAATTTTATTCTTAAAATTTGAAGAAAAAAAATACCAGGTCGATCCTTTTAACTTTTGCAAATTGACAAAATTGGTTTTTGGATCTTTATGCACCAAATTTATTCTTAAGTTTTCAAGATAAAAAATTAAGTTTGTCTTAAGTTTTGAAAACAAACTATGGTTGTTTTGAGAGAAATTTTTTTCTTCTTTTTTTTTTGGTAAAATTGGGGGTCAAGCCAACGAATTTAATATCCACAATGAATCTTTATTGGAGTTTCAAATATGCAACTCTCACACGGAGAGCATTGTTTTTGCTACCGGACTAAAAATTGTTCTTGTTTTGAGAAAAGTTGAATAAAATAAAATAAATAATACATATCCAATGATTGATTGGGTGCCAATGAAGTTTAGAAGTCCCACTTAGACTTAGTTCTCTAATTTTAAAGGTCAATTTGATGTAAATGAAAATTAAAATTTAACCACTAATTTAATTTTTGTAGAGAAGTTCAAGGACTAAATTTCACCTTACATAAAGTAATAATGCATATCCAACACCTTAAAAAATATAACGCATATCCAACATTTTTTTTTGTTACATATTAAATTGACGCATCAAACATTCTCAAAGTAGTTGCTTGAGCTAGAACTAGAACTAGAACTAGAAGTGTACGGTGACAATAAATCACACTTTATTGCAATCTTGAGGACACTAGTACAGGAATGGAAATTTAAGACTTGGTCTCCTTAGATTTCACTAGTTCAGTAACTATTCTATGAGAATTACTTTACTAGCATATTTCCCAAGTGATTTTTCTCCTTTGTTGTACAGTGTATACAAGTCTGTGTTGTGAAAAACAGTCGGTTAAGGTTAGCCAATCAGTTAGTCATTTTTATTATTCTTTTTTTTTTTGTATTTATCCGTCATATGTATTATACTTTAACTTGTCTTATTTAAGTTTTTCTAAATGATAATTTCATAAAATTTTATTAATTAATAATGAAACTAAGTTAAAATAAGTTTATTTGATAAGTTTGATAAATTAAATTAATCATTTTTAATATTTATAAGTATATGCACATAACTTTAATGAAAATGCAAAATTGTTCGCAAAACTGCGTACCGATTAATCGCTTAATGGTACCCCGTCTGTCCGACGAACTAAAATTGCAAAATTGCTAGCAGTGCTATGACTTATATTACATATTTTCATGCATTGCATCTGTTTTTAAACTATGTTTTGGAATTAATGTTTATGCATCTAACATGTTTCCCTGCCTTAAAGGTTGTTGGGGGGTTTCCCCTATTTTGCAATTCGGCACCGATCGATATCCTTGTGGGTTATGGCACTTGGACTAGGTAGGTTTTGATAGCTGTTATATTGCTACAGCTTTTTGGAGTTGGATAGCAGCTCCAAAAAGTAAGTTTCCCTTCGTAATGTAATATTAGGTCGTGTTTGGTGCTAATTTATGGATGATTTAGTTGTCTATTTAATTTTACTTTTTATTTTTTTCACTTCGTTTGACAACTTAAATCATGACTTAAATTAATTCGTCAATTAAGATGTTAGAAACTAAATTAATTTAATTTTTTATATTTTACACTTCGTTTGACAGCTTAAATCATGACTTAAATTAATTCATCTGAAGGAATAAGATGTTAGAAACTAAATTAATTTTACTTTTTATATTTTACACTTCGTTTGACAGCTTAAATCATGACTTAAATTAATTCGTCTGAAGGAATAAGATGTTAGAAACTAAATTAATTTTACTTTTTATATTTTACACTTCGTTTGACAGCTTAAATCATGACTTAAATTAATTCGTCTGAAGGAATAAGATGTTAGAAACTAAGAGGTATATAATAGTGGACCTTACATGCGAAATAAGTATGGAGTAAATTAATCTGTTTAAAGAAATGGAATAACTTATTCTGAATTAATTCTTCTCTTATTCTATTTTCTCCTTTTATTTTACTTCTAGTGTGGAGTAAGGAAAATTGTAAAAACAGACCATTAAAATGCACCATTGCAAAGCAGATAGGCGACATGATGTTTTTGCACAACAGAGCATTGTGTATTCGACGCATGTCAAATTGTGACCTTAACTCGGATTAGAAAACTTGGTACAAAAAAAATGCTCCCACTAATTTTATTTGTTTTATTTTTTATGCTCAATGGTACATCAGAGATGAATCAAATTCTACCATTCTGGCACACTTCACTAATAAATAATGGATGTTCAGTAGGCCTGTGCAGGCATGACCAGATTTTTATATCAGATTTTGGTAGCAACCGCTCGCACAGGGCATAGAATACCTAGAAGCATCATGTAACGGGCATTCTATCTAACTGACTAGATAAATAAAACTGGTACCAGAAGTGTACTGTGCCAGTTAGGCCTGGTGTTAATACCTACTATCATGCAACACTGGTCATTTAAATTTGAAATAAAATAGCAGATAAAAAAAAGGTGGAGAGCAAGCTTTTGGAGGAAGGAAAATTGACATTGTTGTTGTGCTTAATCTTACAAAACTTAAAAATAAATAAATAAAAATCAGATTCCATTATTCTTAGTGTTACAACATGGCCCATTGTCAAAGCTGAAACTGGCACAATTTTTACATTCTAACGGGTAAATTAGAAAGTACATAAACTAAATTGTACTTATAAAAACGACAAAATAGGCCGATATTTACATCCTGGATGTCGCTACACTATCTAAAAGTTGCCCATTCAAAGCAATACGCTTCAAATCTATGATATACTCATTTCTCAGAAAACCGAAACCGAAAGTGCCATCATCATATTCCCACACTCGCCCCTCCATGTTTCTCAAATTGCCACCTGGTCCACCAGCCAAATCAGGTATAACCAAGTCATAACTGGAATTGATAAACAACATTCTCGAAACAAGCCGCTCTTCCAATGAAACAGAATCACCCGTTAGATGCTCCCGGCTTGTGTATATCTTGTATTCTTCCTTGGAGAATGGGGCCTCAATGAAATCAGCATTTGGGGTCCAAAATAAGGGGGAGTAGCCTGAGAATTGTGTGCCTGGCTCACCAACTCGTCGGCAAGTTATTCCACCAACGTCATCATATGCTACAAGGTAGAATTCCAGGGACCTATTCTCACATATCCCCTGCTAAGAGAAAATTATTCAGATTTTTGCATTCTTCCACAGACCAAGTTGCAAGCTTTCTTTCATATACCTTACAGTTCTAGAAGGTAGAAACTACTTGTCATGACTTCATGGCACCTGTTTCCGAACATGCTTTCACCTAGATTGGGAATACTTTGGAAGTTCCCAACATCCTTTTACTCTTAAGTCTTAAGACATGTATATACTTTGTACATAATTATACATCTTCAAACTTTTTAACATTACAAGTAACACTGAAAATATTTAGACATAATTTCAAAAATATTTCTGCCATTGAATGATGATGAATTACATCACATTCTTCAAGAAAAAGCAATTTTCATTAATTAAAATTGTGAGTCAAAATCAACTTTTAGCTAATTGTTAAAATCCATTAAAATTTAGGGAATGAGAAGCTCTCAAGAATTGCAACTGCATTTCAAAAACTGCAAACGAGTACCCCAGGAGAGGGATTTTTGTTATTGTGAAGTGTGAACTACTCTATCCAGCTGACAATTACAAAATATGTAATTTCAATATACAAAATTGACCTTCCACAAACCCTGTAGAGGCCTGGTCGGTGTGGGGCAATAGTGAGTGATTCTGACAAAATGCTCAGCCACCAAACCACTCTTCCTTCGCTCTCTCTCTCTTCTCCTCTGTCTCCTCACACCCTTTTCACCGCATGGACTAGTACGGTTTGCAAAGTATTGGTACATCTCCAAGGTCGCCTGTATCAAAACCCAACAAGTTATTTCATCTACACATGGACCTTGTCCAAGAAATACATGTACCTAATTTTTTACTCACATAGGATAGCATAGCTCACTGGATTTCAAGAAAATGCACCTAATTTTTCAAGATATTAGATAATACAATTTAACTTCTAATTTGCCTGTACCTAACTAGTCCTGCTCTTTCCTTCAACTCAAAAGTCATAGCTGAGCCATAATCAAACCTTAAAATTCTGGTTCCATTGTTAACTATACGTGTAGTGAGAAACTTTCAGGTACTCAACTGATTCTTTTTCCTGGCATTTCAATTTAGGTAATTCACCCTCAGTGTTAAATAGCACTTGCATGCATGAGAAATTTTTTGCTGTCACTTACAACTGCACCAAAATACTGGGTATGATTTGCAACCGAAAAAATAAATTCTTGAAATTTCACAGGATTCAGACGCGAATTTTGGTCCAGTGAATTGTTATTAATTTATGTACCTCCCTTTGTCAGACCTGACGTAGTAGCAAAAAATGAATAGAATGCTATTTCTTTAGGTTTGAAGTACCCGATCAGGTGGAGACCCACTCTCAATCCCCATGGCGACCTCCATATCCTCGTCTCCTGACCTGAACCCTCCATTTGGCTCAACCACTAAGTGATTGGGTCCCACAAAACTCACGCTGACTGGTACCAGGTCTGAGCTCGGACCCACTTCCGACTCAAGATCCTCTTCCAGCTGTCTATAGCTCACCATCTCACCATCCGGAGACGTCCCCAACCACACAAACGGTGATTTAACCACATCATAAGAACCAGGTTCAGTGCAAGGCGAGACCTGCGACCCAGTTATGCAATTAGAGTTCCACTGGAAGAACAGGAGAGGGTGGCAAGTAGCATGTGCCCCACCCGAACCATGCCCGTGACCAATCCGGCGCCAGAAACCTATGAGGTTCTCCCATTGGTCGAGGGCCTGATAGAGGCGACGGGAGGTGCAGTTGGGGCCCCACGAGGCAGGAGAAGTGAATTGGCCCCAGCGGCGGTCACACATGGCATGCCAGAGGGAAGGCGAGCCGGGGAGTGGAGAGAAGCGGTGGGAGGTGCACGCCACGGCTGAGATCTCAGACGGGGTAAGAAAGGAGAGAATATTGACCTGGATGTCGTCGGGAAGCTCAGTGAAGGAAGGCGACGCCATGATCTCGATTAGAGTTAGCTGAGATCGAAAATCAACAAATGCTCGCCAGGTGATCGACGAAATGCTCGAATGAGGAGGAGAGAAGCGTGTATGTTCCTCTTAGTTCGTCCGTTTGATTTCTTCTTCCTTTACTTCTCTGCTTGTTTTCTGGTCGGTGTTCCGTGTTCCGTGTTTGGTTTGTTCTTTCGTACCGCTGGTGATCAGATCTCTTTTGCGTTCGTTATTCTTAGGATAATGCGCAATCGAGAGAATCCTGGGAGAGGAAGAGAGAACTTCAGTGGGAATATTCCTTAGATGATTGGGCTTGTATAGGTTGGAAAAGAAGAGCCCATTATTTTAGTTTGTATTTACAAAAGACCATAACATAGGCTGTGGGAGAAAATTTGGGCCTGCTGCAAAGCCCACCAGGCCAGTAGGTTCCACTTGTTTAAATTGGTACCAGCGAGATAATAAACATTCGTCTTTTGGCATCTTACTGTCGGGGTAATTACTTCATAATAATGTATCATTTGTATAACCCGATATATATACTGGTCGCATTGGAGAAATTAAAAACCATAAAATAAGAGCGGTGCCTTTCAGCGGTGCGAAAAGGGCGAAAAGAAAAGGCAAAATCATGACAGCTCTTTTTATTCGATTATTGAACTAATTCTCAACTATGAAATAGTCAATCTCGTGCCGCACTAGTCTTATTGTGATGGGTATCGGACTGAAGTAACGGTTCAGTCGCGGGTGTCTTCTCCTCTTCGGCGACGAAAGAGCGAGTGGGCTCCTGTCTATGTACAGGAGGTACACCTTCCGTTTTTTATATGCCGTTTGTGTTGTTTGTTGTTGTGTTTGGTTTGTTTGTGTTTTGGTATTTTTTGCTCTCCCATCTGCTTCTTCTCTCCTACTCTTGCTCTAATAATTTTTTATGGCTCCAACCCTGGCGGCTCTCCCTTTGAGAGACGACTATTCTAGTTCAGTTGATTAAGTTTCCGGTCCGGTTTGATTCAGTGTCTTTCCGGCTGCACATTTCTCTGAGCGGTGTCTGTCCTGGTCCAGTTGATTCAATTTCGGTCCGGTTTGATTCAATGTCTTCTGGACAGTGCACAAGGAAGGGTTCGATACGGTGTAGTCTGCCAGAAGAACCAAAACAAATATGCACGGTGAAAACAATCACTAGGCTCATCTCATTACAATCAAGCAAGAATGATCAAATTTGTATCCACAGAATACAAAAATATTATTTGTGTGTTTTACTTGTTGTTTATAGCTGAATGTTTTTAAAGACACTCATTGTTTAATATCATGTAACAACTAGTTTGTAACTCTTTTGAATCAATGCAATTGTCTATGGCTTTCAACCAAAAAAAAAAGATATATATAATGGTGCCAAGTTTTCCAAAGCAACTTCAAATTGAGGGCTGCAAGAAAGACCTTGTGAAATATGTGTACTATATAACGTTGTTGTAAAAAAAACGGTTTAGATCGATTAATCGTCACGGATTTTTTCAACTAATCGGCCAATTATTTCTAATTAGGACATATTATTGTCAATTATTCTCGATTAATCATTTAACAGTATCATGTCCGTCCGACAAGCGCATACCGTTATTTACAACACTATATACTATATAGTATACTCGACCGGATATTAGAAATGGAAGGTTCGAGCCCTTTTGTTAATAAAAAGGAGTACCGAACAGATTATAAGTATTGAAAAAATTATTAATGTGAGTTTGGCAATAATTCATTTTCATGGCTGAAAGCATCTCCTTCATTAATGGAATAATTTTTCTTAAAAAGAAAAAAGGAAGAACAGAGTTCCCTGTTTCCATTTCTCCATAGAAAAACGTAGGAAATATATCAAAAGTACCAAAACCAAAATTTACAATATCCAAAATAAATGTATTGCAATAGATGGGTTTCTTCAATAAAAAAATGACTCAAATTAATTAAGTGATAGATGACTTCTTTACCATTAGGTCCATTACAAAACCTCCAGTACCAAGAATCCAAGATAATGAGTCAAAGCTACTCCATCTATTCCTTTACCTTTATTTATATATTTGCTTATTATTATAATTTTTTTAATTTCTGTTATATTATTACTTTTACTACTACTGTTATTTTTGTTTTAATTGGTTTGGTTGGTTGGACCGGTGGAGGAAGGTTACTGAGCTCATCACATGTTATTTATTGCTAAGTTAGGTTGGTTTTAAATTTGAATAATTGCCACTAATGATGGCATACAATTTTAAACTTGGCCATTTATTTTTCAGCAATGATTTCAATGCTGGGGACCAGATGTTGAAATTTTTTATCCTTTTGTGTACTATTTGAGGTTGCTTTCAGACATTTAGCATTGCATAGTTATGATTGAAATGGAACAATTCAAAATTTCAGTGTCTGTGTAATGATTGAGAGTACACAAGTATTATGAGATGCTTAAAATATAGGTACCGAATTTATGTGTAGAATAATGTTCAAAAAGTGTAAATGAACAGTTCATCAGAATATAAATTATGTTGAAATTAATGTTGTAGTTGGAAAATAGTAAATAATTAATTGGTCAATTAGTTAAATGTTTGTGTTAATGTATTTTGTGTTTTCTAGATAAATTAAATGTTTGGGTTTTTTAGGGTTATGTTGGAATGTGCAATTCATGCACTTGATACTTGTATCATGGTAAATGTTATTTATGTTCTAGATATCTAAGAGGCATCATGTAGCCTATAAATAGATGAGTTATCATCTGTAATATGTAAGAGAATGAAAAAATATCAATATAGTATGAACATTTCTAGTACCCTTCTTCTCCTTACTATTTCTCTCTTCCAATAAATATAAAATATAAAACAAAATAACAAAAGGCCATGTATAGGCCAACAAATTCAGCATATGAACTCAATGTTGAACAACAAATTTATTTCTCTAGTCCGGATAATGCATCACATTGATAAATTATAAGGAAAATTTAGGAACTTCAAGCAAAAGACAGCTCTACTATGACACATCCCATGAAGACACCAAATATAACTAGTAGCAGGATCAAACTTGTAATAATTCAAACACAAACCTCCCCATGCAATGCATTTGTGTATTGCAACCAAAGATAAAACAGGAGATTATTACAACTCCACAATCTCAGCTTGTGCAGTAGCGCCGTTATTTGCTTTCTCACCGTCGCTCTCAAGTTGGCTGAAGTTTCCTTTCTCCTTGATCAACTGCAAGTGATGGTGCTTGCAATAGAGCTTTCCTTCATGTGCTATGTAGTTGGAAGGGCTGATTGTGCAACCGCCATGGGTGCATTTGAAGCAACTCTTGTGATACATTGTGCCATTTACTGTAACCTACGTACATCAGCAAAGCGCGTAGAAAGCAGTTATGCTGTCTGAAGTATGCATTTATAATTAAATAATCCAAATTTCAATAAGCAAATGTATAATTGATCTGTCAGAAGTGGTAATTATGGATTGTTATATTTTTTATATTGAGGTCTTTAGTCAACACCTAAAAAATATAAACGAATCATGCACTGAATAGAACTTCCCGGTACAATAAGTACGAAAATGCCCCTCATATTTGGTCATAATCTTATGTTTTTTTTTTTCTTTGGATACCAATTAGGTATCAGAGTACCCTCATAAGATTGGGGTGTATTTAATGATCGTTAATTATGGAAGAGAATATGGATATATAAAAGTGAAAACAAGATCTGATAAAGATTAATTAGCCTTAATTACCCTTTCAATTGGATAAACTGTCTTTTTGCAGCCAACACACTTCTCCCTTGTGCCGGCGAATTGACTTGAGACCTTGACAGCATTCTGTTCAAGTAAATTTTACAAATTTTAACAAACATTAGTGCAATTGGCATGTTATCAAATTCAACCTGGCATTGCTCTTATAAATTACTATTAATTTCAGAAGAGAAATGCAACTTGACTATGCAAAACTGGTACATTATGAAACCAGTAAACAACCAAGTTAAATTTTTTTTTTTTTTAATTAAGTACCTCATTTTCTATATGTTTCTCAGGCTTGACAACCTTTGGGGTACCTGAAAAGTGATGTGCAAATTTGATGAAATTATTTTGTATTAAAAATGATATAATTGTGAAGATAAAGATTGGGTTAGAGGTGCTACTTTTATCCGATTACCCGGATCCGATCTGGAACCGAACTGGATCCGACCCGGAACCGGTTAATTTGAGTGGGATATGGTTTAAAAAATATAACCGGTTAAATTATGGGTACGGTTACAAAATTAATAATTTAATATCCGATCCGGATCCGAACCGGAACCGATATTGTAATGGATAGGATATGGGTTTGATTTAGTTATCCGACCCTTAACTGAACCCGACCCGATACCCATATAAATACCTGATAAAACATATATGAATAACTATGAAAATACAATTTTACATATAATCAAATCAACAAATGTCATGCCAGTAATCACATTTTGCATATTAATTTTTTGAATAAAATTTATTGCTTTGAATATATCCTTCAATATCTGCCTTATATATCATCCTCATTATCATGAAAATTTATTGCTCTCATTGATATGTCATTCGCAATAAATCTCATTGAAATCAAATATTTGTCATAAATTTAATTCTCTATTCAAACAAATTAGTATTAATATTCCATTCATGGATTTTTTGAATCATAGAAAAGAAAATCACCATCTCCAATATTTTACTTTCTAAAAATTATATCTATTCTTCAATATTTTGATTTTCAAAAGTTATTTATCTCAAGCCTCCTGAATTCAAAAGCTATTAACAAAAAATAAAAAACTTTCAAATACTTTTTGTTACACCATGAGTACTCCAAACAATCAACAATCAAATTCTGAAAATACTACCCAAGTTTCACAAATATTATTGAAGGCACTTAATGAGAAAAAAAAGAAAAATATCTATAGTATGAGAGTTGTGACATATACCCGCTCCGGATCCGGAACCGCCCCATATCCGAACCGGACCCGATAATCCACAAACAAGTTATGGGTATCTATCTACCCGGAACCGAAAGACTGGACCCGAAATATCTACGGGTAGATAGATATCCGGATCCGGACCCGACCCGATTTGAAACAAATAAGTGTATGGATCGAAATTTGGACCCGAACACTTTTAGGGTACGGGTCCAAATATAATAGTATCCGGACCCGACCCGACCCGATAGCACCTCTAGATTGGGTAAATTGGGTAAACTTGATAAATTAAGTTGTGGTGTTACTTACCATCAAAGCTTTTGTCTAAACTGCCAGTCATTTTGAAAAGCTGGTCGAAGTGAGGTCGACAGTACAACACTCCTTCGAACGAATTGTAGTTTCCCAACTGAAATTGGAAAGTTTCTATATTTATTTCTGCTGATTGTTAGGTTTTTGCTCTTAATTAATATAATAGTCAGGTTTTTCTTTTGTGGTCAAATATACCCCTGCAAACTTCCCCTCAAAGCCTAGCCAGAAATTTTGGAAAATTATACCCTTTCCCAAAAAAGAAGAAAGAGATGTTGGTGGATCCATATATATCATTTATACAATTAAATAATTATACTGAATTGGCAAGGCAGGAATTGATAGAAAAAGAAAATTGCATATATAAACCTTGAGAGTTCCCTTGCAATGGTGGCACCTAAAGCATGCCTTATGATACACTCGGTTGTCGGCTGTGAGCTTGTCGACCAAGTACACCGTCTTTTCGCACGCGGTGCATTTTGTTGTTGTTCCTTGGAATGCCATTTTCTTTTCTTTCTTCTCTAAAATTTGTGCAAGACTACACACAGTTGTGAAAGAGATTGCTTGGTAATATATTTTCTACCAAGCTGGAGGAAGAGGAGAAGAAAATGGGACAGCCTAGAAAGAGCAGAGAGGAGATGGGAGACAGAAAGAAAGTGTGTCACTAAAGCAGGTGGTTGTGATTTTGCCGAGTACCGAAGCAAAATAGCAAATTGTAAAATGGAAATAGAGTATAGCAGGAAATTAAATTTTCTGAAACAGGTACAGATGTAGCACATGATGTAGTGACTCGCCACATATTGCGGTGACTCGCCACATGGTTTGAGCAAGAAAGAATATTTTGGACTTGGGCCAGAATGGCATCGGTGGTTGGTAAGGGTGAAAACGGATCGGATACGGATCGGATAGTGGTAAAACCATATCCGTATCCGTTTTTATTTTTCGGATACGGATACGGATCGGATATTAGACGGATACGTACGGATACGGATCGGATATCGGATATCCGTAGATATATACATAAATTTTGTCATAATATATATTATATTATATGGTATATATCTACTATTCAAATACGAATAATTAAAATATAAAATCATATTCGTATCCGTATCCGTACAGATATTCGGATATCGGATATTCCTATTTAATTTTCGGATACGGATCCGGATACGGTCAGATATTATCCGATCCGTTTTCACCCCTAGTGGTTGGTCGACAATAAAAATTGCAACAGAATGCTATTGTCGGTAAATTATTTATAGATCTGGTGGTTCGTTCTTTAATTTTAAATGTTTCCGTACGGACATCATTATCTAAGATCTATGATTCTCCTTTGTTAAATATCATTAACTTTTTCAAAAATTTGGCTGTAAACAAAAACAATAATAGAGGTGCGGTGGTGCGGTTTCCTATTTCGGCGCATGGTGGCCGTTTTCTGGACTTGCTCGTTGTAGAGGATCAGACAGAGCTTCTGCTGGACTTTGGATTCAGCCTTACAGTTCATTTCATTGTTAGTTAGGACTTTGGATCCCCAGATGGCCAGATGGAATGCGGTGTGATCCGAATCCTATGTGGCGTAGGCCTGTCCATCACATTCTGTAACGAGTCATTATCGTCAAAGTTGCTACCCAATACCCATATTGCCTTGTGATTGAATGAACAATTATATAATCATTTATTTTCAGAATACAGGACGTCCTAATAAACAAATCTACTCCGGAAATTTATCTTTCTTTTATCCCGAAAGAGGACGAGGGGAGGAGAGAAGGCAAATTTACTGAGCTATTTAGATTGAAATTTGAAGTTTATACGATATGTTTAGACTTACGGTTACTTTTTCAGCTGAATGAATTTCACTTCTGCATCTGTAAAATGAAGATCAGCTAATTAGTTTTTAACATAGACATTAATTGTTCTCTCTTTATTCTCTCTGTAAAATGAAGTTGTTTTCAGGATCAGAAAATATCACCATCAATATATATATATTTTTTCTATTTATATATGTCAATGAAAGAAGCAATCTAACTAAACGTACACATGCAACCGATGGCTTTGCTTTGGTCTTACTCCGCTATAACAAATTCCTGTTAGTTGGTTGGACACAATTTCAATTGTCTCCACTTGAATTTAAAAAGCAGGAGATATCGACTCTTTGGTTTTCGCCTTGGATGCTATTTGGTAATCCAACGGTCAACAAATTAAATAGTGGGCCATCAAAAAAAGTTCTATACGGTGGAGTGTATGTAAAGAAATACGAGTGAGGCTATGGTACTTCGGCTAGTGTACTTTTGAATACTACGGTGCTATCAAAATCCGAATTTGATAGCACCGTAGTACTTTTGAATGTGAGAGAGAGAGAACAAAATTCGGATTTTATAACTTTTATAGTGGACCGCCCCACAAGGGGACGGTTTGCTTGGCCGAGTGGACCGCCCCATGGGGGGGCGGTTTGGTGGGTAGGGTGAACCGCCCCATGGGAGGCGGTTAGGTTAGATTTAAAAAAAAAAAATATAGAAGTTATATTTGATATTTTTCTTTTTTCTGGGTTATTAATAAAAAAATCAGGGCTGTTATTTTAGAAATTGCTATTTTTTTTTCAGTGTATATTCAACCAGTTACCAATTTTAATTGGGAAAACCTTTTTAAGGACCAAATAAGTCCAGAAAGAATCCCTTATTCCAACAAAGGCCCAACTAAAGTTCGAATAAAGACCGCTTTTCAACTATAGGCCGAGCTTTTCCATCCCTCTAAATTAAACCATTATTTATTTCTTATCCAATTGAAGAACAAAATTGCGGATTGCATTGTGAAATTATTTGACCATGATTACAGTATCACTACCAACAATGAATTGTTTTTGTTTTATGAGAATTTCATGCCTTTCAAATTTATTGAAACATGCATACAATTTACTGGTCTTACCAGTTAGTACCAGAGAGAGAAAATAATGAAGAATATTGAAACAAAGCATGAACAATTAATAAGTAAGAAGGCTATAAACATTTTTTTTACGGGGTAAGATACCAGTTTGAGTTATCTTGACAAGGCATTTCTTCAATTTTCTTTATTGCAACCTGGCCATGACAAACTAATTTTCTTCTACAACTCTCTATTCAAAAACCAAACCAGAAAATGACCTCATACAGACAACATCATTCTATATTTCTATGCATGTAAAAATCCATTTTGTTGAAGGTATGATACGACTTGTTCGGCCATGGTTTGAGGTGATGGACAATCTCCATTCTTTGGTTGTATTACAATCTGCAAAAAATAAAACCAAATAAGAGATTTAAAACAATGGTAAAGGGGCTGAACATGTATAGTACATGTAATGGTTTTGTAAGAAATTAGCCGGTATGTGAAGGTGGCAAATCACCTCACAGTTCAAAGGTGGTTCGTATGGATCATCTATTCCAGTGAAACCTGCGTATGTTCAATCACATTTTTATTAATTAATAAAAATAAATGCACAAAATCTGACTGATAAGTATGTACCAATCGATTATACGTACCTTTGATCTTCCCTAAACGTGCAAGTTTGTAAAGGCCTTTGGGATCCCTTGCTTCACAAATCTCTAGTGGGAAATCCAAGAATACCTGAAAGCATAGTTTTCCAATTATGCACTGATTAACTGAGCACAGCCTCTTTCGCTAACCCAACCCCAAAAGGATTTTGTTATTTATGCAGAGTTTATACTTAATGATATTTGGTGTTTTTTATGTTACCAGAAAAGTGGATTCCAAATTATTCGTACTTTAGACATATAAAAATGTCCATTAAAATCACACAAGTGTAGCCTCTGCAATTAGTTGAGACCAAAAGCTTACTTCTATAAAGGTTGAGTCAGGGAGTAAGGAGCGGCATGCATCTCGGTCCATTCGGTATGGAGATATGAGGCAGGCTATGCATATCACACCCGCATCAGCAAATAGCTTGGCGACCTCTCCTTTGAATTTAGAATTTTACACAAAAAAATAGTTAGAAATGATCATAAACCAGGATTTCTGTGGAGTAAAACTTCACAAAAATTTGCATATTAGAAGGCTGCTGAGATTGGACAACAGGAACATTCTGGTTTTGATATATTGTATTAAACGAAAGAAGAATTATATTATTGAAACCCTTAATAGAATCAATTTTGGAGATGTATATACCAACACGGCGTATGTTTTCAGCACGATCTTCGGCTTTGAAAGTAAGATCGCTGTTCAGGCCGTGTCTGAGGTTGTCACCATCGAGCACATATGTCATATGGCCTCTATAGTGCAGCTCTCGGCTTAATGCACATGCTAGAGTGCTCTTACCTATCATGAGATCATGCTCACATAATTATATATGCAAAGGGTGCTTTTAGAGTTTTAGTTAATGAAATGCTTATCTTCCTCTATGTTTGACATTTTAAAAAAAAAATAGGTTAATCAATTTGAAGCTTAATTTTAATGAATTTAAGTTCCAGACCTAACCTTTTGTAAATATGTTGCAATAGTTACTATCCATATAGACTAATAATAATGTTCCCAATACCAACACCTCCTGAGCTGATAACTTTTTCTAAACATAAAAATACATTTTTTTTCCGAGTGTACTAGAAGTCCTAAAATACTTTACTTCAATTAATTTAAACCAGACAAACTATTTTTAGTTTTTACTATTTTAATAAGAAGGTGATTTTGGGGGGGGGGAGAACCTGAGCCACTGAGGCCAGTGATCCAAATAACACATCCTTTCTGCTGTAATAGATTCTGTCTGTCATTTTTCCTGATCTGGCAATCATGCCATCTGATGTTTGTTGCCTTCCCAACACTTGTCACTGCATTACTCATCCCTGATAAAACAGACATGAACTAGTTTAATTATCAGTACCAACAATTACTTATGGTAAATATATATGTTGGGAGTTTGATACCAATAATGAAATGTAAGATTTGTGTAAACTGAGGAAGTAATTAAGAGTTGGGCATGAACTATGCTTGTTCTCTTGACTATTTTGCTCAAGTTATATACTGGCATGATGCACTGTCAAGATACTGATCTGATTGTATTTTAAATTTAATCTGAACATAACAAGGATATTTATTTTGTTCAATTAAGTGATCAGAAGTACCAAAATCAAGTTCTCTCCTCAAATCCAAGATGAAACACTTGATTAATTTAAGAAAATACTTGTAAAAATAAAACAGAAAAGTAGTCCAATAAATTCACAGAGAAAAAGAAATAGAATGACAATGAAAATCCCTAGTGGAGTCATCTCATACCGCAATTCTCCTAATTCTGTCACTAATCTCTAAAGAAATGCATTCACAAGTGATTCCATGTCAACAAACACAAATCCTGTCTTTTCCTCCTTATCTCTTAATCTCTGGGACCGTATACACAATATTTTAAGAAACATGATTTATTTCACTATTGGAAAAGTACTATGTGTGGTGCACTTATATACATCACTGATTGTGCACTTCCTTCACTCAGCTTCATGGGTTGTTATCTGAATTCTGACCTGCTACCAACTAATGACTAATCAAGATTAATTAATTTCTACTTAGTGTGGTGAGTCATCAATATTTGGGAGCTCCAATAATTTACTCTATTAGTGACGGAGCCACATTGAATCAGGAGTAGATGATTATTTTGAAACCGAGTATAGGTCTATGTATAATCGGACTGGTGTCTACCATTAGAAAAAAATTTGCTTACTCCTGAACAATTCACAGTCTAAATTAATTAATTCACATCACTGGTTGTACCAGTAAATTTTTTGCATGTTTTCGATAAAAATCCTGACTACACTAGGTTGTTTGGTAATACAAGATTATGCCTCAGCATTTTTTTTTAATCTGACTTAATCCTACCAAAGAAGAGATTACAAGTTCAATATGTCTATATTTATTGTATTAGCTTAGCAACTTCTTCAATTGTTAATTAATCAAATTCTGTCTCAAGCTACTTTTTCCAAATGTCCATTTAAATAAAGGATTGTGTGTTTCAAAAATAATCAAGCATCTGAATGTAATTTACATTTGTCTTTTGTGACAAATTAGTTGATAAATTTCCTGAACTTTCAATTTGTTCTAATTAGATCACTCCATTTAAACAAAACTAGTGGTGTGATGATGCATAAATATGTTTTCAATTGATAACCTTTCTGCTAATATGGACAACCTTTTTTTATGTGGACAAATTTTTTGTTCATGCGAACATATTTTTTGTTGATTTTGACGTACAATTTGCCGACATTTTTATTAATATCCAAAGTTAATTACAAATTAATAAATATACCCAACAACTTTGGGAATTTATAAAACTATCCATACCGGCCATTTTCTGGCCGGTTTTAATTGTTTTCGGTACCGGTCAGAAATTGACCGGTATAGATAGTTTTATAAATTCGCAAAGTTGTTGGATATATTTATTAATTTGTAATTAACTTTGGATATTAATAAAAATGTCGGCAAATTGTACGTCCAAATCAACAAAAAAATATGTTCGCATTATTATGACCTCCTGTGTGTATTTAAATAAACATATAATATTCAAATATTTAAAAAAATACAAACATGGTTTTATTCATCTTAAAAAAAGGAATAGATAAAAAAAAGAGGAAAAATCTGTAGTGTACTCATCAAAATTTTCAAAATAGCTAATTTTCTCCAAAATTTTTATTAATATCCAATATACCCATAAAATTTAACATTTTTTCTTCTATCATCTTTTATTCATTAATCTGTTATTCATTGAGGAACATCTCCATTTGAAAAGAAAGAGTATATTTGTTAATTTAACTTTTAAAATAATTAAATATGAGAGTTCAAATGTCTCTATTTTTTGTATTTCCATCTTGTCTCCACTTTTTAAATTTGTAATAACAAAAATTTTAAACTTGTATGTTAAAATAAAACCGCAAAATGTGATCTTATATTATTTTCTCTACATGCACATAAAAAAATTATTAGTTTTCGTATAAATAAGTTGAAAAATCAATGTTTAGAATTTATTCATATCAATATATTTTTGTAAGTTTTGATACTGATCAAAACAGAGTTGAAATGTCGTAATATTTTTATGTGCATAGAGAAATAATAAAGATCAAACCTATAAGTTTTATTTTTGAGTTTTAAATTTTAAATTATTAATGTTTTAAAATTGAAGGCATGATGAGGACACACAAACTGAAGACATTTAAACTCTCATGGTAACTAAATAATATATCTAATGAATAAAAGAGCATAGAGGAAAAAATATTAATGTTTTATGGATATATATATATAGAGAGAGAGAGTAACTAAGGTCAAAGTGGTAGTTCCTAGCTCCCGGTGCTACCAAGTCGTTTTCAGATTTTCAAAGTCCAAACGGTCGATCCGAACCGTTCAAGTTGATCTCCATATTGAAATCTACTTGGAGACCAAATTTTACATTTTTTTGGAATTTTTTACTATTTATTAAGCCACTTTGAAAATTGCTAATCACATGGTCCAGAATTTGGTTGCACTGTTTTTACTATTCACCCGGATCAGCAATTTTCAAAGTGGCTTAATAAATAGTAAAAAAATTCCAAAAAATGTAAAATTTGGTCTCCAAGCAGATTTCAATATGGAGATCAACTTGAACGGTTCGGATCGACCGTTTGGACTTTGAAAATCCGAAAACGATTTGGTAGCACCGGGAGCTAGGAACTACCACTTTGACCTTAGTCACTCTCTATATATTATATGAGATATTAAGATATTTTGATGTAAAAATTAACTATTTCGAAAGTTCTGAACTTCTGATGGATACATTATAAACTTTAAAAAAATAATAATAATAAAAGCTAATGACGCCAAGCATGCGGATATAACTAGTGTCTAGTGGGTCTGCCAAGCATGCTGGCGCCGGATTAATGATTAATTGATTATTGAGACTCTGTATACCTAACTGTTCAACCAATTTCAAAATGCAGCTCTACAAACAATTAATTGATTAATTTGGGTCCAATACTAATATACTATTAACTACAAACAATGGCAGACTTAGAGAGGATCAGGAGTCGGCACTTATCTATTTTTGGTTCGAATTTTTTTTTAGACCTAATGTTATTTTATATTTGTGTATACGTCTAGATTTAATTCACGGTCCAGTAGAAGAAAATTGTGCGAAAAAGAAAGTTAGTCTAGACTTATTTGCGTAAAAGAAAAAAAAACGCGGTCTGATTCGTTACTCCACTCAGAAGAATCGTTAATTCGTCAAGAGAAAAAAAAAGGTCCGCTATTAGAGATCTAAATATGTATCCTGCCATGACTAGTCACGCCGTGATTTGGATCAAGTGTCATGCCGTGACCAAGTCAGATTTATATGTACTGTGCTGTGACCAAATTTGGAAGGATGATCATGGCATGTAAATGGTCACAACGTTAGTCACACCGTGTCCAAACTTGACCGGTCACGTTTGTCATGTTTGGTCATATTTAACTATTTTTTTAGGTTAGTTTATTCAAGATTCACCATTTGATCAAAGATCTAATGACACTAATTACACGTGACTCAAGTAACCATGTGCCATGACCAAATTTTTCGTGTGACGTGCCGTGTCGTACCAAAATTTTGAAAAATGGTCATGTCATGGGATACGCGAGTCACAGCATGTAACCAGTACACATTTCGTGCCGTGGAATATCCAGTCATGCCGTGGAATATCCAGTCATGCCGTAACATTTTTAGATCCCTATACGTTACTCTGCTCTAATTCGCTAGAGAAAAAAAAATTATACTCTTATCAATATTTTATGTGTCTTAGACTAAAATCTGAATCCACCTTTGACTACAAATTAATCCGCAGGAAAATAAACTCCTGCAACCCCACCTGGAAAAGGATCGGGTAAATTTGTACTTTATTTGTAGGCCTAAGAAATCCCTGTTGGTTTTCTAATTTGTACTTTATACGCTACTCTGCTCTAATTTCTCTGAAATTTCTATTAATCGAAAAAAAATAAAAAAAATATCGCGAAACGGCAAAACTTTTGTGGAAATTCTATATATAGGTAGAACGGGATGTTTAATCCTGTCCCACAGGACGTAATTTGATCCCGTCCGGATTAGTAAATTCTCTAACCTGCTCCACTAATCGTTAATCAAAAGCAGAAGGTTACAGATTGGGATTTTTTTTAAAAACCATAATTAAAAAAATTAAAATTAGGGAACCAACATGATTACCTGCAGATTTCAAAAAACCATAAGAACCGAACAGCCTATTTGGTCCCCAAAATTTTTTTCCCCTGGGACCGAATAGGCATTTCGGTCCCCCCCCATTTCACATTTTTTTGGCAGAGCCGCCACAGAAAATCGAAATGGGATGGGGACCCGAAATGGGATTTCGGTCCCCATTTTTTTTTTTTTTTTTTTTAGAGACAAATAGCTAAAATAATAATGAAATATAATACTAAAAAATCGAATTTTTTTCCTTTTTCAAATTATTTTTTTGGAGAATAGAAATGAAAATCTTAATCGGAAACTTCAACTGAAGTTTTGAGGCTCTTCTCTTTATTTTTTGGCGATTCTGAATTTGGAAAACTGGCAAAGCGAGTCCGGACGCATGCGTATTTTCACAAGCTTTCCGAAAAGTGGTCATTTACTGAAATCGGACGCTCGAGCGCCGTTTTATGACCGTTTAAAGTTTCGTCGTTGTTTTTCGCCTTTTCAGTGAAGATATCATCTCTATTCATAAGTAATTTAGCGTAATTTTCCGTATTTTAGAATAATTCTACATAATTATTGTAATTTCAAGTATTTAGTGTAATTCATTATAATTATTGTAATTTAGTGTAATTCTACATAATTATTTTAGTATAACTATACTAATTGTAATAAAAAAAGTAATCTAACAAATATTAAAAAAAAAATTCGATTTTTTAGTATATTTCAGCATTTTACGTATTTATCTCTTAAAAAAAAAATTAACATAATTTCAAGTAATTTAGTGTAAATCAACATAAATTAACATAATTTCAAGTAATTTAGTGTAAATCAGCATAAATTAACATAATTTCAAGTAATTTAGCGTATTTTCATATAAATATAATATAAAAAAAGTAATTTGACAAATGGAAAAAAATTCGATTTTTTTAGTGTTATATTTTATCATTTTGTCTTTAAAAAAAAATTCGATTTTTTGTATCTAAAAAAAAAAAAAAAAAAAAAAATTGGGGACCGAAATGCCAATTCGGTCCCCACTGAAAATACCCTGGACCGAATTGGGATCTCGGTTCCAGGGTGTTACACGGAAGGCTGCACAGTTTTTTTCGAAAAAACTGTGAAATGGGGAGGGACCGAAATGCATATTCGGTCTCAGGGGAAAAAAAATTTGGGGACCGAATAGGCTGTTCGGTTCTTATGGTTTTTCGAAATCTGCAGGTAATCATGTTGGTTCCCTAATTTTAATTTTTTTAATTATGATTTTTAAAAAAAATCCTACAGATTGTCCCGTCCAACTTCAAAAAAAAAAAAAAAAGCTCCAGACAGTATGGACCGTTCCGTCCAAAAAGCAGAAAAAAAAAAATACCCCTTCCTTTTTATTCGCGTGTCACATGTCACTGCCTCGCACCCCACTCAAAGTACTACTTTCAGTGCCTCAATTTATTAAGTTATTTATAACGAGTAGGTGACAAACATAGGCAAGTTATTATTAATTTATTATTATTAGTTATACCCGCTACATAATTGGATGTACCAAGATACTTAGATATATGGTTAGGTACTTAGGTTCTCCCACCTTCCCTGCATCCGGCAATCTTTACTTTACTAAAACAATTCCACTGTAGTTCCATCGCAACCATTATCGTTCCGACTTCACCTCAGCTCTCGTCCTTTCTTTTCCTTTTCTATGATTTAGATCATTTAATGGTGATCAGATAACAAATCAATGAAAGCGCTGCGTCGATCGAGCACTTCGTCAGGCGAATTGGTATCCTCTGCGGAGCGTTATGGTGCGGTGCCGTGCGGTGCTTTTAATCTGATCCGTTAGTTTTGATCGGACAGACCAGATTAGATCTTATCCGAATTGAAAACAAAAAACTAAAATTTCGCTGTCCGATAAGATCTGATCTCGTTCGTCCGATCAAAACGAACGGATCAGATTAAAAGAACCGCACGGCACCGCACCATAACGCTCCGCAGAGGATACTGGTCCTTCGTTGGGCCCCACCTAATCACTGCATCGATCGAGCACTTCCTTTCTTTTTCTTTTATTTTTTTTCCGCTCCTTGGATGGGACGGTCCCTCTCGTTTGGAGATTTTTTTTTTTTTTTTGAGGTCGGACGAGACAATCCGTAACATCCTGCTTTTAATTAACGATTAGTGGAGCAGGTTAGCGAATTTGCTAATCTGAACGGAATCAAATTTCCCATCCTGTGAGACGGGATGAAGTATCTCGTTCTACCTATATATAGAATTTCTGCAAAAGTTCTGTCGTTTAGCGATATTTTGTTTTATTTTTTTTTATTAATAAAAATTTCGGCTAATTTCCTCGCTGTACACTGTACAGAGTCGGGCCCATGCCAGATGGATTGATGGACGATTGACAATTTTTAAAATACAAACGGGAGTAATAAATTTGTTCTTGTATTCTTCTCCATTCATCAAATTACTGGATTCTTCCTTACAAAGAAAACATTCGGACTGGATTTATCCTTAAATCATAAAATGGAGATGATGAAAACAATTTATTAGCTCTTTTTTTTTTAATAAATACAGCGATAAGAACATACAGAACACGAGAGCAAATAATCCATACCTTTCATCGCATGGACCCCAGCCAAGTCGATGTCCCAAAATATATTCAACCAATTTAAGAAATTACAAAAAAAAAAGAAAAAAGTAAAACTAGGAAAGAGAAAGAGAAAATAGTACCTGGTTCCATTGAGCCGGCACGAACCTGAGTCACTGACACCGGTTTTAATTTCACAGCCTGGCTCGGCCGGAGAAGAGACAACCGACGAATTGAGGTGCCGAAAGAACGGGAGGGAGGTATGATGGTATGCATTCTCTTCTCTCCCTCTCAATCGGATAAGAGGAGGAAGGAGAGATAGGGATTGAGTACGAATTGGAGAAACATTGATAGTAGTTTGTTGAGTATTTGACTATTTATAGCGTGTAGAGACTAGAGAGACATTTATGAGGTCCCATTACCTTTTATCTCTTCTTATTTTAAATAAAAAAGAAAAGAAAATCGATCTGCAGCAGCGTGCTGTTGGAATCGAGTTCAAGTGTTTCTTGGTTTCTTTTAAGAGTGAAAAGGTAATGAGACAAAATCCAAAAGTTGGGGGGAGAGAGAGAATGAGAGATGATGTAGCTATATCGTGAAAAAAGAAATAAGAAGAAAAGAGAGAGAAAGGGGGATGAATATAATGTGAGCTGAGTAACGGCCGATTTTTTTTTTTTTTTTAAATACTCTCAAAAAATAAAAAATAACAAAAAAAGTTTTAGTTTTTAAAAATTTCGAAAAATATCCTGACCGCTCTACTGTGGGGCGGTCCACTTTCATATCTGACCGCCTCACAGTGGAGCAATTTGCTATGAATTTTTTTTAGAGATATTTAGTGTGTATAGAATTAATGTTTTAAATATTGACACTAACCAGTAATTTGGTCTCACTGCTTTTATGATTTTTGTTTTCTCTCTTTTTGGATACTCATATTCTTTGATTTTATAAATAGAATATATGACAAATAAAATATATATGTGTGAAACTAGAGCTGAATCTTAGATATTGTATAGAACACATGTAACAAGAAAATATATTCTTGTTCTTTTTTATAAAATATTGACAATTTTTTTTATTTTTAAGTCATTTTGTGTCATCTTTCATAAATCATAAAAAATAGTAAAAATAGTTATATTCTACAAATTCATTATATAACTAATTTACTAAGTTACTTTAGATTTTCAGACTAATTTACTAAGCTACTTTGAAAAAAGTCAGTATTGTTGATATCTATTTTAGATTTTCAGACTCGTTATTGAAATTTTTTAAGTGCAATCTCTTTTCAACCATAAGAAATGCTACTTCCAACCAGTGGCGAGGCTAGGATTTGAGCTAGGGGTAAGCAAAAATCGGATTCGGGTTCGAATAAATTAACGGGTTCGGGTTCGGGTTCGGATTCGGATTCAAGACACAATTCAAAAAATTAACGCGTCAGGCGTTCACAGGCGGAGGCGGCGATTTTCCTTTCTGCGTCTGTGGCTTGTCGTCAGGGGTGAGCTCCGCATTTTTGCTGCTGGGCTCCGTGTTTTTTTTCTAGGCTTTGCGTTTTTGCTGGGCTCCGCGTCTGGACTTTCTGCATCTTTGCTGGGATCCGCATTTTTTTTTTTTGCTGGGCTTTCCGCGTCTTTGCTAGGCTCTGGAGATCAGGGGTAGGTAAACCATCAAAATAGGCCTGGTCCAAAAAAAAAATCAATTCTAGGGGTAGGCAAGTATGCCTACTCTCATGTGGCCTCGCCACTGCTTCCAACTTAGGGATCCGACTCCGCTGTTCTCCAAAGGGAGAACAGGACCCTGTTATTCCGATCCCAGCCATTCACCTTTATCGAGATTCGAGTATGAAAAACTTTGAACGGTTCAGATCGGAATAACAGGGTCCTGTTCTCCAATTTCGAGAACAACGGAGTTGGTTCCCCAACTTAGAATGTGGAATTTTATTATCATTGCATAATTAATGAAAAATATATATAAATAAAGGAGACATCCATGCAATGTAATACATGTTTTTGATGGCTAATAGCAGTGGGGAATGTGTTTTCTACACGGACAACCAATTGCTGGCTGATGCAGTGTCTCAGTCTCTCAGTCTCTCAGATACATCCACCCCTGGAGGTTGACTGGAGGGCCACTAGAGAGTTGGTTATGCTTTGAGAAATTTTTAAGGGGAATCTCGTATACAAATGTTTGCATGTGCGTAGATGCCACAATGAGCTGGCTGACTACTTAGCGGGTCTAGGTAGAAGAGAAAAACTGGATTACATAGGTTTTACTTACCCTTTATTTAAAATGTAACTCTCTGATGTACGCTGTTTTTTTTTTTTCTGAAGTATGAATGATATTGCCTACGGGCGTGTTTGAAGCAAAAAAATGGTTGAGAATTTTGGGCTTTCGTCCAGCTGAGTTAAGGCCCACTTTTTGATCCATTCCATAAACAATTGAAAGCAGTCTGTGTCTCGCGCAGTAATATCTCCTCACATGGCTTCTCTATCCTCTCCCGTTTCCCTTCCCCTTCACCTTCTCCGCCTCAGCCTCACTCCCCGTCGTCCCCGTCGAATTCAAGTCACGTGCGGTTCACGTGACAACCGGTCAGCACTTCAGCGCGGCCGGGTGCTAAGCTCCGAATCGATCTTGGCCATCCAATCTCTGAAGCGCCTTTCCCTTTCGACCAATCCCAATCCCAACAACAATACATTCCCCACAAGCACTTTCTCTCGCCTCCTCAAACCTGACATCGTCGCCATAATTTTAGAACTCAACCGCCAGAACCAACCCCACTTATCCCTCATGGTCTTCTCGTTTCTTCGCACTGACCCCTCTTACAAAACCGATTTGTCTCTCTACGCCTCATTGATTTCTTCGTTTGGCGAGTCCGAGAGTGAAGAGGCGGGGTTGAAGGTTGATGGGTTAGTGTCGGATTTGTTAATGGAGAAGAGTGATGGTTTTACGGAGGATGAGAGGTGGAAGTTAACGAGAGTCGTGAGAAGCCTTGTGAAAGCCCGGAGGGGAGATGCAGTGATTAGGGTTTATCAGGAGATGAAACGCAGCGGTCTTGAGCCAGATGAGTATCTTTTTAGGGTTTTGTTTAGGGGGTTGAAAAGGCTTGGAAAGGAGGAGGCAGCGATGGAGGTGGAAAGAGATTTCAAGGAGTGGTGGTATAAAGGTAGTGCTCTTGGTAAGATGGAGAGCGAGATGAAGGCGCTCGATGAAATGCCTCACAGTGATGGAGAATTGCAACAAGTATGAAGTCAGTGTACAGCAGGGGTAACCCACTGGATAGACTTCTTTAGGTACACCATATATATTTTGGAATTTGGAGAAATTCTATACAGTTGACTGGGTCACTTAATTTAGTTTCCATTTGCTGACGCTACAATTGGGTCAAAGGCTTGCATATTTCTTCACGTTTGAAAATTAAATTAGCTGGATTAGTTGATAAATGGGGAACAAAGCTCAATGAGATAATGGGTTGCACTATCAATTTTTCCTATATTTCATGACCCTTGTCAAAGTATTTTAGACGGTAAATATCCCTTTGTTCTTTATTTTTAGTATTTTACAAGGTGGGCTGAAAGTGCTTGACAACAGTGAGATGGAAAGCCACACAATGGCAACGTGGAGTTCATAAAATGTGTTATATACAAGTTCAGTTCTGTTTTTTATGTTCTATGCCAAATTGGAAAAGAATTTTAGTATCCTGCCCTATGGAGAACAATTTTACAGTTTAGGAAACAATAAAACACAGTAAATTCATTATTTACATAATTTCTTGCTACAAATAAGATGGTCTAAATTTTCTAGACAATCAAAGCTCTCGAGTATTAACACTATTTCTGACCATAAGCCACAAAGATTCTATGCCAATTTGACCGCTGATTGTTGTGCTTGAGAAATGTCAAGGTTTATTTCTTCATCCATTCCATTAAATGCAATAGGTGCATACATCCAAAGTTCATTAGAGCTCAAGATCTGCATGCACAATCGAGAAAAAACAGTAAAAATCTCATTGTAGTTATATATATCAGTACAGTCGGTTGGTATATAGAAAATGATACAGGCACATGTCTAGTGACAGCACACATTTTGGATTCATACCATCACTGATTGTATGCACATAAATGGAGAATAACGAATCCTTCCTTTCTAGATGCTCAAAATTTTGTGCTTGCTTTTTGTATTTTTGTTCCCCAATTTGACATTGATCCTGTTCAGTAAACATAGGTGCTTACGCAATGACTAGGTGGAGTCAAACTTTTTTCTTAGGTGGATACCTTTATTTGATGCTGCAGGAATTTGACATATTGGTATGCTTCTTCGAGCATTGTGCTAATATCAACCTGAAAAGGTTAAACAAATTTAGATCTTGTTTCCTGAATGCTACAAAGGTTCATACCAATGTATGTTAATTAAAACATGAACTTACCTTGGTCCCATTAGGGATCAGTTTTTGGAGCGTTCTGAGTCTCTGGTTGATCCGTTCTCTTCTTTTCTGTAAAACAAAAAAAAGGAAAAATATAAAATAAGCTCTGATTTGACAAGAGCAGTATATATAACGTATTATCTGGTTTACTAGCTCAGAACTTGTGAACATACCCTTGCATAAAGGCTACTTTTTGTGTATTTTCCAGTAGAATTTGAAGCTTTAGATTTATCAGTTGAATCATTTTCTGACAAACCAGAGCTTGAGTCATCATGATTTTTCTCTTCATTCATCCCTTCATTCTCTTCTGAAGCATTCTATTAGAAATATAATTTGAGTAAATTAACTCCTCCCAATTTGCAAATATTTACTTATTAAAACATCAATTGAAGAAAAATACACTAACTGTAACTTACTGTTGTGAAATTGTGGACCTTCTTCTTAGGAACTTGTATGCAGGAATCAAGATTGCCTGCTGTTTCACATTTTCTCTTGGTTGGTTTTGAGTTAATTATATCCTCGCTGTTAGTTGATGCACCTAAGTTGCAATAACCATTATAACCTTCCCAGTTGAGACCAATGCAAGTGCCTTCCTGAGGCCAGTTGCTGGAATAGTAGCTTGAACTAAAACATGAGTTAAAATCATGATTGTAGTCTTCGAAGCATTGTGCTCCAAGCAATTGGGTTATCATCTCTGACTCTTCTACTGACATGTGAGACCCTACTTCCATTGTTTGGATAAGAAATGACAAGGAAAAATATGTTTGGTAGTTGATCTAGCTTGCTAAGGTGATAGGCGCTTTGTGTTGGTATTTATAGCCCCACTATCCAAAAGAAAAATGAAAAAAAAATGGATATAGGATCTGTTTAACAAGATTTGAAACTATTTTTAATTGCTAAGTGTTTATAAAGGAAATTGCTAAGTTGTTTATTTTATTATAGTCCTTTAGAATAAGTACATTGTGATTGTTGTGCGGTATAAAAAATAAAGATATTGTCTAATTTAAAAAAGTATATAAAAAGAAAGATCTTGGCTCTTAGGCAAAGACAGGGACAAGCGAAGCGACCACTTCAAAAGTCATACTAAATGGAGTAACCTAGAGCAGCCAAAGTATTGAAGGAAATGATACAGAGAAACACAGGGTAAATATAATTTTTAATTAAATTCATTCTTCGGAAACTATTCAAATTTTTTTTTTTTTTTGTGGAGGAGACGATTCAGAATAGATTTTATTAGAAAAAGTTATTTGGAAGTAGTAACAAAACTTGTGTTGGTGTGCATTATTGTTTCAATTTTCGGCTATTGTATACTTTAGAATTTTATTTATTTAGAAATAAAATATTATTTTCTGCTGGAAAGGAAAGGAATCGAGTTGATTTTTGAAAAATCAATTTCGCCGTACCAATTTTTTTGGTGCAAACGTGAGGATATTGTTTACACACCATTGCTACGGTGCAAGCAATTTATTCCAACAGTAAATAATATTTTATTTCTAAATAAATTCTGTACTTTAAGTGTGATATCCTATGAAAAGTTGGGAAATAAATTTATTCCAAAGGAATAAGAGCCTAAAAGTTGGGTTACATTTTGCCATATTTTGTTCCTCAAATGGATTAACATGTGGATCACGGGATGGGACTTGGGAGTTCCCAGCACGATTAACAAACATTTAACATGTTTAATTTTTTCTGTATACAAGTTTATATGGCATCTATGTTTCTGAATGGGATTGGGATCGTATGTCAGCAAATCTTTTTCGATTATTTCTATCTTTGGAAAAGACGGAGTCAAAAATCTAGCAATATATTTATTCTCTTCTTTAATATAGATATTAGGGACACATCATCAGAGCAGAGATCTGTCAATAACATCAGGATTAGCGCTCTCCAGTTGGGGTTGGTACCTCATTTGTAGAGAAGCAATTTTATCGTATACCCCTCAAAAATAACAATAAAATTACCTATTTTTTCCATTAAAAATCATTTGAGATGAGCTACGGTGAATTCGCATCCTCTGAGATATCTCAACTTTTGCGTGTTATTTTGGAAAATCTCAACCATTCAAATACATTCTGCACGAATCTCAAATCATAAATAATACTGGTCCCCGCACTATCCCCGAATAAGCACCAGACACGTCAGTCACGCAAAAGTTGAGATATCTCTCAGGATACACACTCGTCATCTTGTGCTATGACACTTTTTGACCGTCTGATGGACTTTGAGATATGTGCAAAGAAAATTCACTGGATAGAGAAACATAAAGAAATATTAAAAACAAATAGCTCTTTGTTAGTGAATTATTTTGCACGAACCTCAAAGCTCATCTGAAGATCAAAATGTGCACAGCACAAGATGACACTATATATGCATAGCACCGTAACACAACTCAACTCATTTAACCCTTCATTAAAGAATAGATACATAGTTTGTGTAAGAAAAATAGTTATTCTTCTAATTAGTCAGTTTTTGAAAGCAAATGAGTTATTTCTCTACCTGTGACACAACCACAATGGCATTTAGGATACGACTAGCTAATTAGAAGACTGAACATTTCTCTTAAGCATACTAAGTTTTTGTTAATAACGGGTAACATGGATAATTAATAAATTTAAAATGAGTTTCAATAGAAAGGCAATTAGTTAGATAAATTTGTGAGTTTTTGAAATTTAGAAAAATAAATATGATATTATGATATTTAGAAGAAAAAATACGTAATTTTAATGTAGTTGTTAAATGTTAAAATTGTTGGAACTCGATATAAAAATGAATGTCGAAGTATCTATGCAGATTTAATTTGCAAGAGGTATAAAAAAATGAATGTCGAAGTTAATGTGAATTTTTATTTGAAAAAAAATATGATTTTTTTTTAAGAAATATAAATCAGTCTGTTTAAAATAGAAACAAAGAATTATAAAATCATATGCTCCTTTTGCGTTAATAATAATGGTAAATTTTTATGAAATTAAAGTAACTCGTTTATTCAAACTAAACAACAGTTAGTTTGTATGGCAAAATAAAAAATACATACAAAGATTTGGAAGAAAAAGAAGAAGAAATAATATCGATCTAAACAAATGTTAATTAGGTTCGCAGGGATTATCCTTTGGAGATTTTGCACAGGCTGTTCCAGTTGTAACTTAATTATGTTATATATTTAACAATGATATATAAACAAGAATAATCAATAAGAACTTGAAAAAACTATTGCACAATTGTCAACGAGCTTCAATGAGGCTCCATGCCCAATAGATGCAATCTTGATACCAAATTTATCTAGATTCGGATATCTAAAGTGATTCAAAGTTTGAGTTTGGATCCAAATCTTGATCTGCCTGGTAAAACATCATGTATGGCCTGCGCATCTAGTTTTATAGGATGGGTTTAAAAGTTAATATCGGGTCCATATCCGTGGGTATTTCTTCAACACTCGCGTCTGTCAAACTCAGCCAACCGTGAGAAATAAAGGAAACAAAAGTTGCCTCCATACAGATAGGGGTGTTTAGAGTGGGAAAAACGTGCCGTGCCGTGCCGTGATCAAGTAAATTTTTCACGTGCCGTAACAAAAATTACGAGGGGTGGTCATATCACGTGAGTCACGGCGTGACTCGCGTGCCGTGACTAAGTCGTGCCGTGACTAATTCGTGCCGTGACCAAACGTGCCGTGACCAAACGTGTGTTAGTCAAGTTTGATCGCATTTAACGTTTAAAAAAAAAAAATGAAACGATTCTTTAAAATTTAAATGTAAATATTTTAATTAAAATAAAATTATACCTTATAGGAAGGTATGTTAGTGTATTGCTTCACGACTGCTGTGACTGGCGTGTCTTCCGTTCCGTGACTCGCGTGTTCCGTGCCGTGCTGTGCCATGCCGTGTCTTCTTTGCCAACAATTGGTCACGGCACGCGAATGGTTACGGCACGGAACACGCGAGTCACGGCACGTGACCGACACGCCTGCCATGCCGTTCCGTGACGGAGCCGGCTCCGGCGTGCCATTTTTCCCACTCTAGGGGTGTTCAATCGGTCGGTTCGGGTCAAACCAAATTTTGAAAACCCAACCGAACCTACCGAATTAAAAATTCAAACCGATCTAAAACCGAACCGATTAAACCGATTTAAACTTCGGTTTGTTCAGTTGAACCGAATACAAACATTTCAAGTTACAAATAAACATTTCAAAACCGGTTGGTTCGGTTCAAACGATTTGGATAACATTTTTGATAACCACACAAGCCGGTTTTTTGATAAACCGATCCATTTTTTATCAAACTGGTTGGTTCGGTTCAAACCGATTTGAAGATTCCAAAACCGAACCGAACCATTTAAACCGAACAACCGATCCAATTAAACCGAAATTTGCCGGTTCGGTTTAAAACCGAATAAACCGATCCATTTGAACACCCCTACATACAGGATCGAACTTGAAATGTTTAGTTTGCAAGACTGGCATTGTACCATTGAACTATAACAGCTTTAGTATTTATTACAAACTTAAATTTACATATTTAGAAAATAAGTCTAACAGACTGCTTGCAGTCTACATTCCAAGTCATGTGCTGATCGACTTGTCATATCTTTAAACCTACCGTTACTTGACAAGTTTAGTGTTAAGCCGAGTTGGTAGAGTTTCGGGCCAAATAGGTATTGGTAAGGCCAACATATCAATGAGCTAAACTATCATCTCTATCCAAATCTTCCGATCAAAATCTACTTTTAATTCAAACGGTCCGAATTTTAGTATAGACGAAATATTGATTCAGTCAAATCACAATTGAGAAAGGTGTATTTGGTTTACTTCAATATCTATTAAACACAAGAAATATAGATAATTGAGTTTCTTTTATGAGTGAGATATACTTTACGCAATGATGCATGTGTATTTTTTTTTTGAAATAAAAGATAAAAATCTAGCTTATCAGCTTCCTTCAAATTTTTGTTTATATTACAGAGAATTTTCTCATAAAGTGGTTTCAAACTCATAACCTCCTACATGAGAATCATATGCATTTGTCATTAAACGAAAGGCTGATTCTCATAATACATATGTATTTGTTTGAGAAAATGAAATACGGGTGAATGGGCGACATTAATTGGCGTGCGTAAACACATGTAACGTGAACATTCTCACAGATGGTGTTTATTTCGTGAAAAGTCGTAACATGGCATGAATTAGGAGATAAAAATTGAGAAATGGCTATTGAAATTTTGTAAATGTGTAATGCTTGCTTCTTAAATAAAAAAGAGGTCCAACTCAAATTTTAGTTTGGAGTCGGCCGTCGGGTGAGGTTTTTTGTCCTTTTCCTTTTTATTTTTCAAATAAATCTGAAATTTTACTAATTTATTCTCTCTTTTTTTTAAATCTTATGCGGTGGCATCATAATGTTTAAATCGCAAGGAAAATTGAATTAATATGTGACCTAAAGAACATTTCACATAAAATCTGTCACCGAAACCACAAACGTACATAGGCAATTTTTACGGATTCAAATCTGCTGAAATTTTAGATTCATGAACAGTACCTGAAATTTCTGAAATTCTAAATTCAGCTGTCGAATTATTTCGAGATGTGTGCACAGAAAAATCAACTGTTTCGAGATGCGTGCACAGAAAAAGTTGAACGGCTGGATTCGGAATTTTAGGAATTTCAGGTGTACTGATCATGGATTTGAAATTTCAGCTGATTTAAATCCAATTTTTACCTAATTCTATGTGCGCTGCAAACGGTTGTTAGGTGCTTGATGCTAAAAACAATAGAGCATATTCTATCTGTTACACAGTTTTTTTTTTTTTTTTTTTTATAGATGTTGGCTTAGATGCATATTATGTTTGCATGGAAGATATTTTAAGTATGGTAATTATGAATTTATTTCGTGAAGTATTATTGTGATCTTCTCTTGATAATTTTGGATTTTTTTTTTTAATATGTCTGTATAATAGCTGTCTCCAAAAAAAATTTAGAATTTTTTTTCTTTTACACCTCAAAACTGTGGGAAAAAATATAATGAATGTGAAATACTCCTCGCTTAATGCTAGTGTGTATTGAGTATTTTGTAAATTTAAAAAGTTGTTTTCCGAATCTTGTTGTGGGTTGAATTATGCAAACAGGTAATAGAAGAGGATTCCAATACCTCATACTTTTTATACCTCATCATACCTCATATTTTATATCTTTATTTTTAAAGTCCAATATGTCGATCCGAACCGCTCAATATGATGTCCGTACTAAAATATGCTTGAGGATGAAATTTTATAATTTTTAGAAATTTTTTAATATTTTTTTAAATAGGCAGAAGATCACTGTTTTTGAACGGTTCAGGTACAGTGATTTTGTACCTATCTTAAAAAATAGTAAAAAGTTTGCAAAAATTATAAAATTTCATCCCCAAGCATATTTTAGTATGGATATAATGTTGAGTGGTTCGGATCGACAGTTTGGACTTTAAAAATGGAAATGTACAATATGAGATATGATGAGGTATGATGAGGTATGAAAGACATGAGGTATTGGAACCCTCCTCTAGGTAATAATGTCTGTAATTTTTTTTTTATATTGCATATTGCAAATTTTCCTTTATTGGAACATGAATTTATATTGCATATTGCAAATTTTGTTGTTATAATTAATTTGGTTTAATTACAAATCATATGCGCATCAATTTTCTTAAGGATGTGTGTATGGCAAATAGAAAACTCAACCTATTCGTTGATTTTCATGAAATTTATGATATTATTCTCAAATGAAATTTTTTTTTAGCTGATTACTTTATTTTTATGAAAATCAATGTTTATATGATTTTTTTTTTAAAAAAGAACTTGCTAGTTCAATAATAAGAAAGAAGAAAATTTCTTAATATTTAATTGAAACAAATTATTTTTTCTTCCTTATTCCTCCTAATTGTACAATAAAATTTAAGTATACAATATATTTATGTTTCAATAAAGAAAATATTGTTTTTACGTTAGTAAAAAATGTATGAAAAGTATGATTTATGCAATTGTTTTTTTTTTCTCTTATGAATTATTGACTAGAAAAAATTACTTATCGAATGTTCTGTATTGATTGAATAATTTAATGTAGATATGGTAATATATATGTATTTTACTATTATTTTTTCTATTATTTTTTTTCTATTATTTTTTTCTCATATTCGATACAGAGCAACAAACTCTTCTAAAGAAATATCAAGCACACCGGTTCATGTACACCGCTCTCGCTGACCGGTGGGACAACAGAGCCTATACTAAATTACCTCGGTGCTGTGATTGTCTGATTCTCTCTGTTTCGGCGCGACCTTCTTCCTCTTTTTTCATCGACGGCAACCGAGAGCTCCTAAAATCCTAAAATCCCTCTTAACTTTTTCTCTCTCCTCCGTCTTGGAAGAAATGGACCTTGAAGAGATGTATGGAGCGGCGTCGGGTTGGGTCGAAGCTCGATCCACGTGCGACCATCTCCCTTCGCTGTGCGCCGATCTAGTTCACATCCCTCTTCCGGATACCCCCTGTTCCAGGTTAATTATTAGGGTTTGTTAACAGGGATTGCCTGTAATTGTGAGATGACGGAGTTCAATTTAGAGATTAGGCCGATATGTACAGTATTAAGATCAAGGGAGATTGGTGGATAATGGTGGTACTATACTATGCATAACTAGTGCGAGTTTTATTAGGTATTATATTATATGTTGAAATTCCCAAATTAGGCTAAGTTAGGCCTTAAGAATTAAACTCAGCCCCGCACCAAATTAGAAAATGTTTATTGCATCAGCATTGAGTATACTTGGTGGTATTGACTGGTTATTTCAGGTGCGAACACCCAGCTGAGAACTGGTTGTGCTTGAGTTGCAAGGAGGTACTATGTAGTAGATTTGTGAACAAACACATGCTGAGTCACCACCAGGAAACCGGCCACTCTCTCGCTCTCAGCTTCAGGTACAGTAATCATTATCTTTAGATGGTTATGTGTTGTATTCTTTTTACTTCATGTCTCTGAAATTTCTGTGGAAATTGTTTTTTTATGTCCAAGAATTTCAATTTCAGCTCGGCCTACTGTAATGATCAGGCATGTTGCTAGTAAATGTTTTAGGTCAATACTATAGAGATCAAGTGTGAAAAATAATACTGAAAGGTCTTGTTAGTTAATTGCCTTACCCGCAACATAATTTGTATTAAAGCCGGATCAAATACATCCTTAGCTCCAGCTAGATGTAATTTTCTGTAATATCCCATTTGATTCCCTATGATAATACCATTAATGCGGAAAAGCAACATAGGTACACAGTCCCTATGATAATATCCATTTAAAGATATTATTGGCACAGGTTTGTAAAAAATTGATGTATTTATATTTAGGTATATATGTGTATGTGTGTAACTAGTAATAATAAAGGTAGCTGCTTCGAGTTGTATAGTTATTTCCTGGTGGACGACTTGGAATAGGGTCATAGCCAGTCAGTCATATAAGCAAGCATGCATTGCTGACGAACTTTGTTTAAATTTCTTTTTTAAGTTTGTGGTCACTTAGATTTAGTTGAGGGCTTTATTTTGGAGATTGGAGGAGACTGTTACCTGTGGACAAGAATCGGTATAATATCAGTTTCTGTGACTGGTACTGGTACTTTTGTTGTACCAATGCGTACCATATTTGATTTGAGATCTTGATTCTGTTCCCTAGTATTCATATGCTATTCTCTTTATATTCGTGTTGATTATGCATTGCACGAGTTAACTTGTAAATTTTTGGCAGTGACCTGTCAGTATGGTGTTTCTTGTGTGAAGCATATCTTGATGTTCAGTTAATCAGAGAACTACACCCAGTTTATGAAGTTGGTCATCTACTGAAGTTTGGAGAACGCCCCCCCTTGCGCAATCTGGAAATCCAGCAGTTCAGCATCTCTGATACTGGGGGCTCTTCAAAATCATGACTTTATTGTGGGCTTTGGCCTGCTGTGGTGCTTTCCTTTGGGAAGAAGTTTGGAACAAATGCCTTTTTATTTACTTTCTAGTGTATATTTAGTATCTTTTGGATGTCAGGTAGATTATAGATCCATGCTTTTGTTTTTTAGCTTGTACTTGTTTCCTTCCTCTGCCAAGTATGAATGGGATTGCATTACCTAGTATAGTTCCCTTTATCTGTGCTTCCTAGCTTGGAGGGAAAGGAAAGCAAATAATATAAGCGTGTTTTCCCCCCTCCCCTCTTCCCGGCAATGAAAGCTGGGATGGCATTACTTAATACAGTTTCTCTCCACTATGCTACCAGTTTGGAGATAAAAGATAGGAAAAAAAAAAAAAATAGGGGAGACAGGTAACCTGACTACAGTAAACCCCATTATATACACCCCTAGCTGGGAGCCGAAGGTAATTTGAAAAAATGAATAACACTTTTATTACTCTCCATTAACCTTCTCAACTTTAAATTTGGGAGCAAGGTTAACTCAGATAAAGGACAAAGGTGAAGTTAATTATTAAACATGTTTAGATAGGAGCTGTGGGAGAATTGAATTATATCAGACAGCACGGTAGCAACTTCTTTGTGACAAGGTTTGGCCAATGGCTGACAAATGTTTCAACTTTCAACTGGTACAAACTAATACCAACTAGTATTTTCAGCTCCGCCTTGTTAGAGCGTCTAATGTGCTGCCGCAGCAAATTTTCATCAATTAATTAGTATACGATGGTAAAATCTCACGATGATAGTAAAATATTTGGAATCTGTGGAATTGATAAAATTATGTATCAATTCACCATTCTGTCTAATCACAGTATGTTCAGAAATTGAGCACATAATTGCGAGAAACAGTAAAGAAATGTAGTTGAAACAAAAAGTTAAGAAAGAAAACAAACTAAACAAATGGCCTCCTGAATAATAACTTCTAGCATCCATAAACCCTGTGATTTCCTTTGGATACATCCAGTTCCGAAGTATGAAAAATGGAAAAGAAAGGTGCTCTGACCGTAATTATATCTAAGCCCGCCTTGCAATAAGAAGGGAAAAAAAAAATTAAAATATTCTTGAACAGAAATGGCAATTTGGAAGTCACTGCAATTGAGCAGTAGCTTCCTCTTTAACATCTTCCAAAGTAGGCTTCTTCAAACTGGCCATGTATGTTATGTATATCGTCCAAAGAAATGAGAATGAATTACTCACCAATGGCTGCCACCAAAGCAAAAATAGAAACAATGCAAAACATCAGGAATATTTTTATAGGAGGAAACTACTGTTAAACTTCAAAATCTATATCTCATGTACATTGAGAAAAATATCGATTCCAGTAACTCATTTCTTCCAAACAAATTTTCAAAAATGTGCAGGGTAGTTTTACAGGCATACAGGGGATCCTCAAGTTTGAAAGAGGTGCAGGTAAAGAGGACTGTTTTTTTTTTTTTTTTTTTTTGTAAAAAAACTGAAGAAAAGAAGATAAAACTGTAAGCATGCAACCATACCTGGAGACGAACAGGAACAAATTTGAAAGTGATGAAATCACATAGGGGCCAATATATCAGCCCATTTTTAAATGCTGGTATAAGGTCTCTCTTTAGCCTTGCAATTATCTCAGGAACCGACTCACCTACATATAACAACCCAAAAGTATTTTCAGAACACATAAGAATTGGGCAAATGTCTTTAATAATTCTCTGCATAATAAGTAACATGTGCTATCGAAACAGATAAGAGAAATAAAAGCCCTCTAGTTATGCCAGAAAAAAGGTACATTAAATATCTATGAAAACGCTGCAAAAATTAAGAGTTCCCATGGAACAAATAATACACTAGGATTTAAAATAGGAAAGAGAAGATTCAAGAGGCCTGTAACAATCAACTAAAAGAGACAAATTGATTTTTCTTTTTCCTTTTTCTATATAATCATAGCATTGATATATATCATCTACTATACCTTGAAGTGCAGCGTTAAATGAGAAGAAGACACAGTTGGCAATAGGCCCATAAACTGTCTGACCCAGAATCATTTTCTTGAATGTAGTAATCAAATCCCTTTTGGAAAGTATCCTTGACAAAAAATTGAACCAAAGGTGCAACGAGGGGCCTGATAACAGCACCCCGTAGGTTGCCATGCGCATTGTCCTCATAGGGTCCAGTGGCGTATCAGGACCCAGTGTTATCATCTGGCAAACAAAATAGAAAGTTGATTCTGACAAACTATACATATAATTATTCATTTACTTGCAAAAAATGAAATTGGTCAAGAGCATTTAGCTTTACATGTTTTATTGTTATATGATTTCAACACAAATTACAATCAAAACCTTCTACAGTAGGCTGATTCTTTTACTAGTGATTTTAGCAATTCAGATATGAATTATTAATTTTACCAGACTTGAAGTTAGACATAAGAAACTAACTTGGGATTACAACATAAAGGCAATGTGGAAAAAGTTTGAATAAAGAAACTCTCAAGAAAAAAAAAATAACCTGGGAGGTCAAATCGGCAGCAGTAAAAATGATACCAGCAGTAATGCTCTTAGTCAGAATTGGTCTCGCCTCAATCATTCCAAGATACCAACTCACAAACCCACTCCTTGCACTGACACTAGCGGCTGCCGCAGCAGTGGCTGCAGCGGCACTTGCCACAGAAGAACCGGTTGCTGAAACTGATGAAGAAGGGGAGGGTTTGGTGCCCTTGGAGCGGAAGGAAATGAGATGGGACCTGGTGTAAGGCCGAGGCGGTGTAGCCGAGTGGCAGTGATGGTGGAGGAGAGAGAAGAGGCCCCTCGAGACCTTGCTCATGGCCATGGCAGTGATGGTGGGGTCCAGGGAAGCGAGAGAATGGCGGGGGAGAAAGAGAGAGTTGGGGCGGAGAGGCTGCGGTGCGGTCTATTCTTGGTCCAGAAAACAAAAGAGACGGACGCCGGGAAGTCTGTGTTGTAAAGTTCCCGTTTCAAGTTTTTGACAAGTGGGTCCCACGAGCTTTCAAATGGAAGGATTCCATGTCCAGGAAAAGATGAAACAGAGAATCAGATTTCCTAGAAGAATATGTTTTCCTTGCGCCAGTTCACTCCGAATTCACATCCTAGACAATCTGGACTGTTTATTTCTAGATTGAACGGTTCAGATTATTACTTTGACGAGTTGTACAGCGAAAAGTTCAATAGAGAAGATATCTTAACCATTGATTTAAATTAAAGATTCAGACTGAATAGCATTAGCATAGCATCTCAGGCTCAGCGGAAAGAACGGAACCCTTGTTTGTTTCTTTTGTTCGAGTGAGAAAAGAATTTTGAATTTTGAACTGCCACGTGTTAAGTGGCGGGACGTGTCCTGCGCTCGAAACCTCTAACTGAACTCCGCTGGACCCGCTAGGCCGTTCGCGCCGTTAGGGTTCGCAATGGAGTTATGGGCTTATGAACTCTGTTTTCGATTAGGGAAGGGTCAAAAGGAGCCTAGGGATTTTTTAAAAAAGGATTAAGGTTGGAAAAGAGAAACTAGTGAGCTATATCCTATATAGCATCTCATATTCGTTGCTTGCGAATCAAATAATCACCGACATTTTTATTAACATCCATTATTAATTATAAAATAATAATGAGGAGGGATCAAATTACACTTTTTTTTGTGATACACTTTGACACCTACTATTTTCAAAGTCTAAATAGTCGATTCAAACCGTTCAACATGAAGGATATATTAAAATTTGCTTGGAGATCAAATTTTACATTTTTTTTAATTTGTTTACTATTTATTAATATGGTTACAAAATCGTTGTTTTCAGACCATTGAAAAACAACGATTTTGTAACCATCTTAATAAATAGTAAAAAAATTCAAAAAAATGTAAAATTTGATCTCCAAGTACATTTTAATATGGTGATCATGTTGAACGGTTCGGATCGATTGTTTGGATTTTGAAATCACAAAATTAACCTATATAAAAACGGTGTCATGATGTGTCACCAAAAAAGGTGTAATTAGATCCCTCCTCAGTAATAATAATGTCTATCTTAGCTGGATTTAAAAAAAAGCCCAAACCAGCTATTAAATAGCCGATTGAATTTTTGTTGTTGTTGTTTCAGACCCTATAAATACCCATCTACCTCTCTTCTCCCTCTCACAACTCACTCAACTCACAGAAGAGAAAGAGAAAAAGAGAAGGCAATTTGAGGCGATTTCGGAGGCGATTTTCCAGAGGCCAAAATGATGAACAGTAGCAATCGAGGTAGATCGTCCTATCGTGGCATAGCGAGAGGAGGGTCAATTAGTAATCGAGGTAAAAATAAGAGAACAAAGAACAACTGTCAAGTATGTCATGATAAAAAGAATTGTCCATTATGTATGATGGAGGAATTTCTTAGACGGCTTATTCGGTATGAAATTTCAGACAACGACTTTGTGAAAAACCCTTGTGGCTCTGGTTTGAAAAAAAAGGTTGATACAGAGCCTCCAACATCGGACGATGAGTTTGTTCCGTTTACTTGTACTAGTAAGGCTAGCACTTCGTCTGTTGTGACTGGTCCAGATCCGGCAATATCGGACGAGAAGTTTGTTCTATGTACTTTCAAGGCCTGTTCTAAGAAATAATATTATTAGGGTTTAAAATTTGGATGCATTTGAGCTATATGCATTTTAATTGGATGAATTAGGGTTGTAAATTTTTTTGAGTTTCTTTAGTGTCTATTTTGTAGACTTTATTTCATCAATTCAGAATTTATTTAGACTTAATGTATTGACATGCATATAGACTTGATATTTCTTTACATTTTCATTAAAAGAATCAAATTTGTGGTTTGGTAGAAATTCAAGAATTAATTTTTGAATGTGGTAAAAAACAATAAAGTTATAAAAACTTACATTTTGCTGTTTGTTCTTAGATTTATTCTGATTTTTAGCACGATGCTTTGTAGCTGAATTTTTTTTTGTGACCAGTATATGATTGTTTGAAAAGGCCCCGATATTTTTATTAATAACCTTAAGCAAATGAAAAATGTCAAATATAACCCTGACCCCAAAATATTTTCAAATCTAACCTAACCGCCCCATCATTGGGCGGTTCACTTTACCCACCAAACCGCCCAGTGGTTGGGCGGTCTACACGGCCAAGCAAACCGCCCCCCAATCGGGCAGTTAGGCATATATATATATATATATATTTTTTACAGATATGTTATGATATTTTTTTTAGTAAGATATATTTATAAGATATATATATATTTTTTTAAGATATATTAAGATATATTTGTTTTTGTAAATATCTTTTCATTAAGATATATTTATAAGATTTATACAGTATTGAAACAATGTTTGAAAATTCACATATCCCATATTAAACATTACTCCACACTTCACACTTTCCAAAACAATCTAACACTTTTTTCTCATTTTTACAGCAGTGAAGACAGTAGAGGAAGAGAGAGAATAAAAAGAGTGACTGCATCGCCCCGTAAAAACAGTTTCACATATCTTATTAATTAGAAATATTATTTTCTTAATTTTCTTTATTCGGAAGACAATTGGAATCACTTCATAACACACTGTTCAAAAAACCTGTGTTTGACAGTATTGTAACAAAACAGTAACATGCTGCGACATTGCACTTATACTTCTTCCAATCACAGGTGATAGGTAATATTAACTTATCTCACGAACTGCAACACAGTAATACTTTGCTGTACATTTTTTGTTGTATTTTCTCTATACAATAATCCAACATTTCTATATAGTTTTTCTACTATCTATGTAATGTATTCATTACCTCATGTGCAGTTTTTCTGCATAAAGCCATAAACATTCTATGTACTCTTCCTTCAGCCTTAACATCCACCGTCGAATTAAGCAACGTTGGATCTAAATATAAGTTATAGAAAAAATTTCAACAAAACTTGCATTATTGTTCCAAATTGCAAATGGAACAATATTATTTTCCATATTAGCAAATGGAACTGTATAAAATTCTGTTATTGTTAATGGATTATCAATGTTTTAGTCATCTGCAAAAGACAACTTAATTATCTAATGTTAATGGATTAAAATTATGTAAAATTTTCCATCTCATACTATACAAAATATTAATTAGTTGCATTCTGCAAAATAGTTATACAAAGTGGGGCATATTTAAGTAGTGATTTTAGTAGCTTACAATTAGTCTGGACAATTTTTTGTTGTGTAATATGGCAGTAGGATTCATCTTTTTGTATTTTTTGTAGTGTAATTTTTTTTTTTTTTTTTTGCCAAATTGGCAGTAGGCTTTCATTATGTTGCACAGGATAAAGTTACAGTATCATTTTTTACAGGATTACATCTCAATTAACAAAGAGATATTCAGGAAAAAAAATGCATGTTTCTATTTGAAAAACTTTTTACCAATATTTTTTTTTATTAATAGTTATTAATAATTTCTGATCAATTTTAATAATCTAAAGTCTAATAATTAACATATAGTAATATTAAGGAAAATAAAAAATAAAAGTGTAAAGAGTAAAGGTTGCGAGTGAAGGTGAAAAAAATAATTTACTATTAAATAATTAAATTAAAGAAATAAAAAGTGCACTTGTCTAAAGATGAAAATAAAAACAAAATTGATAACATGTAATTAAATTTCAGTCCACCTAAATTTTCACAAATTTTATTATTCATGGGCCATCTAACAGGCCCTTATCTCATCCCAGTTGGGAATAATGCTGCAATTAATCATTTTTTGTAACTCCTCGGCTGTGATTGACGTTGAAAAAGGAGAGTTAGACCTCGAATTCGGATCCATTGAAGTAACTCAACTTTTGGGTTGGGTTTTAGATTAGGACTGTCTGGTTCGAATCCGCAAAAATTTATTTCCGAAGTGAGCGCACACATTCCTATGACGAATTAGAATCCCGAGACGATCCCGAGCAATGAATTCGAATCGGACGGCCTCGATCCAAAACCAAAAGATTGTGTTACTTTAGGGAATCCGACTCTAGGCCTCTCGGTAATGCAATCCTGTACCTTGAGGGGGAAAAATTGTGCCATACAGTGACCAGTATGCGTTTGTTCCACGGCCTAGGAACAAACATTTTGATATTAGCCAACATCTCTCTCTCTCTCTCTATATATATATAGTGGCTAATATCAAAACGTTTGCACTAAAGCTCTCATGCAACCAAGTCGTTTTCGAATTTTCAAAGTCCAAATGGTCGATCCAAACGTTAGATGTTCAATCTATATTAAAATCTGCTTGGAGACCAAATTTTACATTTTTTGGAATTTTTTTACTATTTATTAAGCCACTTTGAAAATTGCTAATCCGGGTGAACAGTAAAAACAGTGCAACCAAATTCTGGACCATATGATCAACAATTTTCAAAGTGGCTTAATAAATAGTAAAAAAATTCAAAAAAAATGTAAAATTTGGTCTGCAAGAAGATTTCAATATAGAGATCACATCTAACGGTTTAGATCTACCGTTTGGACTTTGAAAATCCGAAAACGACTTGGTTGCACGAGGGCCTTGGTGCAAAAATTTTGATATTAGCCCCCCCCTCTCTCTCTCTCTCTCTCTCTCTCTCTATATATATATATATATATATAGAGGTTGGGTACTCTACTTATATAAGCATATGAGGACATATGCTTATAAGTCATTTTTACGTTTTCAAAGTCCAAATAGTCGATTTGAAGCACTCAATATGTTTTCCATATTATAATGTGCTTGAAGACCAAATTTTACATTTTTTGAAATTTTTATTTTTTTAGAATTTTTCAAAACAGTGTTTTCAGATTTTCTTTTTTAGATTTTTTTGTCATATTAAACACTGTTTTGAAAAATTCTAAAAAAATAGTAAAAAAAATCCAAAAAATGTAAAATTTGGTCTCCAAGCACATTCTAATATGGAGAACATATTGAGTGCTTTAGATCGACTATTTGGACTTCGAAAATACAAAAATAACTTATAAGCATATGCTCTCATATGCTTATGTAAGTAGAGTAGCCACTCACATATATATATATATATATATATATATATAATTTTCTTCTTTGTAAATTTTATTTATTTTCATTTTAATAAATAATTTTTAATATTTTATGTAAACTGGCCATCCGCCTGACCACCCACTATTTAACATAATTATTTAATTGCTGAATTAAATTAATTTTTTTGTGTGCAGAAATTCAAGTGTCTGTCTTTCTTTCTTCTATAATTTAACTGAAGAGGTCACGGAATTTGTTCCTTTCTTCCCCCTTTCCATCCATCAATGAACATTTCTTTTGGACCATGCAAATGCAAGCTATAAATAGTTGATTTTGTTGTCAATTTAGGAAAACCATTTTTCCACAATAAATGAAATTTGCCCTTTTGTTGGCCAGTTGTGCTTTGTCTTTTGCTGAATTTTTCTCTAATTTATTACGTTTGTTAGAAATGTTCCTGCACCCTATCCTGCAACATCAAAAGAATTAATGATAGGTGATTCAACCTTGCAAGCTTATTTGTTTTATGCATCATTTTGTTATTTTTTACTTCAACAAGGGCAATTACGTATAATTCTTAATTTTATCGTCAATCCGTTGCATGCAGTTCATGTACGCTGACATCAAAGCTTGTTCAATTAAATAATTCTTTTGTTTTCTTTTTCCAACTTCGGATAAAATATATTAGCAATTTAGTTATATTTTTTTTTCCTTTGAACTTAAACCGAATTGTGCCCGAGTCTACTAAGGTAGTGCTCTAGAGGAGTAAATTGTTCATTAAAGAGAATAATGGAGAGATCGAGGGTGAGACAACCTCTAAACAGTAATTTTACACCCCAAATCGGAGGTGACATAATTTATCAAAAATCAACACTACGCGAACCTTCGAACAGTGTTCTTTCACCTCCGCTCCCTCTCCGGTTCTTCTCTTTTGGAGCAGGGGAAACCGTCGGGCAGAATCAGTGTGGGGTGAGCGTCTCCCTCGCACAATAATTGTCCACTTCCTTTCTTCCGCGTCCCTCCGTCTAGAGCACGTCCTAAGAAAATCATGGAGTGGTCGGAAAAATTATCTTGAACATATTTTTGCTATGCTTATAAGTGATTATTTGCAGTGCATATATCACTTGTGCAGTTAGTATATACTTATATAGTACATATATATTAATATATATATATATATATATATATGCATATTCAATAATAAATTCTAATTTTTCAAATGCATATAATATGAAAGTAGCTCTATCATTTTAATAACTATAAAATTATATACATTTGTGTCTTATTTCATTTATTTTGGACTAAATTCTTTACAGAGTTGTATTTTAATTTGTAATTTTAGAAATCTTCAAAAACAAATATTCACATTGACATATCTGATCGTATATAGAGAGTGGGGAGAGTCACATTTTTCAAAAATTCCTTATAATTTTATAAAATAGATTTTTACCAAGGTTCTAAATAGCGTTTATAGCGTCGTAGCGGGAAGGCTAAAAAAAAAGCTATAGCGAATAGCGTCGCTATAGCGGAAGCTATTCCAAATAGCGTTTTTTTTTTTTACATTTCGTATATTCAATATTTGTACTAAATATCAAGATTATCTAAAGTCTCATAGAACAATAAATAACACCAAAGTAATTAAGAAATTATAATATTTATATTGAACCCGTACAAAGTCCAAATTGCGGTTCGAAATATCTATAGTAATATCATAAACTATCAATTTTTCCTATTAAAAATATCTTAAGCATCATGATTCAAGACATAATCTATTTTTTTTTCTATTCAAATTTTAATTTCGGTTTGGACTTTTTTTCTATTCAAATTTCTATTTCTATTCTCAATTTCAAATTGATTTATCTGTAGCAAGTAACAACAAATTAAATTTCGCTTTAAGATTTTTTTTACCTTTATTTAAAACCCATATAAATTGCTTAAAAAAAAACCCATATTGTATAGCGCAAATAGTGCAAATAGCGGACCGTTATAGCGCTGTAGCGGCCGTAGCGCAAATAGCGCATTTTGATGTCATAGCGTAGTGTTTGGGGTCCAAAAACGCTATAGCGCCGCTATAGCGCGCTACTTAGAACACTGATTTTTACTATGACAAAAACCTTACACAATAATGAACTGACCCTATTGAATTAATATTCTGACTTCACTTCACCACTGCAACAACAACATGTTGTTGTAGATCTACATCTATTTTTCATGTTGTTGTAGATCCACATCTATTTTATGAGATAGGAGTAGGTCCGATAGACATCGGACCTACATTTAGATTCAATTAGCTCTAGAACCGTACGATTAGCATTAAGATCTATGCGGACGGAAATTGATACAGACTTGCATGGATTTTGATACATACACACGAATCTTAATGCAAATCGAATGGTCATCACACCCATCGAACCAAGGTAAGTCCGATGGGCATCAGACCTACTCTGATTCCCTATTTTATATATATAATTCTGGAAAGATTTTGCTATGTTATCATAATTACCTACAGTGCTACTTTCTTCTAGCTCGGTCCGATCCAAATCTGATGGTTGATCTTCCATCGCTCTTTGCTCTGTTGACATGCGTTGCTTTCTCTTTGCACTGTCGACACCCTATACTTCCCTTGCCTCGTCGCGTCCACCTTTTTCTTGCCTATTCTTCTCAATCCTTCTCTCCTCTCTCGTATTGTTTATATGTTATACATCGACTAACATGTAGACTCACATTTTAAGTACTTTCTCTTGGTGCACGGAATGGAGATGTGAGTAGAGTGGAAAAAATGGTATTGCTGACTCCGATACGGAACGGCATAGTTACATGTTGTGATTCGTGTGTCGCGTAACGTGACTAGTTCTCAGTAAAAAAAATACGACACGGCACGCAAATCGCCTTAATCACAGCATGACATGGAACAACACGAAGACACGGACGACACATTTTTTTCCAACATTAGTTCAATACAATTTTTTTTAAACATCAATCTTTTTTCAATACTTGTTCATCATTTAAAAAAAATTTAAGAATCGTTCAATATTTTTTGAAAACTTTTCTGAATTGGTTTCAATAAACAAATTTAAATATGAAAAAGGTAGTTAAATACTTACATATGATCAAACATGCTTGGTCACAGTATGTTCGATCACAGCATAATTCACGTAGCGTGAATATTCACGTACCGTAATTATCCTCATCATTATAATTACAACACGGTATATAAAAATTTAACTTGTCATAGCGTATTAGTCACATCATAATACATTTTTTTTCACTTTTCTACTTATGAGTAGGAGCCATTTTGTCATTTTGTGTTTTGTTTGGAGTTTGGACTGGAGCAGAGGCGAAGCCAGCATGGACCAGGGGTAGGCAACCGCGTACCCCTGAATTTTGAAAATTACCTATAAATATGTACAAAATTAGGTCATTGCTTACCCCTATTTCAGTACATTGCCTACTCCTTCCGCGATTCTCTTCTAGTTGTGGCTTGATTCAGTCTTTTTGTGTCAATTTTGAATTTAACAAAAATGAGTTTTGTTGATTTGGGAAGAAAGTGAACGGAGGCTCTTTGGAGAAGAAAGATAATTAAATATTTCTTTCTAAATAGACTTGGTGTATTGGTCCATTTAGTATAAAAATATAAATAATTATTGGTTTGCAGAGAATCAGGAGCATCTAGAAATTATTTGAGCCTTAACATTCAATCCAGATTATTGTGCCTTGCTATTTGACAATTTTAACATGCAGTGAATCCATTTATTTTTAACTATCACAAAAAATTACAAAGTATAGTGATAAAAAATTTATTGTCTAGAAATAAAAAAAATCATTTCGGCACAAGACGCGTGAGACGGTGACAGTTGGAAATCCCGCGTGTTCTGTCACATCCTTGATTTTTGCATATTAGTCCTCCAAAAGTTCTTATTGCTAAACATGCTTTAAGATGTTACTTTTTTTTTTTAAAAACGATTTTATAACATATCTACAAGGATTAAATGCTGGTGACATTAATTATTTCAGCGATCATACCATATCTTATAAAGGAAGGTCTTAGGTATAGTTTAATTATTGTGGCCCCAATATTTCAGCTGTGGTAATATTTTTTTATATATATATATATATCTTTGAAGAAAGTTGTATTACATCACTGTTCCTTATTGTTCTCAAAATAACTATGTTAGTGCAACTAGAATATTCATGCCATTTGTATCGTACAACGTTGAGAGCACAAGTAATTGAAATGTTTCAAAGTAGGGGCACAAGAAATAAATTCTATCTTTTTCACGGCTGTAATAACAAAGGGCAGTTAATTAGATATTAATTAGATAACACAATTGACAACAACCCTCCAATAACTGGTTTACACCTTCTTTTTTTCTTTTAATTAAACAAGAAGGACTTGCATTCCAGCAAGAACCAAAGTCAACGCCACCAAACCCCAAAAAGTCTTCTCTACCTCTTCTCCAAACAACATACACATAGACATAACCACAGGAGGAAAAAGACCTAGTAAAGCCTTTCAATTCAGACCTTATCACCACCGGCCTCGGATGGCCGATGCAAAGAGCCGGGAAGAGAAGGCAAGATCAATAAACTCGAACACAAGACCAACAGTTGCACTGCCGGTTCGGCTGGCATTTGAGGAGAGTCCGGGACCTTTGACGCTAGCATCGAGCCTATTTCCTGGGGAAGCTGACGAGGTAGATGCGAATGAGCCCAACTGTTCATCGTACACCCAGTTGTTAATAGGCACAATTGGCGGTGCCAGTGTTCATGCTGGTGCTGGTGGTACAGGAAATGATCGAGTTGAGAATGAAAGAGGCAGAATGGGAGCCGCCGGCATGATGACAAGCCAACAACAGCAGCATTTTTTGCTATCGCCTGGATTTAGCCCAACACCATTTTTGGACTCAGCTGGCTTCTATCCACATCAATTGGTAATTAAGCTATTTAATTTGGTGCACTTTGGATTTTAGTTTCATTTGCTACCTTTTTTAATTAAAGGCGTACGTTACTAAATTGGCCTATATTTCCTGTAAAAAAATTTGAGAAAAAAATTGAGTCCAAAAATACAGGACATGTTGCATCAAGTTTCTTTCTACAATATTAATTATATAATGGGAAATAATTATTTAGCATGTAATCCTTGCCATTAGAAATGGTCAGTTTTTGTTAAGTTTAAATGAAGTGCATCTCCTGATCAGAACGGTACAAGAACCTCTCAATGCATCAATCTTTATACCTTGCTAAGGTTATTGAAATTTGATTAGAATTTCTGCTTGCAATTAATTTTCAAACAAAAAATTCAGCAAAATTCCGGGATGCCAACTGGCCAACAAATGCTACCACAACCTACCTATCCTCAGTTCAAGCTTCTTTCTCAGCCGGAGTACTATCCCTCCTCTTCTCTCCACCACAACTTCTCTCAATTCCAAGAGATGCCAACTCATACTGCCTTTAAACCGCAGCCCAACAGCAACCGGGTCCAACAGGCATCTATTACAGTCGACAAGCCAGCCGATGATGGCTACAACTGGCGCAAATATGGGCAGAAAATGGTCAAAGGAAGTGAGTACCCACGGAGCTATTACAGGTGTACACACGTCAATTGTCCAGTTAAGAAAAAGGTCGAGCACTCGGCTGAGGGTCAGATAACTGAGATAATTTACAAAGGAAAGCATAACCATGAGAAGCCGCCCAATAAGAGAAACAAAGAGGGTACTGGTGCGGGGTCAAATGACATGAGCGAGCACACAGATTCCAAGAATCAAGAGTCTGTTTCAAGTGATTGCGAGGAGGTAGGAGATGATGGTGATGATGGAGATAACGATGCAAATAGAAGGTATTATTTGTCTGTAACTTTTGTTTTTGTATATATATATACTCCAGCATTTGCAAATAGCCAATGGCATGTATCACAACAATTAAGTCCAGAATTTGAATTGTATCGTCTTGAAAGCAAAAGGAAAGCTCCTAGAGAAAGAGGCAAGTTTCAAAAGCAAAAAAAAAAAAAGTTTCAAATGCTGTCTACAGCTTGAAAGGAAGATAACATCTTTTCATGCAAAAAAAAAAAAAAAGTTTCAAAGGTGCACCAGTCCGAAGATTCATCTTTTCATGTATATATTGCAAAGAGATCTTTTGCTCGTTTTGCTAGAGTCTATCAGTATATCTTTTTTATTTAATTTATTGTACCCATATGTTTTCCTAGTTCTAGACATTTTCGAAAGCATATTTCGTTTGTTGGAAGTATTGATTTTATATTCACTAACTAACTTATACCTTCCATCACTTCTCCCCCTCTATCTGATAAATTAGAGAAAGTAACAATTCGATGTATATCCATAATTTTCTAAGTAAATCATTTGAACTGATCGAGCAGAAATGTGCCATCTTCATCACAAAGAACACTGACAGAGCCTAGGATTATAGTGCAAACAACAAGCGAGATTGATCTCCTAGATGATGGTTATAGGTGGCGCAAGTACGGCCAGAAAGTCGTCAAAGGCAATCCTCATCCAAGGTAGTATATTTGTTAGACAAAAATTTGATGGGTTAATTTATTTCTGCTATGTATTTGATGTGTGAACTGTGAACTGCAACCAGCGAAAAGTATGCGAGGTACTGAAGAGTAGCACCTGGTACTGGTAATTGACACAAGTTTTTATTTTTGTAAAAAACACAGTGATAATTAACTCAGATGAAGATTAGGTAATTACAAAATAATAGTCAATAGTATTGGTACAGCTAGCGTGTTATTTCAAGCTATGTGACAGCTACTTTTTTTTATTTGAATCCCAGTACCAGCTTTTGTCTTTACAGTACCATCTTAAAAATTAAAATAGATAATATACAATGGATAATTTGAACGTGCCATCCAACTGCTTAATAAACTTTTTGTCAACTCTAAATTTGAAACATATTCTAAGCAATTCTTATACATTGCATACCCATAAAATGAAAGTCATGTTGACAGCTGTTACCAAGCTTTCAAAAAAAAAAAAAAGTCATGTTGACAAATGCATATAAAAGAATTAAAAGTCAAAACCTCTTTTGTTTTGATTAATTCAACTTGAGTAATGACCTCAATTCCAAGGTTGACCTAGTAGAGGTGTACTACTTGCAGGAGTTATTACAAATGCACTTACACAGGCTGCAATGTGAGAAAACACATCGAAAGAGCGTCGTCAGACCCGAAAGCTGTCATAACTACATATGAAGGCAAACACAACCATGAAATACCAGCTGCCAGGGCTACCGGCCAGAGTTCGTCAAGTGCTGTATTTCAACCTAATAATAACAATCAAAACAGATTAGAGAATAACATGCCCAGTAATCAAGATTCATTTAGGAGAACTACAGGCTTTAGCAACATGCTACAGTTTAAGAAGGAAAATAACATGATCTAATATATCTGTCAGTTATTTCTTTGACTTCAATTCTCAGCAAAGAATTCTGCCCCCCTTTTTTTTCTTAAGTGAGGTGATTTGAGAGGGTATGGTTTTATTTTGTTTTCTGGTGTTGGTTGGAGTTTATGTAGCATAATTCTTTTTGCTTTACTTTTGTACATCCATGATTTTTTTTTGGTCATTTTCTACTAAGTGTATATTCTTTCAGGCGACATGCCTTTTAATTAATAACACTGTAAATTGACTCGAAAAAGGACAAATTCCTGGTATATACAACAATTTCTTATTTTGTATATTTATTTGAAAATTTTATGATTTCATGATATTGGTATCAATTCTTAGATTTAATTGCTTTTGCTGTTTGCATTTTTGTCAATTTTATCATTAATAGCCAATGGTTTCCGAAATTCCAAACCGTTCAACAGCAATTTTAATTTACAGTGTTATTAATTAATTGCCAATGGTTTCCACGACACTTTTAATTTCTGGAGGAATAGTTGACCTGTTCTGGATTTCTCTGAACCCTCTTTTCTTTTGTGCTGATAATGAATCTAACAGCAAGATGGTAAAAAAACAAAAAATACATTTACTTGACAAAATTTTCTACGTACTTTTGCAAACAATTTCCACAATTTGTTGTGTCACCACAAAACTATAAATCCCTCATATACAAATTCTGTGACAAAAGATAGAACTAAAACTGACATGTTTTTGGAACATATTAGATAATGGTCGTTGTTGTCACTCTACAGAATGGATATGTATCAGTTGCAGTCATAATACAACAGCAAAATTCTGATTGCAATCAACAACCATGTGCTTTTATTCATATAAATCTGCACCTAAAATGAATTAAAGTAGGAAAACAGCAAGAGAAGATGAGCAACAAAATCTTTTTTAGGTACTCTGGCAACATTGACATTTCCATTTTCTGGGCCTAGGTCAGGGGCCTACTCAACCCTGCTTCCAATTTTTGGATTTTTTTTAGACCTTGAAATAAAAATATATTGGAAGATGATCCCCACATTTTTATTGGGCATTAGGTGCAAACATACTGATCTTATTAACTGTTCAAGTAATGAGCTTTTAGCTAAAAATTGCGCAAAAAGTTGAATAAAAAAAGGGAAACAAATAAATAATGCTCTGTTTGCAAATTCAAAATGTCTTGTCAGAAAATATTTCTGTATAAAAAATGGGTCATTCTCTTATACTATGTATAACTGGCGTTTCTTTATCCATCTGTGCATTCAAACCCTCAAGATACTCTTTCTTCTATGCCGATGCTCAATCTTAAAAACCCAACTTACACTCTTTTACAAACTTCATAAATTGTAAAAGGTGAAAATTTAAAACCTAACCAAGACTATAACAGAGCATGGTCTCCTCAAGCCTCAAGAGCTCTTTGCTTTCTCTCCAAGATCTCTCCATATGAATCAAAGTCTGAATGATCACAATTTTGTTTGAAGCTCTTGTACACCATACATGTCACAATTGTATCAACCGCTACAACCAAAGAGTACATGTAAGCAATCAACAATCCCTCGCATAATCCCCCGGTGTGTAAATTGCCACTAATTTTAAATGGCCTCACCACTTTAAATTGGAACAATGCTTCTATAGCCGCAGTAGCAATACTCGCCGGTAACGACACTGCAACAGCTGTGGCAGTACCACCTCTCAAAAGAACAAGAGACTTTATTATAGCCATGTATCCACCACGGTTCTCCACTGCAGCCACTACACATGCTATATTACAAGCCACAGAGGTATTCGCAACGATTATGGAATAGAGAATCACACCCAATGCGGATAAGGCGAAAACAACATGACTTGTAGTCAGGTTTAGTGCACCAAAAGTATTGAAGAACAAAAATAAGAGAGAGAAAACAGCTGCATTGGAAAAGAGAACGACGAACAAGTTAAAGAAATGTGTATGTAACAATGATTTATAAAGTGTGCATGGATTCCTATTAGAAGGGAGATGGATTATTGTTCTGATAACGAAGGCTTTGCAGAGAAGCAGGGATGAAAGAGAGAAAGGGAGGGTGAGGAGGAAGGAGAAAATGGATTGAGAGAGCTTTGAATTGAGGAGTGAAAAGAAAGGCCAGTTCGAAGGGAAGCCGGCTGAGGCAAAAATTAACCGAAGACGGGATGAAACAGCCAAGTGTAATGCCGGTTGCGGTAAGAAGGGAAGGGATTGAGAGAGAAGAAGAGAGAAGGAGAAAGGGAGGATGATGAAGGAGGCAGCAAAGGCAAAGTGGTGGTAGTTGTTGAAGAAGGCATGAAGGGACCTTCTTAAAATCTTGGTACCACTATCCATGGTTGTTGCTTGATCTGGGGTGCACACTGAGAGAGAGCTCTGGTATTTCAATGAGAGAGAGAGAGAGAGAGAGTGAGAGAGGAAAAGAGTAGAGAGGGTGCACTGTCGTTAAGATTTTTTCTTTTGTGTTTGAACGAATTGTTCCTTACGAAAGTGTTTCAATGGAGTATTATATAATCCAGTATGATCTAATTTGGTTTTAGCGTTGATGTCAAGGAGAACCTAGATTTATACATTTTATGATTGATGTCAGTTACATATGGTCATTAATTACTTGTATAACAGCACAATTTGGTAGAAATATGCTTGCATGACACTTAACCTTTCTTCATCTATATATATACTTTGCAAATAAAATCTTAATTATATTGAAGAGTTACATTTTTTTATCGTAGATAATTAATTAATCACTTCATTAACCCAAGAGATATTGCACAACTAGATGAGACAATTAGCACATCTTCGAACTACTTTCTAGGAGCAATTAATTAATGTTGTCGATACAATATAAATTGCATACCATTTTCCATAAAAGCGTACGCATTTCATTATGTCAATTAATGTTTATGAACGTTAGTTAGGATGTGGCATAGGCCAACCGCCGATCCAACAACTCCAACGAGGGAATGTTTAAGAAGGATTCTATGTGGCAAAAAACTTTGATAGTGTGTATGTACCTCTTAAAAGGCCGCATTATTTTACGGGACAACATATATATATATATATAGAATTTTGCTATTGTGCTTCATGAAGTAAAACCAATATTTTACTTCACGCTCATACACCCATTTCCAAAATCCAAATCGTCGATCCGACCGTTCAAGTTGTTCTCCATATTGAAATGTGCTTGGAGACCAAATTTTACATTTTTTGGAATTTTTTTACTATTTATTAAGCCACTTTGAAAGTTGCTGATCCATTGGTCCAGAATTTTTTACTGTTTTTTACTATTCACAATGGATCAGCGATTTTCAAAGTGGCTTAATAAATAGTAAAAAAATTCCAAAAAATGTAAAATTTGGTCATTTCAATATGGAGAACAACTTGAACGGTCGGATCGACGATTTGGATTTTGGAAATGGGTGTATGAGCGTGAAGTAAAACGAAGTTTTACTTCGCGAAGTACAATTGCCCTACTCTATATATATATATATATATATGGGAGCGGCTAAGTTGCTGCCGGCAGCATTTCGGCGAGGTGCTTACGGGGGCATATCTTTCAATTTGATGTTCAAACAACAAATTCAAACCGTTAGATGTTCAATCTATATTAAAATCTACTTGGAGACCAAATTTTACATTTTTTGGAATTTTTTTACTATTTTTTAAGCTGATTTGAAAACCGCTGTTTTTATTAAATTTCTGAAGCATTGAAAACAACGGTTTTCAAACCAGCTTAAAAATAGTAAAAAAATTCCAAAAAATGTAAAATTTGGTCTCCAAGTAGATTTTAATATAGATTGAACATCTAACGGTTTGAATTTGTTGTTTGAACATCAAATTGCAAGATATGCCCCCGTAAGCACCTCGGCCGAAATGCTTCCGGAAGCAAATTAGCCATACTCTATATATATATAGAGCTGGGCTTAGCTAAGCCATGGAGTAAAACGACTTGGTGCTCCACGCCTCATTATTTTCATTTTGAAAATTCAAACTACCGATCCGAACCGCTCAAGTTGTTCTCCATATTGAAATGTGCTTAGAGACCAAATTTTACATTTTTTTGGAATTTTTTTACTATTTATTAAGGCACTTTGAAAATCGCTGATCCGGATGAACAGTGGCAAAACAGTAAAAAATTCTGGACCAATGGATCAGCAATTTTCAAAGTGGCTTAATAAATAGTAAAAAAATTCCAAAAAATGTAAAATTTGGTCTCCAAGCACATTTCAATATGGAGATCATGTTGAGCAGTTCGGATCGGTAGTTTGAATTTTCAAAATGGAAATAATGAGGCGTGGAGCACCAAGTCGTTTTACTGCATGGCTTAGCTAAGCCCAGCTCTCTCTCTCTCTCTCTCTCTCTATATATATATATATATAGAGCTGGGCTATGGTGAGTTGCGAAGTAAGATGTCATTTTTACTTCACGCTCATATTTTTATTTTGAAAATCTAAACGCCCGATCCAAACCGCTCAACATGTTCTCCATATTGAAATGTGCTTGGAGACCAAATTTTATAATTTTTGGAATTTTTTTACTATTTATTAAGCCACTTTGAAAATCGCTGATCGAATGGTCCAGAATTTTTTACTGTTTTTTACTGTTCATCCAGATCTGGGATTTTCAAAGTGGCTTAATAAATAGTAAAAAAATTCCAAAAAATATAAAATTTGGTCTCCAAGCACATTTCAATATGGAGAACATGTTGAGCGGTTCGGATCGGGCGTTTAGATTTTCAAAATGGAGTATGAGCGTGAAGTAAAACGACGTTTTACTTCACAACTCACCATAGTCAATCTCTCTCTCTCTCTCTCTATATATATATATATATTGAACTACTTTTCTTATCAATTTCAATTTTATTCAAAATTGCAATGCTTATGAGATATTCATTTTAAGATGCATATTAAAGTATTATTTTATAAGAGTAGAGTTCTTATCTTTATTTATAAAATTAAAAAAATCAATTTAAACATTTCAACATGAACTCTTATATTAAAATGTGCTTTGAGACTAAATTTTATATATATTTTTTAAACTTGTTTACTATTTCTTTAGATAGGTACAAAATTACTATTTTTCAAAAGATATTGGACCAGCTTTTTTGGTCTAGTAGCAAAGTCAATGCCCTTCGTGTGGGAGATCGCAGTTTCGAAATCCGAATGGGAAAATTTCTTGTGGATATTAAATAGTTGGATGGTTTAACCTCCAATATTTACTCAATGAGAACTAGCATTGGTCTAGTGACAAAGGCAATACCCTCCATGTGAGAGGTCGCAGGTTCGAAACCCGAATGGGGGAATCATTGTGGATATTAAATAGTTTGATGGCTTGACATCCAACCTTTACTCAATGAGGGATCTGACTCTCTGCTTTTCCGATCCCAACCATTCAAAATTTTCCATTTGCGTATCTCGATAAAGAAATTTTTTCATGCACAAATCTCAACGAATTTGAAGGGTTGGGATCGGAAAAGCAAGATCCTGCTTTTCTCTAAGAAAAGCAGCATAGTCCGTTCCTTCAATGAGAACCAATATTTGGTCTAGTGGCAAAGCAATGCCCTCTGTGTGGGAGGTTGCAAATTCGAAACCCAAATAGGAGAATCCCTTATGGATATTAATTATTAAATAGTTGGGTGATTTGATCTCCAACATTTACTCAAAAATATTCTCGGTGTGGGATGTCGCAGGTTCGAAATCCGGATGGAGAATCCCTTGTGGATATTAAATAGTTTGATGACTTGACCTCCAACATTTACTCAATTAGAATCAGTCTTTGGTCTAGTGGTAAAGGCAATGCTCAAAACCCGAATGAGAAAATTTCTTGTGAATATTAAATAGTTGGGTGGCTTGACCTCCAACCTTTATTAAAAGAAATAAAAATAAAAATTTGAGACACGATTGAGATATAAAAGACATGAAGTATATGAACCCTCCTCATACAAAAAATAGTACAATTCAATATCAACAATAATTTAACAACTTCATAATAATTCGAGAAAAAATAATTTATCAGAAATAGTTTATCGATAAATATGACATAACATAACCTAACTTCATTGGAAATTGAAAGATACTTTGTCAAACCTACTTACAAATTCATAAATATGACATAACATAACCTAACTTCATTGGAAACTGAAAAATAGTTTGTCAAGCCTACTTACCTTTGTAATCCAACAAAATCTTGAGCTCAAAATGAATGTTGTTTTATATATATCCTATTTAACTGTTCATGTAGCCAATTCTTTGACCAAAATTATTACTAGTAAACCATGGTGTGAAGCTTATATCCCGCACGGCCACACATGAAGCTAGTATATTGTAAGGCACACACAATCCGATGTAGAATCTGTCTGCCCCTTCAAATCTACCAGTAAGATGGGGAAACCTTCTCTTGAGAAATCTTTGCTTTGTTTTCAAGGTAGTAAAAATAGTAGCCCCACAATGTAGAATTGTAGATAATAGAGGTCTTTTCCTTGGTTGGTGGTGAGGAGACACTACCGGTCATGCTAATTACATCATTAAATTCCTAATGTTGGAATTGAGCACTAACCATAATCTTTGGTTTGGTAATTAATCACCCATTGGATTCATTTCCATTATGACATGCCCGCTAAAAAGGTATAAGATTCTGACCGCTCATAAATAAAAAAAAAAAACAAAGAAAAAAGCCAACTTGCTAATTAATCAAATTCATTATGAAAATAAGTGGATATTAAGTTAATTAACCAAATTTGTGTTATAAATGTCTTTGCTGGTTGAACAGTGAAGAGGTTTGTCATTGGTTATTAGGCTGCATTCGCGTATATAATGGCTTTTTGTTTATGTCTATTTTAGAGAGGGACAATCTATATATGTTCATAATTAATTAATTCAATGGCCAATTGGCCCAAATTCAGTTGATACTCTGTTCATAATTAATAGCTCCAAGTTGCTACCTTCAATTGCTTGTCTGCTTACTTATTTTCTTCTTCTTTTTTAGTGATTTATTGTTTTAGAGGCTGGGTGGGATAATATTTGAATTTTTTTTGGGTTCCACATACATATATACATACATACATATATATATATATAGAGTGGCTGAGACGCAAACGTTTGCACCAAGTCCTTGGTGCAAACGATTCGGTTCTCCGACTTTTAAAGTTCAAACGGTCGATCCAAACCGTTAGATATTTAATCCATATTAAATGTGCTTGGAGACCAAATTTTACATTTTTTGAAATTTTTTTACTATTTATTAAGCCACTTTGAAAATTGCTGATCCGGATGAACAGTAAAAACAGTGCAAACAAATTATGGATCATGTGATCAGCAATTTTCAAAATGGCTTAATAAATAGTAAAAAAATTTCAAAAAATGTAAAATTTGGTCTCCAAGCAGATTTTAATATAGAAATCATATCTAACGGTTTAGATCGACCGTTTGGACTTTGAAAATCCGAAAACCATTCCTTGGTGCAAACGTGCGTCTTAGCCACTCTCTCTCTCTCTATATATATATAGTAGCGGAGAATGTTAGCTGATTAATTAGATTGATTTTAAATGAATGTTTTTTTAGTTTAATTCTATCAAGACCCACTTCAAACACTTATATATTTAGTAGCGGAGAAAATGAGCAGCAATGCCTTTTCCGAACCAACTAAACAAAGTCCAAAGTTTATAAAATGCGGATTTCATGCGGCCAAATACAATTTATGTGGCCGAATATGCGCCGCATATGCGGAACCGCATATCAAACCGCATATTGATTTTTCATGCGGTTTTCAACCGCATATGCATATGCAGCCGCATGAACCGCATTTTATTACATTGGTCCAAACTGAATCCCTTCTTTGGCAAAATCTTAGTTACGGTTTCTTTTGCCATGCGCCTTCTTTTGTCTTCAAGACTTAGCTTCCAACTTTGCTTCATAAGAAAAACAATTTATTGCATATTTTTCACATTTAGATTGTTGTGTTATTTAAATAATGTATCGTACACTTTTTTTTTATCTAGCAATAGAAAAAATTTTAAATTTTCTCTAGTTTTTTCTCCTTATTTTTTTCAGACACTTTTTCTTTTTTTTTTTTAATACTATAGCAATTTATCAAAAAATAATTATCGAACACGTACGGTCTCCTTTGCTGAATCTGGATCCTCTTTAACTCAAATTTTGAATTTAGATGTAGATTGTCCGACTAGAATTCAGACCAATCCGATCCAATGTGAAATGAACGGAGCTCCTTTAATATTCGTGCTAAAACAGATATGATAGTCCGGATCTAAACTCAGAATTTAAGTTACTTTAGGTGATATGAATACATTTTCTGTCCGTCTTCATCACCAAAATCACTTCCATAAGAAGGGCTGAGCCAGAATTTTAATGAGGGAGCTCAAAAGATGAGTTTGTATTTTGACATGTAGTCACTAGCGGATCCAAAGAGGGTCAGGGATAGGCAAGTGCCTACCTCCTGAATTTGAAATTTTTTTTATACTCAGTGATATTTTATACTTGTGTCTACCTCTGGATGAATATAATGCTTATCCCAGGATTTAATTTACGGCCAAGTAGAATAAAATTGTGTGAAAAAAAATGGTTACCAGATTGATTCGCGTAAAAGAAAGAAAGAAAAAAATGACAGTCTGATTCACTACTCCACTTAGAAGAATCATTGATTTGTTAGGAGAAAAAAGAGGTCCGCTACTAAGGATATAAATATGTATTGTAACTAGTCAAGTCGTGACTTGGATCACATGTCGTGCCGTGCTGTGACCAAATTTAGAAAGATGATCATGGCACGTGAATGATCACAACACGTTAATCACGCTGTGACCACACGTGACGTGTCCAAACGTGACTAGTCATGTATGATCACGTTTAACTATTTTTTTCATAATTTAGGTTGGTTTATTTAAGATTCACCATTCAATCAAAGATCTAACAGTCCTAATTACATTGTTGGGGAATTTGCCGTTAAATTCTGTTTTTCTTAGAATTTACCGCTAAATTCTGTTTAGACTTATAGTGCGGAAAGAACACAAAATCAAAATTTTACTTCTATCATAAGCCAAGGATCTACTCCCTGATTGATTTCTAAACTTAAATTTATTTAACACTTAAATAAATTAAAATAACAATTGTACCTTATTCCAAATTCAAATTGGAAGTGCAGTTAATTCTGATTCAGAGCACCAGACGTCTGATGTCTCTATCAGTATCCACCAGGAACAACCAAAGAGTTGGTATTTATTTTGCCAGAAATATTGTACCAACGGTATTCGAAAAAGCCGCTATTTACGGTAAATCACTATTCACCGTAAATATGCTAATTTCTGCAAAAAAACTATTCACAAGAATAACTATTTTATTCTCGCAAGAATATATATGGATTACGTAATTTTCTACAAATCACTATTTGGGAGAAAATTATCGTTCGAATCGAATCGGATTATGATTTGAACTTGGATCGAATTTCTTAATTTTCTCTCCACCCCTCCACCCTTTATATAGGGTATAATGGCGGTTTCAAAAAGACCAAATTGCCCCTCTCAAAGTTGGTTTTGGATGAAAAGACAAAAATGCCCTTTGGCCCAAATTCAATTGATTCAATTTGGGCTTTTGCATTTAAATTTAATTTGGGATTTAAATTAAATGTAAATTTAGGTCCAAATTCAAATGGGCTTTTGGCCCAAAATATTAATTCATAATTAATATTTTAATCCATTAATCATATATATATATATATAATTATTCTGAATAATTATATTTCTTGCGATTGCGATAAATTTATACGACGTGTCATACACGTTATAAATTTTAATCTGGTTTAAGCTTGTCATCTCCATGACATTTATTTTATTATTAATTATAACACTTTATAATTAATCATAAAATTTCTCTAATTACTTTCCTATTGGTGTGACCCAATAGGATCTGTGTTATGTTGGCAATAGAATTAAAACTCTTTTTAATTCTATAAATCATAAGCGGCATCTGGCAGAATACATTATGACTAACCAATTGACACAGATGATCTTGTACAGTACAATATCACGATCCAGTAAACAATTTACTCGTGTTAATTCTTTTGTCTCATAGTATCAAATCAGTTCCAAAGTAGGTATGTGTCATCCTTACAAACTTAATCTTTTCTCGATCTTGAGTATATTATCATAAATGATTAACTCTTTAATCATATTGTGCACATATAATCCTACTTCATCAAGAGGCCTAGTGATACCATCACTCGTATTAAATACGAGGGACAATAGTAGTCTTGGTGAACATCTCCCCTCCGCATAAGTTATGCATACTGAAATGTCATATGTATAGCTACTTTTTACGGATAGCGTTGGACAACACTCACGAATACACACTTCCTATGTAGGAAAGATGAATACCTCATACTTTAGAACTTAACACTGAATGAAAATATTAATGACACGAACACAATCCATTTAATGTTTCATTTAGGGTTTGTCAAATACCATGTTCTCTAACATGTATCTGTGTGATTAAAATGACAACTCTTTATCTATGATTTGTAAAACTTAACCATGATTTAATCCACACACTAATATTTAAATGGTCAATTAGTGTTCCTTGCTAATTACCACAGTTAGAGACTATCAAGAGTATTTATCATCTATATTATGGAGTTTTACAATTTCAAGTCATGAAATCGAAATGATTCATAAATGCGATAAATTCTCAAGGAACAAAATTATATCTTTATTAATCATTTATGAGCTGGGCTATGGTGAGTTGCGAAGTAAGATGTCATTTTTACTTCACGCTCATATTTTTATTTTGAAAATCTAAACGCCCGATCCGAACCGCTCAACATGTTCTCCATATTGAAATGTGCTTGGAGACCAAATTTTATAATTTTTGGAATTTTTTTACTATTTATTAAGCCACTTTGAAAATCGTTGATCGAATGGTCCAGAATTTTTTACTGTTTTTTACTGTTCACCCGGATCTGAGATTTTCAAAGTGGCTTAATAAATAGTAAAAAAATTCCAAAAAATATAAAATTTGGTCTCCAAGCACATTTCAATATGGAGAACATGTTGAGCGGTTCAGATCGGTTGTTTAGATTTTCAAAATGAAGTATGAGCGTGAAGTAAAACGACGTTTTACTTCACAACTCACCATAGTCAATCTCATCATTTATTACATGAACAAAATATATAGAATACAATTATCATATGATTGACTTCTAGATTATTACACTAACATACATGTGACCATGTGTCGTGCCGTAACCAAATCTTTTGCGTGACGTGCCTTGTCGTGCCAAATTTTCGAAAGATGATCACATCACGTGGATGGTCATGACACAGGACACGCGAGTCATGTCACGAAATTGGCACACATGTCGTGATGGAACCGTGATGTATCTGGTCGTGCCGTGATTTTTTTAGATCCCTATCTACTACTCCGCTCCTATTCTTCAAGAGAAAAAAAATATACTATTGTCAATATTTTATGCCTATCCCTGACCAAAATCTTGGATCCGCCCCTGCATGTAGTGCAACTTCTAACATTCTTTTTGGAACTAAATCTGCTACTCTTCTTCTAGAAAAGCATAAACATGTTTTTCTTCGTCCCAATCGTTCAAATCAGAGGCGGATCCACCCTCAATGAATGGAGTCAATTGACCCCATTTATTTTCAAAAAATTTATACTTTGACACAGCTTTGTTATATAATTTATAATAAATACTATGAATAGTATAGAATTGACTCCCATATTTTTCGTGAAAATTTTATATGATTGACTCCAATACGAAACTCCCTAAGTGTGACGCCTATAATTTGAAAGTTTGCCTCCGCCCCTGGTTCAAATGTTTTTTAACCGTTCAGATTTGGAGATGAAATTTGCTCCTCTTCTCTTCAAATCTAAACCGTTGAAACTATTTGAACGGTTGGATGAAGGAACCTGCTTTTCATGGAGAAGAGTGGCAGATTCTCATTTCTCACCCCACTTTTTGTCCTCACAATCAATGAGATGTTGTGTTATGATCATCCCTTAATTTGTTTCGAAATCCTTCCTGCTCACAATGGTCCCTCTATTAATAATATACCTTCAACGCTGACTACTGACTAATTTCTGTAGGTACTTATCCAAAAGTTATAATTATGATTTTTGTAGAATTAGAAGTTCTTCCTTACAATGAGTATGAGATTTACAAAATTTAATTTTGTGTCTGTGGTAAACTGGTAACAGGGTATCATAACTGGCCTGTTCAGCTTTATTGAACTTAGTTCTTTGTTAGTGTTATTTTTGTAAGACAGAGAGGAAAGAGATTAAGAAAACAAATTATATTGCAATCTTCCTTACAATGAGTACGAGATTTACAAAATTTAATTCTGTTTCTGTGGTAACAGGGTATCATAACTGGCCTGTTCAGCTTTATTGAACTTAGATCTTTGTTAGAAATTTCGGAATTGTGGTTTTCAGCACCGTTATTATATCCAAATTTAATAATAATTTGACGAACAATATATAGTTCGGATATAATGTAGATGTAGTTTAGAAATAGTTTATTTTCTTATAATAGAAAATCAATATCAAAATGCTGGTATTTTAGAAAGCAAAAAAAAAACAAAGTTTGTGAATACCACAGATGATGTCAGTATAAATGGTGTATTCTTATTGAGGCTGCTTTTTTTTTCTTTGAAGTAAAATGAAATAACAGATTTTGTTTTCTATTCGAGCAGTTCTTCACACAGAATATGAAACTTAACTTATTTCACTTGTTAACACAGAAAAATTACAGAATTCCCTCAAAGATGTCTCCATATTCCATGGGCAAGTGCAAAATCCTGGGCTCCATCTGTTAAGTTAAACCAAAGATCTCCTCATAGAAAACCAGATTTTATTTTTCATTTTAGAGACAATCTATGAACAATTGTGCTCTCAATTTGGAAATGATATTATTTCATACATCATTTTCATGTTTTACTTAGTTGCTGATGCCAAAGATGTACTTGCTTGTTAGTAAAGGAATACTGGGACATCATTAAGCAAAATGATGAAGAGGTGTCAGTCTCAGTCTGTTCTCTGTTCAAGTAGCTCAGTGCGGACAGTCTTTGATTTTTCTGGCAGCTATTATCTAAACAACATTTCTCAGAATTTGCACAGTCTGTTTTGAAAGTATTATCATCAACCATCTGAGCTACAAGAAGAATTGTTGTATTTTGTACGTAGGAGGATGTACCCTCTTATGCCAGTACAACTGCTCTAGTTCTTGTATTTACATAGCTTTTTTGGGCCTCGACTGATTTGTACAATCCAAGAAAATAGTAATGATTTACATTTGAGTTTATGAAAATTCTCTGCCCAGCACTAATGAAAAACTTAATTTTCTGGCATGTACCCAAGGTAAGCAAAAATGAAAAGTACAAACCAAAACAAAAACATTACCTTTTTCATAAAATGGAATATATTAAGCATTACTATATGGGAAGGCCGATTATAAATCATCACTCTGATCTGGAATTAATAACATAAAAGCTCAAAAATGAAAATCTACTTGGCATGATTTTCTTCTGCAAATCAAATTTGGATCACTTTGTTCCAACAAGGACCTAGGCAAAGAAGCATATTAAACAAATCTTCTAACAAAACAAACACTACAGTCAAAATAAAACTCGATACCCTCTAACAAGTCCTCTCTAATTTCTAATATACTACTGCCAAAATCTGGATCATAAGAACTACATATATTATCCATGAATACCTAGACCTACCAAAACCAAACACAACAGAGAATTTTCCTCCTGTTTTTTTTATTTCAGGAAGTGAGGATTGAGTAGTCTAGAGACTTCAAGAAAATCAACTCGATCTTTCCCATCAAATACTTTCTTCAGCTTCCCATCACATACAATGATTCTTTTCTTCTCTGGATCCTGCTCAAAAAAAGAAGCAAACGAGAAACAAAGAATAAAAACTCAATGCAAAAACGAATTCAACCTACCAGCTAATACATTTTATTTACTATTAAACATTGAAACTTGTATATGAATACAGATACAGAAAATAGAGTAGGTTTCCTCTGGGGGCTAAAAAGTAAATCTTAGTTTGGAGAAACTCCTAATCTTTGAATATGAAATACTTTTACAGTATACAAAACAGCAAGTACAGGTTATAGAACTTTCGGACTGCAACATGTAGGATAGGTGGTAAAGTTGAAGGACTTGATTTTGTAAAATTGAGAATTTCCAAGAAACAAAGGAACCTAGACATGAAGCTGGAGAGAATTGACAGAAAATAGCCCTTTGAACAACCAATGCTATGCTAACAAGGGAGATGTTATTATTGTACCACAGGCAAAGGACAAAAAGAGGTTCCTTCAGAACATGGTCATTTTGTTTGTACATACCCATTCTCAAATAGAATCTTTATATATCAAAACCATCTATTTTCACTTAATATAGGTGCATTTTCACCATAAGCATTTTAAAAGAGGTTTAATTTCATCTATACCCCAGCACAATCTCAAATTTCACATACACTCCAGCAAATACAGGAAAAATCAGTCTTACTTTCCCTATTCCTCCCTCCCCTATTTCTTAGTGAAATGGTAAATTAAGTTGCTTTCCTGATGCTAAAATAATTAATATGGATTGTATCAATAGAGCTAGAGGGCCAAGTAGTGGACAGGGAAATGATGACATTTTGCTATCGTTAGTTTCATTAGTTATATCAAATGATGATCATCATTTTGCTATTGTTATGTATATCAAATGATGACATTTTGAAAATAGCTATTGTGCAGTGAGGAAGAAGCAAATCATAACCTCTTCTTGCAAGTCACACCTGGTACCTAAACCCATATGGGTGCCCCTTGCTAAAAAATAATAAGGCTTTTACTAAGGTAAAGCTGTGGCCTATTGAAATGAATTTGATGCCACTTAATGCAGGTATTGTGAAATCAGTCGGATACACTACAGGAAGGATCTTGACTTTTTTGCTAGTTTGGAGGTGAATTGGGTAGACGTACAGGATTTGCTATACAGGAGGTATTGCATACATGTATATCTCAAATAGGTATTGCTTCTATTCCAATTTATATTGCTTTGTGGAAAGGGGGGAGTGGTTTGCTAAGCTAGAGGAGTTGTTGGCCAAAGATATTGAAGTAATCTTATTACAAACCAAGTGCCTCAGTAAAAATAAAAACTCTCATACCCACTTTGAGTACACTTTTCGAAGTGTGTAGCTTCTGGTGGACCTTCTCTAGGGCCGATTGCATAAGAACTGGATTATAATTATTCAGTACATCGAAGGTAAAAGCTCAGATTTGTGATTATCTCAGGTGTTCTTTTGAGTTTGGTGTATTGGCTGCAGCCTATTCATCTATCTCAGTGTTGTTATTTTGGAAAACCTGTGATCACTTCGAATGTGATGGTTAGATGTTTCCGTGTCAGTTTAAGAAGTCCATTCCTTTAGTTACTTAGTCTTACGGTTTTATATGTTAATCTCAATAGTCATCTGCTTCACTAACAGAAAGTGATGACACCATGCTACATTTTTTAAACAAAGTATCTATAAGATATGATGAGATGAGTTGTTAATGAGACATCTCTCCTCTAAAGTGCCACCAATTAATGTATCCTAACCCCACCCTCCCTCCCTTCTTTAGATCCTAATAAAGTAATTGAGTTAGGAGACTTGACTTTGGAAATTAGTTTTTCTCTATATATTTCAATCCTAGAACATTTCCAACCATGTCATCTCTGTTCTATGTTTAACTTCCCTAAAATTTCCTAATTCAATTTTTTTTTCCTGACCCACCACATCCTATTAAATGTACAAGCATCCTATTGTGCATAATACAGGACAAAAGCATGATGATATGACCAGTGTATAAGGAGAGCAAAATATTAGCCAATTCTGTTGTAGCTTGGAACCACAGAGCAGATTCAATACCAGCATTTATGTTAACAAATACACAAAAGGAAACTCTGACAGAAGCTATTCACAATACATATCCGTGTAAGTTGGGCCTTGCAAAATTCCACAGCGCATACCAAGGACGTTCAACACAGATGTGTGAGTTGTACACTTTACATGTTTTGTCCCATTCCCTCATGAGTTGTCCCATGAAATGTCTGAGTGAAAGTTTGGTTAGCGGCTAAAAACCTAGAGGTGCGGCACAAACCATGGTTGATCTTTTCCTTACTGTCTGTCTAGTGCCTAATTGGGGTAACCAATCAGCAATTCAGAAAATTAGTAGTCACAAAGTTCCCTTCCTCCCAAATAAAAACTTAACTCAACCTCCACAGAAAAAAAATCAAACAAGTTTGAGAGATTATACCTGGAGATTGTTCCCTTTGATATAAGCCCAAACAGCCTTGATCACTTCGGTCCTTGCCATCTCGGCAGCTCCCACCAGTTCCTGGAGCTCAGGAGAGAGCCGCCGCGGCTTCATGATCCCCGACTGCCTCGGCTGCTTCTTCTTCTTCGTTCCCTCGTCCGCCGTCAGCTCCGCCGCTGCCATCGTACGAAAGCGCGCGGCTACCGCCACCGTGGCTGGGCGGAAAGACAGTGAAGGTGGTGAGCGACGAGAGTATGCGCCGCCAGTGACAAAGGAAGCGGAGATGCTCATAGATGTCGCCATGAAGGAAAAGGAAGAGAGATTGTTGATTTGGGGTCGGGAGTGGGAAGTAGGAAGGCTGGGGGAGGAGAAGCGTTATCCTAAGTCTGAACTCAACTGATTATTTTTTTAAGAAATATGAGAAAATTTTAAAAATTACCCCTCTCAACTTCAAAAAATCAACGCCAAGTGTGCCGAAATTTTTATTAATACCCTAAAAAAAATAGCAAATCTGCCCTCCATATGAAAAAAATTTCAAAAACGCCCTGACAGCTCCATATTTGAGCGGTCAACTCTCACTATCAAACTGCCCCCCGTTTAGACGGTTAGCTCTTAATACTAGACCGCTCCACGTTTGGACGATTTGGTATGTAATCTATTTTTTTTAATGCTGTATTTTTATAATGCTTTTTTATGTTAAAATTTTGTTATAATTTTTTAATTTACAATTATAATTTTTATAATAATTTATGGTTATAATTTGTAATTGACGATTATAGTTTTATTTGTTGTAATGTTTTATTGTAGATTTATTTGTTATAATTTTTATAATAATGTATGGTTATAATTTTATAATTGACGAGTATAATTTTATTTGTTGTAATGTTTTATAATATGTTATATATTTATTGTAGTTTTTATTTGTTATAATTTTGTTTAATGTTATAAATTAATTTTATTGTACTAGATAAACAACAAAACTAAATAATCTAAATGGTAAGTCTACAACATAAAATCTAACAATTCAAACATGATATATAACAATCTAAACATAAAATACTACAAATCCATCTAACTAAAAAAACATAAAAAACCTAACGACGAAGGCGGTGACGACCAGAGAGATCCAACCTAGCATGTGAATGGCGGTAGCTGACGTCTCAAGTGAACCTTCTCTTCCTCGTCATCTTGGAGATCATACACCGAATTTTTTATTTATATCCAAAAAATAATTGAAATTTCAAAAAATACCCATCTCGCCTGGAAAATTCGAAAAATACCCAAACCGGAAATTTTTTTTCCGGATTTGGCCTCTAAACCCGGAAATTTTTTTTCCGATTTTGGGGAGCTCTTTCCGGAAAAAATTTTGCCGGTTTTGGGGTGCCTTTCCGGAAAATTTTTTGCCGGTTTTGGGGTGCCTTTATGGAAATTTTTTTTCCGGTTTTGGGGGGTACTTTACGGAAAAAAAATTTCCGGTTTCGGGGGTGCTTTACGGAAACAAATTTTCCGGATCCGGGGCTATAAATCCCCCCCGTCCACTTCAGCTCCACTCCACATCAGCTCCACTCCACAGCAGCACACAGCAGCAGGTTTTTTTTTTTTTTTTTAATATATTTAATTAATTAATTAATTATTTTTGAATAGTTTAAAATTAATTTTAATTTTAATTTTAATAACTTTTTCATATCTTTTCATAACTTTAATTTTAATTTTAATTTTAATTTTAATTTTAATTTTAATTTTAATTCTAATTCTAATTCTAATTCTAATTTTAATTCTAATTCTAATTCTAATTCTAATTTTAATTTTAATTCTAATTCTAATTCTAATTCTAATTCTAATTTTAATTTTAATTTTAATTTTAATTTTAAATAGTTTAGAATTAATTAGTTTCATAACTTTTTTAATTTTTATTTTAATTTTAAATAGTTTAGAATTAATTAGTTTCATAACTTTTTTAATTTTAATTTATAATACAATTAATTAGTTTCATAACTTTTTTAATTTTAATTTTAATTTTAATTTTAAATAGTTTAGAATTAATTAGTTTCATAACTTTTTTAATTTTAATTTATAATACAATTAATTAGTTTATTTTAAATGATTTGGAATATTGTCCGAATAATTTAGAATTTGTTAGAAAAGACCAGAATGGTTCAGAATAGTTTAGAAAATACCAGAATTGTCCAGAGTTATTTAAAAAATAGCAGAATGGTCAAGAATAATTTAGAAAATACCAGAATGGTCCAGAATAATCTAAAATGATTTCGAATTTTTTTAGGAACCTCTTTTTTTCTCGGATCCCTTTCGGAGCTCTGACTGTCTGATCACTCGGCTCTTCTATTGAGGTTTTTTAACTTTTTTAATTTTAATTTATAATACAATTAATTAGTTTATTTTAAATAATTTAGAATACTGTCCGAATAATTTAGAATTTGTTAGAAAATACCAGAATAGTTCAGAATAGTTTAGAAAATACCAGAATGGTCCAGAGTATTTTAGAAAATACCAGAATGGTCCAGAGTATTTTAGAAAATACCTGAATTGTCCAGTATTCTTTAGAAAATAGCAGAATGGTCCAGAATAATTTAGAAAATGCCAGAATGGTCCAGAATAATTTAGAAAAATTCAAGATAATTTAGAATATTGTTCGAATTTTGTAGTATGGCAGACTTAGTACTCAGGCATACAGTTAGCCCCTTGTTGTGGATACCTCACGGCAACCATAGGGTATCTCAAGCGTCGAAGGAGGTAAGCATTTACTTATTTCGTTTTTCATAACTCGGTCAGTAATCAAATTATATTGTAATTGATTTTTTCCCCTAATTTAGAGTAAAGATATTTTAACGGTGAGACACTATCGCCACAAATGCGAGTATCACAAGGACTATGCACCGTTATTAATTCGAATGGGCTTATATCAGCTCGCGACAATGCCTGATATCGCCCTCGATGCGGCCCTCATTCATGCACTTGTCGAGCGGTGGCGTCCGGAGACGCACACCTTTCATCTTCCTTTCGGAGAGATGACAGGTATTAACTGAGTCAAATAAATTTGTTTTTTAGTTTCTTACTGACATGCAAAAATAAATTACAGTAACGTTGGAGGATGTGAGTTGTTTGTGGGGTTTGCCTATTTCGGGGGATCCTGTAACGGGAACTACAGACACGACGAGGATTCAAGGCCGACTGTATGACCTGCTAGGCTCCAAGATAATGAAATCAAGAGGTTCATGAAAAAGCTGGGAAAGGATGACAGAACGTCGGACTTGCTTTTGGCAAAAAAAGCGCTCCGTGAGCGCTTCAGAATACTGCCCACCGGTGCGAGCGAGATAGAAAAGAGATGGTTAGTATTTTTTTCTATTTAAAACCCTATTCGTATTTTACATTTTCAATAATGTACTCACATTTTAATATTTGGTGGTCAGGTATGTCCGTGCATTTATCCTTGACATGTTAGGGAATACCATGTTTGCCGACTATAGCGGGGACGGGATACCGTTGTGGTATCTCAACATGGTGGACAATTTAGACGAGCCGAGAAATTACAACTGGGGCGGAGCTGTTCTCGCATATTTATACCGAAATCTATGCCTCGCATGCAGTCCTAGCTGTCACTCTATGCATGGTCCCACGATGCTTCTGCAACACTGGTCGTGGAGCCGATTTCAAGTTCACCGGCCATTATATCCGAGATTTCAACCGGCTTGGGGCGCCGAAACAGAAGATACTTGCCCAGCTTATGGTGAGCTTTGGAAAGGCCCACATGAGTGGGAGAGCTCGTCGCATTCAAAAACCACCGGTCCAGGTATCCCCCGCGATCAGATTCAGCTATTGACGGATAACATGGTGGAGTGGCAGCCGTACGCGCCTGTTTACCACAATCTTTCGAGAAGAACTCGGGCGGACCAGGTATATTGTAATAAAGTCGCATACTTTCTTCTTTTTCTGTCATCATAATTATAAATTCGGCATAACATTTCAACTATAAATTTTTCAGCCGTACTACCTGTACCGCGGTCCTCTTATTTTTTATTGGATTGTGGAGCATCACAATCCTGATCGCTGCATGCGACAATTTGGAAAATGGCAAGAAATCGCGCCACCGGATCCCCCCCTGGATAGGGACGACCACGAAGAGCTACACAAGTAATATTCGTATTATTTATTTAGTTTATTTGTTTTTGTGTACTAATGTACTTATTTATTTTACTAATATTGTAAACAGGTTGAAATCTGGCTCAAAGAAGAATGCGAACTGGGCGGTAGTGCACCGCCGATACGTTTACCATGCGACACAATATGCACAGCATGTGTACGAGGTAGGACCTCCGTGGGATCCGAGTGACATTGTAAGATATCGAACATGGTACCAGAAGAATGGCATGGCATCTGTCTTCTTGTTTGGCCAGCACGTGTTTGGAATGGATCGCAATATTCCGGTTCCTAGAGACGAGCATTCGAAGTCCGGATACATTCCCAGCGGATCGACATTTGTTCGAAATGTAAACATTTCTAACTCTGGAATTTATAAAACATTTATTACATATCATTTCTTATATTTCGACCATGTGTACAGGCATTGCGTGGGATTGGAGAGTTGGCACATGGCACAAAAACATTCTTCACCAAGGGTCTCCGTGCAATTGGCAAGGGGAAAATGAGGCTAGGTAGTCGACTTTGCAGTGATAATGGTTACGGAGACCGTGCGCGTGCCATGTTGGATGAGTTTGGGGTCCCACCTAATTGGGAAGACATTTCATCCACCGATAGTGCGCCGCTGGGAACGGAGCCATACCCAGCTGCACCTGTATTCGAAGGCCCAGATCCAGTGCAGGGCTGGTTGTATGATGGCTCTCAATGGAGAAATTACATTCCGCCAGGACAGTTCGAAGTGGTTACTCCACCAGCGCACGAGATGCCGCGACCATCGATGCAGGTGATGCCGCGATCATCATCGATGCACGAGATGCCGCGATCATCATCGATGCACGAGATGCCGCGCTCATCGATGCACGAGATGCCGCAATCATCGATGCATGAGACACCGCATTTGCAGGCGCAGGGGTTCGGCATAGAGATTCCGGAGGGGTGTGAATGGATGCATTCACTACTCGGCATTGGAGCCGGACATGTATGTAGTACTTTAATTGAAGTAATTTTCTTTTTTAATATATAATGAACTAAATTAAAAAATGTGTCTCAAATGCAGATGTCTCAGGATCAGGCGAATGAAATGGAGCAAATGCAGTTTGATCAAGCCACATTCGAATCCCTGCAGCAGTGGCAGGTTCATCCGACTTCAGGTGATGCCGGGGCGTCATCTTCTTATCCACCTCCTCCAGTGGATCCCACCGACGGACTGCGACGTTCACAGCGTGAGAGACATGACCCTTCTCGCTTCTCGCATTCTGAGTATCCGGACCACACTGTACATGCACAGCGTGGCCTGTAGGAGTTATATATTTTATGTTGTCATTTGTGTTTTATCTTTTGGTATCTGTTTTACCTGTAGGAGTACTTGTATATTTTGATATGATTTCCTTTATCTGTAAGTATTAATTGCATCTTATAACTTAACAATTTCATCGAAGCCGTATTCTATAAATTAACAATTCCATCTCAACCGTCTTCTAGAACTTAAAACGAAGAAAAACACATAGAATTAAAACATTCAGAAAAACACATAGAATTAAAACACATATAATTAAAACATTCAGAACTATTAAACTACATTTTCGACAACAGAATGAACAACATACTACTTCTTAGCACACATGTTATTTTCTACGACGCAGACTAAAATTCAGTCCGATGGTGCGCCAGGAGGTTGTACTTCTTCTTGCTGGGTGCTCTGCCACTTCTTGCGCCTGTCTTGCTGCCTCCTCTACATTGCAAATGCAGATGTATTAAATTGTGAATTTAATTAAAACAAGCATTTATATTTGGTTGACCAATTGTACCTGCTGCATTCCGATCAATTGTCTCACGATGAGGCTGATGTCCGAGTCTCCGACCACGCATCCTGTCCATTTCCATCGGTATGCGGTCGTGCCTTCTCCTTCCTTTTTTTATCAGTCTCTTCTCAGGTATAATTTTTGGACCGTCGTATATAGGCCATTCATCTTGGTTGCCTTTCGGTCCCCAATGTCCGCCCCATGTTTGTACCACTATTGACATACGGTACAAGGGGTTAATGTATAGATTTACATCATATCTCATTTCGCGAACAACCGCCATGAAATGAGAACATGGTATGCCGGTTAATTGAGGCTTCCGACATTCACATTCAACCTTGTTGTTGTCCGTGACAACAACCCTATAGCCGAAATCCCTACGGGTATACTCAAGTCTCGGCTGATTACGCCTTGCTGGAAGTTTTTCACCCTTGACGAGAACCTCAAACAGCCCATGACCGCTGCGATAAGGAATCACAGTCATGTCCCTTCCTTTATCGATACGTTTTTGCAATAACTTACTTACCCGGTCGGACCACACCTGACCATGTTGCATTCTCATTTGAGCTTTGTTACATCGTTCGAAAAACCATTTATTCAACTTATAGAACGTGTCCTCCACGACCGCTGCAACCGGTAATCGCCGGCTAATTTTGAACACGGCGTTCAGTGACTCTGATCCATTTGTTGTCATTATCCCCCATCGGTGACCTCCGTCCAATGTTTGATACAACTTCTCTGGTCGTGGAAGCTCGTCTTCATCATTAGGGTTCCTCTTACCCACCTTGTTAAGGTAGTCGACAGCCTCCGGACAACCAATTTCAAAGTCTTGTAACATCTCCTGCAACCTCCTAGGTTTGCATTTGTTCACTCCAGCTATGAACCTGTCGCTAACCTCTCTCTTACGCCCCACGTGCTTGAAGAGGTTTTCGGCAACATGCTGAGAACAATACCGATGCACACATTGATCGGTTGACTCATCCCATCCGAGATTCGGATCCTGAAAAACGGCTTTAATTCCCAAATGTCTATCCGATATGACACAAAAAAAACGATTATCTCCAATTACTTCCAACCTCAACCATCTCATAAAAAAACCCCAGTTGTCAGCGCTTTCTTTCTCCACAATTGCAAAAGCCAATGGAAGCAATTGGTTTTCGGCATCGTACATACATGCCATTAGCAGCCTACCTTGGTACCGTCCCGACATGAAACATGCATCGATACTAATCACTGGTCTCAGGAACGGTATCGCTGCAATACACGCTCCATATGCCCATGCCGCTCTATGGAAATGCCTCTCAGTTTCTTTGTCAGTCGGGGTCGAGGTCACACAATACTTAGTTCCTGGATTGTTTCTTTGGATGGCTTCCAATAGTGGAATAAGCAGGTTGTACGAGCTCTCCCAACTCCCAAACAGATTTGCAATAGCAAGCTCACGGCCTCTCCATAATTTGTTATACTTGGGAGTTACCTTATCATATCTCTGCATGACGAGATCTCGGATATGATTTATAGAAGAGCACACATCCCTTCTAATGGTCTTATCAATCGCAAGGGCAACCATCTCTGCCGTAAGCTGACAATGATCAGTACGTGTCGCCAATACTGTGCACGTATGAGGAAGTACTTGTTTGGTAATAATCCAAGATTCTGAAAGACCGTTCTGCTTTGCGCATACCTTAAATTTACAAAACTTATCTCTGCACACCACCTCGTAACGTCTAGGTTCGCTTCTAAGAACCTTGCACTCACAATTGTTGTCGAGATGGAACTCATTGATTGCTATCCTTAGAGCCGTTTTCGACTGATAAACTACACCCTTAGCCAATGGATTATCGAATGTTTTGTCTGACCTGCCGAAAAAATCGACATCCGCAGGCCGAAAACTGGATATGTCATTGAAACTATCAACCGGATGTGTCATATTTTCCCGACCAGTTATCGGGTACTGTGCTTCCCGGGACCGTGATTGTGGCTGGCTGAGCGATTCAATATCATCGTCGGAACCCGATGACTCACATGAGAGCCTCTCATCTCCACTCTCCAAACTGTCAGAATCAATTGCATCCACAGGGGCATGCGAATAATCACGTAGCTGTCTACGGGCCCGACTGGTACTGGGTCGGGATGAGCTTGGTAGATCTACAGAGTTCCGACCGGTACTGGGTAGAGGTCTAACTGGTAGATCCACAGAGTTGCTACCGATACTGAGTCGGGGTCTCTGTACATCCATAGAGTGCCGACCGGTACTAAGTCGGGATCTAACTGGAATTGGGTCGGGATCCACATGATTATGACTGGTACTGGGTCGGGATCGAGGTTCAGGAATCTGACTGGTATAGTTCGGTTCCAATTCTACATACAACTCCAGAACCGGTAACCTTTGTGCAAAAGACGACACAATTCCTAAAACCATTTCGAACGATTGTTGGTCCATTACCGGTACTAATTGATGGTCACGTCCCCCATCGGTAGACATATTAAACCTGGCTTGGATTTCCAGATTTGCTTGACTAGCATTATACCCAACAAATTTATAAATCTCATTCCGAAGATAATCAAAGCTGTGGTTCACGGTTAGCGGTAATGAGTATTTAGCTCGGGTACTGTAAAAGACCCCGTCATTATTGTATTTGATTTCTCCTCCACTAAATATCTTCACATAAATAGTTGTCATTTTAAGTTTCGACTGGTCTGGCAATTTAAAAAATAACAACATATAAGTAATTAAAAATTGTCCGGACCTCTAAAAATTATTCTATAACCATTTTATAATTTTCTAAATTATTCAAGACCATTTCCGATATTTCTAAATTAATCTACATCATTTTGTAATTTTTTAAATTAATAGGGCAATATTCTAAACTATTTTGGGATATTCTAAATTATTCTAAATTATTTGGACAAATTTCTAAAAAATAAAAATGTATTTGGAATGAACTAATAAATTATAATACAAATTAAAATTAAAATAAAAAAATAACCTGAATCGAAGATCGAATCAATCAGACAGTCAGAGCTCCGGAAGGGATCCAAAAATGAAAGAGGTTCCTAAAACAATTATAAATTATTTTAAAATTTTCTAGACCATTTTGATAATTTCTAAATTATTCTACACCATTTTGAAATTTTTTAAATTAATTTAGCAATATTCTAAACAATTTTGGAATTTTAAAAATTATTCTGAACCAATTTGGAATATTCTAAATAATTCTAAATTATTTGGACAATATTATAAAAAATAATACATTATTTTGAATGAACTAATTAATTATAATACAAATTAAAATTAAAATAAAAAAATAACCTGAATCGAAGATCGGATCAATCAGACAGTCAGAGCTCCGGAAGGGATCCAAAAATGAAAGAGGTTCCTAAAACAATTCGAAATCATTTTAAAATTTTCTAAATTTTTCTATACCATTTTGATAATTTCTAAATTATTCTACACTATTTTGCAATTTCCTAAATTAATTTAATAAATTTAAATAATAAATTTAAATTATTTAAATTATTTAAATAATAAATTTAAATAATTTAAATAATTTAAATAATAAATTTAAATGATTTAAATAATAAATTTAAATGATTTAAATAATAAATTTAAATGATTTAAATAATAAATTTAAATGATTTAAATAATAAATTTAAATTATTTAAATAACTTACTGTGAGAGAGCAAAAGCAGAAGCTGAAGTCGAATCGCTGAGTGAAAGCGAGAGAGCTCCGCGGTTTTTATAATCAAAATGGGTCCGAAACCGGAAATTTTTTTTCCGGAAATAACCTCTAAAACCGGAAAAAAATATTCCGGAAATAAAAACCGGAAATTTTTTTTCCGGATTTAGAGGCTAAATCCGGATAAATTTTTTCCGGAAATAGAGATTAAAACCGGAAATTTTTTTTCCGGATTTAGAGGCTAAATCCGGATAAATTTTTTACGGAAATAGAGATTAAAACCGGAAATTTTTTTTCCGGATTTAGAGGCCAAATCCGGAAAAAAAATTTCCGGTTTGGGTATTTTTCGAATTTTCATCAGAACTTGGGTATTTTTTGAAATTTCCATTATTTTTTGGATATAAATAAGAAATTCGGGATCATACACATCATAGGGAGAGGCTTAGCTGCCTTTTCCCATAACATAATTGTGCCCCTGTCTTTACATTTCACTTCAGACCGAATTGATCCAGATTTTGATCGGATAGTTTGTATCTAAACATATATATTTTGTTACTTAATGAGGATATGAACTCTTTCTTATACAAGCTGGTTGGATACTTTTAACTCAGCTACAATAGAATTTTTGCCAACTGAATGAGGAGTTTAATGATGAATCAGGTTTAAAATAAAGAAAACATGTTCAGTTGAGGTGTTAATTAAATTGAACGTCTTAGAATGCAAGGGTAGACTCAGAATTTTCGTCAGGATGACAAGAAAATAACAAATTAGATTTAAATAGCTAATCAGATTCAAACACATGAACAAATCAAGTACTAAATAAGAAACAACGCTATAACTTCTAATTCTAATTAGCAATCAGAATTTCTGTTAGAGTGTGCTATGCAAACGGAGAATTAAAATAAAAAGAACAGAAAGGGAAGGAAGAAAAACGAAAGACGGATTCACCTCAATTTGGGAGTGAACAAAATCAGAAATTTTCTAAAAACAGTTCACCATCATTTCCTTCTCTCCGTTATTTTCTTTAATAAACCGCTCGCTTTTGAAGCAGGTCTTTAAGAGTAGAACTAAGGTGCTCTTAAGCTCACCAAGTCCTCCGTGAGCTTAACTCAAAAACCTATCAATCCGACTTCAAACGACATTTCCAAACCGTTAGATATTCAATCTATATTAAAATGTGCTTGGAGACCAAATTTTACATTTTTTGGATTTTTTTTACTATTTATTAAGCCGGTTCGAAAACTGCTGTTTTTATTAAAAATCTGCACCATTAGAAAACAGCGGTTTTCAAACCGGCTTAATAAATAGTAAACAAATTCCAAAAAATGTAAAATTTGGTCTCCAAGCACATTTTAATATAGATTGAACATCTAACGGTTTGAAAATGTCATTTGAAGTTGGATTGATAGGTTTTTGAGTTAAGCTCACAGAGAGCTTGGTGAGCTTAAGAGCACCTTAGTTCTACTCGGTCTTTAATATCATATTCTGCCCAGTTAAAATATTTAATAAAGCAGTACAATTTCAATAGACATCAAATTGAATTTGATCTGACTGAAATTAATCTGGCCGTCTATTTTTTTTTTTCAATTGCACCTCTACCAAGCTACCGGAACTGTATCCTCCCAGATACCTCACGGAACAATAAATCACTTTACGGCTCAGATTTACTCTCAGCCGGTGCCTATTCGGAATTCAGGAAGGTGCAGTATTATTTGTGCAAAGTTAAAAAGAACGGCCCAAATCCAATTACTCCACAGAACAGTACCTACATAGTACTCACAAGATACGAGTTCCCAAGCAATTCAGAGTAGGTCCGATGCCCATCGGACCTACTTTGGTTCGATGGGTGTGTTGACCATCCGATTAGCATCAAGATTTGTGCACTCTGCATCAAAATCTGCACGAGTCTGTATCAATTTCCATGCGCACATATTTAATACTAATAGTACGGTGATAGAGTTAATTGAATCTAAAAGTAGGTCCGATGCCCATGGGACCTGCTCCTATCTTGTTCCCAAGGTACCGGGAACACGGACTCCGAAATTTCACCCGTCCGTATCCTCTTCGGTGCCTCATAATTGAGCCAATCTGAACCGTTCATTTTCGTCATAAATTCGCGCATGATAAAATCTGTATGTAGACGAACGACTGAGATTCATCGCCTCATTTCCGATTACCAATTCCCCTTTCCCTTTCCCTAGAGGCAAGAGCCCTAGAGCTTTGGACTAGAATCTCTCCGGCTGGAGCTACAATCCGTTGATCAAATCCTTTTTTTTTCTCTTGGGAAAAGAAAGTATACAAGAATCGATCACCGTCAGCCATGGTGACCAACTTCAGCGGCGTTGGTATTGGGTTAGGTACGCTGTTTTTTTGCTCTCCTTTCCCATTTCACCCGATTCGCAGGTAAATTTATCTCCATTACAATTCTCACTCTTCTAACTCTGCAATTCTTTAGGGTTTGGCGCTGGTTGTGGATTTGGAGTTGGGTGGGGATTTGGAGGTATGATAGACTGCACAATTTACAGACTGGTTTAAGTTGTTTTATTAAAGAAGGAAGAGATGATATTCTAAATGACAATTCCAGTTCTTAATTTTTATAAACTTTCTTTACTTGTTTAGGATTTAGCAATATTTAATTTCCATCGAATAAAATTGATTTTAGATATGCTTTTTAGAGAACCAGTGATTTCAAATAGGTATTCGAGGATTTAATTTAGAATATACAGCCTGCTGTTGTGATTTTGTGTTAGGTTTATGTAAATAAACCAGTGTGTTTGTCAGAAAGAAGAAAGAAAGATATGAACCAAGTGTAGTTCCTGTGCTTCTCTCAAATCTGAGAATGTTATAACACAATGAGGAATCAAATTTTCTTCAGAGCTATATCATTTTCATTCTATGCAGGGATGCCGCTAAATGCTTTTGGAATGGGAGCAGGTAAACTTAATTTCCTTACCTCATTTTTGGTTAGCTTTGTATTTCAATTTTGCTGTTGATTTTGATACTTTGAGTTGTTCAAATTATGAACAGGCTTGGCAACTGGCATATGTGCATATTTAGAATATATTTTTTTTTTAGAGGCTTGGTAGTGATAAAGTAATAATTAAGGGTGATTTTGATATTTACAAAAAAAAAAAAAGTTAAGGATCCTAGTGGTAGGAAAGCAGACCCAAACTGGTACCAGAATTAGAATTGCCAGAACAAGAGGTTTTGGTGAGTTCTTGCTTGAAACTGAGCGTGAAAGAAAAGAAGAGGATCAGACTGGTACGGAACCGGTAACAAACTGGAATTTTAACCCTAATGACTGGAACAAGGTTATCTTCAGTGGATATTTGTCTGGTGCCGCAGGCAAAATACTTGCATAGCTGTCATGGTACCAGATTTTTTTTTTTTTTTTTCATGCTCCCCCCCCTCCCCCTTTCCGTGTCCAAGCCTAGCTATCTTTGTAGGAAACTCTATTTACTAATTCTGTTAACAGGAAATGCAAAACAAATTAGTAAATAAATAAGGATATTGATTAAGTACAGTAAATTGGTTCTTATTCTGTCCAATTCTGGGTCATTGTTGGTACAGTACTGCAACCTATAGTCTATAGATGTAATTCTTCTTCAAGCAGTGACATCTTTTTATTCAAAATATCAGGAGGAGGTTGTGGGGTCGGGTTTGGGTTAGGTTGGGGTTTCGGCAGTGCTTTTGGATGCCAGTATCGATCTTCCAAGGTTCAGTTTCAGGGATTTGAATTCAATAAGAAGGTTGAAGATGATCAAACAACAACCATCAGTTCGAAAAAGCAAAAAGAAGCTCAAAGCATTAGCTAATTGTTTTGTTGAGCTTGTCATTACCTTTCTTTTTGTAGGCAAATTTGCAACATTGTGTTGTTCGATTCATGAGAAAGTACTCGTTATATATTTCAGTCTCTGTTTATTTTGTTTTACTGTCTTAAGAAGTGTGCATTTTTCTGTACAATTCCAATGTGTATGCTCAGTGTTAGGTGCTGTTATTATGGTCCTAGTAAGCAATAGTTTTGAAAGCGAAATAATACTTGTAATATTTTACTGCCACTGCAACCTTTAATAGGGGAGGAGAGAAATGCAAGGAAGCAAGGGTTTCATTCTCAATTTCAACTTGTGTGTGAGAGGTCTGAAGAGTTGAAGAAATGCATAAAATCTATGCTGTAAAAACAGAATGCAAAAATTTATAATATACTATCAACGATTTTACCTCGGCTTTTCCAATATTTAATTGTCAATTATTGATGAGTCTTGCAATTATGTTCTCTTCATAAGTTTTTTTTAGTGCACTTCTTCATCGTGACAACTGTTTATTTTTCATATCTGAAATCTAATCGATTTAATAAAGAACAAAATAAATTCACAATAGTTATATATTTTTATTAAATACAAATTAGTTCAATATTTACTAAAAAGAAAAAAAAAAAACACAACAGCAGAATCCAATCCATAATTGATACACTTGACAAGGAAAATCACAGCAGCACAAGCTACATAGAGATGGAGCTTAACGTCAACTTTTGTATTTGTTTTCACAACGGGACATTATAAAGAGTATTAACAGTGGCGATTATAACTTCAACCGAAGATAATTAGATAAACAGAACCAACCTTTATGTTTTAATATCATATATATCCTCAACTTTTCTTTGATCAAATAAACGAAATCAATTGATAAGATGTATCCTTCCACAAGGGAGGTAAGAGAACATGAGCAATTTTTTGTGAATATTAAATAGTTTGGTAGCTTGATCTCTAACCTTTACTTAAGAACAGGTGAAAATGCACAGGTGCTCATGTCCCAAGTAGATCATCTTCAATTCTTTCTTGATTGGAGATCTGAGTACAGACTGCTTATCATTGAAATATTCAAAATTAAGAGTCTCATAAAAGTAGTTATTACCAGAAGCACCATGCTTAAATTATGAGAAATTAAAAAGAGCAATCTGTGAAAATTACTATGTTGGATGTTGCAAACAACAGAGCACAAAAGAACGAAACTGCCCTGCCTAGAAGGCTAGAACCCTAAGAGGGTTCAGTTCAATCGTTATGTGATACCCCCGAATCAAATATGTTAGAGCCATTTAACATGAATCAGCAAGTTTGACATGATTTTACTCTCCATGAACATGTTTTGGTTGCTACTTAAGAAGGATTAAGTTTATTGATGGCTTAAAGTTTTTCTTGTTTGATTAAAAATTGTTGCTTATGTCATTATTTTAATTTTTTTTCTTGGTTGAAACTTATTATTTAATTATGGCTTAAAACCCTAAACCATAAAATTAAAATAAAATTATGCAATTTAAAAATAAAATCACAACCTACCTAAATATGAAAAACTCCATCACATTGTTTAGAAATAAAATTATAATCAAACTTAAATTAAAAATAAGCAATACATAATTTAGAAAGCAACATACCGAAATAGAAATAAAGGTAGAAAATCTAAATTATATATTTGCACATACAGAAATATTATACACAAAACACATGCTAAATTGCTAACTGTATATTTACAATCCCATCCCTCTTGACAAGAGGTTATCAAGTATTTTGCATAAACCACCTCAGCTTGTACAAACCTTCTTTAAGAACTCAGCCAACTGATACACCAGTAAACTAGAATGCACGGGTACCAGTACCCGGAATGCATCAACATAACAAAACCAAAGCAGAAGAGCACTGATACTAGCTAGTACCAGTGAGGAATGCATCAAACAGCAAGACAGGAACTGGTATCAAGTGGTAAAAATGTCTAGTGATGAGTAAACCAGCACCGGAACAAGAGCAAACCAGCTGTTTGCATTCACAGCTCAAGATTAACCAAGAATGCACAATTTATAACCAGTATAGAACAATTACGAGCCGATACCGAGCAATACTGTTAGCATTTTTTTTGGCAAACTGAAAATTGAGATCAATTTCTCAAAGCAACCCCTTGACAGATCAAGCAAACGCAATCCATATACAACAACAACAACCAAACCTTTAGTCCCAAACAAATTTCACAAACAACTTGGGGAAACGCAATCCATATAAAAAGCAAGCAGAGAAAGAGGGGCACCATTACTGGCAGTTCGGATCGAGGGGCAGATCACGCAGAATGGAAGAAGGCTTCTCTCACTGACGGCGGGCCCCACAGGCAGAATAAGTTAAACCTAGATAGGTGGGTTAATTAACTCCTCCCTTGCTCAGCTTATTCTTGTTTGGCAGATCAAGTAAAAAATAAACCTCTTACTCCACAACCAAACATCACCTATAGTACTACTAAGCTGGTATAGTATCATTCCTAAAAAAACTAACGAAAAGAATGCTAAACTCTGTTTAATCCAATTTGCTTTTTAAATCCATTAAATTCGGATAATCTTGAAGCAACCTTTCTGGAGACAAATGATCGTTCTCATCTTGAGGAGTCCATAAAACATGAGCAGCCTACAGAAGTAAAGCTCAAATTAGTATATTATTCAAGCAGTAAATCACCATATTTACAACATGCCACCTCACTTTACCCAACAAGATTATCAAATCAGCTCCTTCCTTGAGAAGCAGAGTGCATATACTTCTTTATGAAATACTTCCATGATTATATTTAGTATGTATGGTAATACAGAATTTTTCATTTAAAATGCAACAATAAGATTTCCATATTTATAGTAACATGTAACCCCTCAACTTATTGTTTGATTAAATGTATCAATTTAACCAACTTAAACTAGAGTTCTCTTTAACACCTGTATTGAAAGAGCACACTACAGTGGAGTAAATAAGATAGATGAGTATCAGTAAGTTAAGAGAATATACTAAATAAAACAGAGATTAGAAGGAGGCCTGGAAGAACAGCGCATACAAAACACATAAATACGCTGTAAAATATATATAAACAGATTAAAATAAATAAAGCATTAAATAGGCTTGGTGTTGTGCTATGTTTAAGTAGTTGCAGCCTTTCAAAACAGCTATATACATAAATTACAGCCTCAAACAGAATACGCATGTTTCCCCTTGTTCTTCTTATAAGTAATACCTCATTTTGGTTTTCCTTTTTATAATTAGCAACCTAACTGTAGTTTTTCTTTTCTTGTACGAGAAGAGTTTTATGATAGTTTTAATAAACATGATTTTTTACTTGCATCTACTGAAATTTCTCAAGTTCAATAGTACAGTAAGTATGTCACCAGTGTGAAGTACACAAAAACCTAAAGTTTGGATCAAGGGAGGCTTAATTATTCGGTTTTGTGTGCAATTAATCTGAAATAATAATATATAATGTTCTTACCAAAATTTCACTTTTGGGTAACCCACCAAGCTTCTTCAGTATGTCCTTCAAGTCTGACACTGAATGAATTGGAGACAAATTAAGTTGCCTTGCTGTTGCAACTAGCAAGTTTACCTAGAATTCATTTACAAGGAATAGGAGTTAAATACTGCACAAATCACAAGCAGTTCTGTAAACAACAACAAGTAATGAACATGATGTTATCTCCTTAACTATTCAAAATTACATACAATCAACCAAAATCAAAAGGGAAAAAAATTCAAATAACATGAGTTTTAAAATAATTATGCACAACTACTTAAAAATTAGTTTATAAAAATTGCTGATGTTTACTAATTGATATATATATATATTGTACTGTGATGAAAACAAAGACTTGACTTACAACAATGTATGGACTTGCTGAAGTAGACACTATCTCCAAGGTGCTCTTTTGTTCTTGATGGTTATCTATATTAACAAGATTCTCTTCATCGAATTTACTTCGCTCTTGAAAAGAAAGGTCATAGAAAAGACACTCAGCCTGATGCTCATCACTTCTTATATTCTCCTATCAAGTTGTTGGTATTGAAATTAGGAAAAAATCAATTATATTTATGAACTTCTAAAAGAAAAAGCTCTTAACAAATGAAAAGGGAGTTTCAATTTTTTTTTTGATAGAATGTTTTCAAAAGATCTTACTGATAAATAGGATAATAGCCAGAACTCTGAATGTCTTAGTAAAGCCTTTGCTGACTCTATAGATACAACAACAAAAAAGTCAAATTACTGTGACTTTTTGAAATAATAATATATTCAAAATAAACTTAAACAGAAATGTTTGCAAGAAAGCACAATTCAATAATATAATTAAGCTATCAGACAGTTGTATTGTTGCAATTTTTGTAGGGATTATATGATACTATTAGTCACATCATCTCGTAAGTTTCTATGATCTTCATAGGTTTCTGGGAAAGCCAAAATAACCATTTAGTAAATTAATATGACAAACAAACTTCAATTATACCCAGGTAACGAAAAATTGGATAAGTGACCATTTTTATGATAAATAATCGTCTCCAAAAATGTCGGTAAAAAAACTACAAGCAAAATTAATGTTCATGGTTGTACCTTCTAGGACATACTTGTAACCCTCTTGGGTGGAGGTATCTGCTTTTAGAGCAATATGATTTAGATCCCGTTGAAGCGAGCAAGCTGTACCTTTCAATGCAACCTGAAAATATGAGCAAATAACAAATATAAGGTAAAATATAAATCAAAACTTTTTTTCAAACTTTTTTCAAAATAGTTTGCTTCCATCAACATAAGCAGCCTCAAACATCAAACCAGAAAAAATTGATTAAATAAACCTATGACATTAATACAGTAAAAATAATTAAATTCCAATCTATTGCCATTACATGAACACACATGAAGGAAGCACATGACTTTCGTGAGACTCACAATCAAGCCAATTACATGTAATTTTTCGATTAATTTTACCCACTGATCAAGCTAAATAAAGTTAATGCCTGAAGAATAAAACCAGAGCAATTTTACAATCCAATAAGAGTTAAAAAAATAATGACACTCTCATCCATTTGTCATATCAAAATTATTATTAGAGTGAGGCTATGGTGCTATGCATAGCACCAATGGCTAGTGTACTACGGCTCAATATGGTACTTTTTAAAATCCTAACGGTCGATCCGACCGTTCAATGTGATATCCATATGAATATGTACTTGCAAACTAAATTTTATATTTTTTCGAATTTTTTTACTATTTTTTCAGATAGGTAGAAAAATCAGTGTTTTTTGAAAATTCTGGACCATCAAAATTCTACCTATCTGAAAAAATAGTAAAAAAATTTGAAAAAATATAAAATTTAGTTTGCAAGTACATATTCATATGGTTATCACATTGAACGGTCGGATCGACCGTTAGGATTTTAAAAAGTACCATATTGAGCCGTAGTACACTAGCCATTGGTGCTATGCATAGCACCATAGCCTCACTCTTATTATTATTTTATAATGAGTATGTTAGCAATTTAAAAAATAAGAATGAATCAAACCTGAAGTTTAACGACGCTCGGCTTCGTTCCGTTTTTATCAAAATATGTTACAACTATGAAAGCAAGGGCAAAAATCACACCAATGGCGACAGAAGCATAGACGAAACCCTCCATGTAATTTTCTTGCATCTCATTTTGGCGGGGCGGCGAGTAATTCTGGCGATAGCCACAGCAACCGCCTCGGTACTCTCGGTACACGTAAGTCGTACTAGAACGGGTCGAATAGTAGTCTCTTGAACGAGAACTATAGGAGGATCTCGAAGCACCACGCGATGAGAAACCGCCGCCCATGGCGCCGCCTGATGCCGCCACGGCGTCGTGTGGGAACGATATCATGATTGTCAAAACAAGAGCTACCGCTAAGGATTTCGTCGCGAGCGTATGCGTCGATGAAGGAACTGCCATGGTTTCGGGATTGAGAGCTCGAAATTTCAAATAATGGAGAGTGATTTTTCGGATTTTGAAATTAAACGTGATTTTGGTGGGTTTATAAGGGGTGAATTCAGAATACGAGCCGCTGGAGATAGAGGAAAATAAAAATGATCTTCGGCGCAGTTTCTCTGCGTACGAGGAAAAATATGGAGGAAATAGGAAGGAAGATGGAGGGAAAATTTGGAGGAAATAGGAAGGAAGATACGGGGAAACTCCACGCAGGCTTCCTTGTGGGGGACCCACTCGGCAAATGCACCAAATAGACGTTATGTCTATTTCAACATGTAAAAGAAAAAAGGACAAAAAAAGGAGAATTTCATATACACCACTCAAAAACTGTGAAATTACGTATTCATCATCCAAATTTCTATAATTCTATATTTACCATCTAAAAATCTAATAACTCACATATTTACCCAATATAACTTTAGTATATATCAAATATACCCAAAACTAACATAAATTATGCTTAATATTCTTAAAACTATAATTAATCAAGGATTAACTTAGCCCCAGCACAACCAACTGACTTCTATTTTCTAACAGGTATATGAGCAACATAACTAGGAATGTGAAACTATTTCGCTAATTTTAGGATTTCTTTCTAATTTTCAATTCATGTTATTTAGGCCGATTATGCAACTGGTTTATTTATTTTCATCCGCAAGTTAAGGTGTTATGTAAAATGTGTAAACTTTTACTTATTTTCGTCCATTTGATGCCAGCATTTCTTTGATGAGGATAAAGTTTTAGTGGAGCAGGAGAGGAGAAGGCGAGAGAAAATGATAAATTTTAGCGTAGAAAGGAAATATCGCGTTAGAAAGAGAAGAATTATGTGCGTAGAAGAGGAAGGGCCTAATCCAAGTATTAATTATATTCTTTATAATATTAAACTTAATTAATCTAAGATTTTGATTAATTGGGTAAATATGTGAGTTATTAGATTTTTAGATGGTAAATACGTAATTATAGAAATTTGGATGGTATATATGAAATTCTCCCAAAAAAAAAAAGTCCAATACCTCTTTCATTCCATTCCTACCTCATATTATATATCTTTAAATTCAAAGTCCGAAAAGTCGATCTGAACCACTCAACATGATATTCATACTAAAATATGCTTAGAGATGAAATTTTAAAATTTTGTACCTCATGTCTTTCATACGTCATCATAGTATATCTTCATTTTCAAAGTCCAAACTGTCGATCCGAACCGCTTAACATAATATTCATACTAAAATATGCTTGAAAATGAAATTTTATAATTTTGTACCTCATGTCTTTCATACCTCATCATAGTATATCTTCATTTTCAAAGTCCAAACTGTCGATCCAAACCACTCAATATGATATCCATACTAAAATATACTTGAGGATCATATTGAGCGGTTCGGATCGACATATTGAACTAAACTTTTTTCCAAAAATAGTAAAAATATTTCAAAAATTATAAAATTTCATCACTAAGCATATTTTAGTATGGATATCATATTGAGCGGTTCGGATCGACATATTGAACTTTAAAATTGAAAATAAAAAATATGAGGTATGATGAGGTATTGGAATCCTTCTAAAAAAATTTATTGTTCTACAATTTTATTTTAACCTTTTTTATGAAATAAAAGAAAAGAAAGTGCAAAATATTTTTTTCTTAATTTTATCCAATTTTATTAGAAAGAAGCGAAAGTACAAAAAAAAATTTCCACTGCATATTTTCATTTTTATTCTTAATTTTATTCATGTTCGACCACTATTTTAAATTTGCACAATTTTATATTTTTTTTTTCTATTCCTCGTGTGCCGAACAATATGAAATTTAGTCCGGTAAACTTAATTTTGACTTAAAATGAAAGCATCATTTTTTTTTTCCATGACATGACCAAATATGTGGAGTTGTAGACTGAGGGCTTGTTCGGCTCATTATTGTACGCGTGGGAAAAAAAATTCACTCAGACTGAATTTATTTTTCCCCACGCGCACAGTAAAATTCAGTTTAAAAATTTTCCGAACCCGTTCTCCTCCATCTGCCGAACAGGCCCTGCTATTTCGTAGTGGAACCTCTGATTTACAATAATGCATCAGATTATTTTAATGACATCGTTTAGAAGTTTATTAGATAATTATTATTATTTTACTTTTTAATCTAAATTATTTATACCTGAATTTTAAAGTGTTATTATTTTGCACTTGTTGAATAAATAATAACAATTTCGGAGTTTTAAAAAAATAGTAAGGTGAGATATTATGTACAAATTTTTTTTTTCGACATGTAGAACGTAAATGGTGTGGGTAAAGAACTAAAGATGCAGTTATTAGTCCTAGAAATTAATTTTACGTAATAAAGTTAAGAGGAGGATCCACTTATAACATTTGAAAGTTACAACATCTTAGAATAATTTAGTTTTGCGATTTTTAAAGTTCAAACCGTTCAACATGTAATCTGTACTAAAATGTGTTTGAAGATCAAATTTTACATTTTTTGGAATTTTTTTACTATTTATTAAGTATTTTACAAAACTGTTGTTTTTTAGTGGTTCAAAATTATCTAAAAATAGAAGTTTTGTAAAATACTTAATAAATAGTAAGAAATTTAAAAAAATGTAAAATTTGATCTTCAAGTACATTTTAATACATATTACATGTTGAACGGTTTGGATTGATTGTTTGGACTTTAAAAATTTGAAAACTAAATTGTTGTAAGATGTTGTAACTTTCAAATGTTATGAGTGGATCTCTCTTCTAAAGTTAAACATGTATATATTATGAAGTTAAAAATAATTAAATACAGACTCAAAATTTGACTAAGTGTCAGATATGTTAACTAAACTTTGTTTTGATCCGCGTGCTCTCTTCTTATAAATAAGGATGAGAGGATTCAGATCAGCTAAAATTTGAGATTCATAAATAGTAATCCTAAAATTTTTGAAATCCGAAATCTAGCTATTCAATTTTTTCTGTGCACGCATTTCGAAACAGCTGGTTTTTCTGTGTACGCATCTCGAAACAATTCAATAGCTGAATTCAGAATTTTAAGAATTTCAGAATTATTGTTGATGATCTCAGATTTCAGCAGATTTGAATCCGGATGAGAGTTGTAGCCAAGAGACTAATCGAGCACTGCTACTCAAGAAGAGTCAATCCTATATGTTTTGTTGCACGAAATTTCAAAGTATAGAAAAGGGTAAATTCTATACAAAATCACACCGAATGAGTATTAGCCATTAAGCAATTTTCCTGAGGAGACTGTTAACAATCCTAAAAACAAAACAGAGATGAAAAAAAGCCACACTATTACTATTATTTTCGGCATTATTAGGCCCGCCCTCTAAACAGTGTATAGTTTTATGGGTCTCACGGTCCGAAAAATTTCCTATTTGTGGCCCATTTATTTATAGAATAATTTAATTTTGGGCCAAGTGGGTATGAAAATCTTGTTGGGTACGTTGGATCCAGCATGCTTCGCATAATTTTTTTTTTTTTTTTTTCATTTTTTAAGATTTAAGTCCTTCCACTCACTTCTCATTGAGACAAAAATTTTAAAATTATAGCTTTAGCTCATTTTTTTTTTCTGTTGAAATTTAACCGCAAGTCTTCACTGTAGAAAATTATGCCACTTTTAACCTCTGCATTAATGGAACGTGCATTAATAAATCTAAGATCTGGACCGTCCGATTGAGATCTGCACTAATATTAAAGGTTCCCGTGCGTTATAAGCATGGGCCGGATTGGCTCCGATCCTGATCAGATTGATTGGGCCTTCAGATTGGGTTGTCCAAGCTCAAAGAGACAAATAAATAAATAAATTGAATTGTGCTCTTTGATAAAATTTGATCTAAGTTGCACTTGCACATTGACCCGAAAATGGGAAATTTTTAATTAAACTTGTATGGGGTCTTACTTTAAAATCTTCAATGACTAGTTACATAATTAATAGGAATGCCATTAATTAAATGGGCTTGGCATCTTTGCTGGCTAAGTCTCAAAACTTGAACTAATTAAATTAAAGGGGGAATTTCATACATCCCCTCAAAATCTTCAATATTACGTATTTCCCCCTCCAAATTCTACGTATTTCCCCCTTTAAATTCTAATAACTTACATATTTACTCAATTAATCAAAAACTGAAATTAATTATATTTAATATTCTATAAAATATAACTAATTACTTAATTATAGGGCCTTTGAGATATCTCAACTTTTTAGTGGATTGATCTGTACTGTTCATATAATTTAACGGACAATATCACACAATCCTTTCACAGTACTGCCCAAACAAATATGTATCCTGGCCGGCTCTCTTTCTCTTCACTTCTCACCAAAAATCTCTTCTTCTCCTCCGCCTGTGAAAGAAAAAAGAAATCACCCCACCCTCTCCGCCCTCTCCTCCACCACCCCTTTTGTATCGCTCTCTCCTCCCTCACACCCAGTGCCCCTTCTCACTCGAGCGCCTCCAGTCGCTTTCTCTATAGTCTATCCCTATGCGACCCGCTCTCCTCTCTGCAGCCAGGCCCCTCATCTAACCCGCTCTTGTCCGATTCTCATGCTCTCCTCTGTTGCACTCAACACCTCAGTCTCTCCTCCCATTCTCGCATTGAAAGCATCATATTTTTTTTTGACTTAAAATGAAAGCATCATTTTTTTTTTCCATGACATGACCAAATATGTGGAGTCGTAGAGTGAGGGCCTGTTCGGCTCATTACTGTACGCGTGGAAAAAAAAAATTCACTCAGACAGATTTTTTTTTTTCCACGCGTACAGTAAAATTCAGTTCAAAAATTTTCCGAACCCATTCCCATTCCCGTTCCCCTCCGTCTGCCAAACAGGCCCTGCTATTTCGTAGTAGAACCTCTGATTTATAATAATGCATCATATTATTTTAATGACATCGTTTAGAAGTTTATTAGATAATTTTTTTTTTAATCTAAATTATTTATACCTGAATTTTAAAGTGTTATTATTTTGCACTTGTTGAATAATAACAATTTCGGAGTTTTAAAAAATATAGTAAGGTGAGATGTTATGTACAAATTTTTTTTTTCCAAATGTAGAATGTAAATGGTGTGGGTAAAGATCTAAAGATGCAGTTATTAGTCCTAGAATTAATTTTATGTAATAAAGTTAAGAGGAGGGATGCACTTATAATATTTGAAAGTTACAATATCTTACAACCGTTCAACATGTAATTTATGTATTAAAATGTACTTGAAGATCAAATTTTACATTTTTTTTGAATTTTTTACTATTTATCAAGTATTTACAAAACTTCTATTTTTAGATAATTCTGAACCACTGAAAAACAACAGTTTTGTAAAATACTTAATAAATAGTAAAAAAATTCAAAAAAATGTAAAATACTTAAAAATCGTAAAACTAAATTGTTGTAAGATATTGTAACTTTCAAATATTATGAGTGGATCCCTCCTCTATAGTTAAACATGTATATATTATGAAGTTAAAAATAATTAAATACAGACTCAAAATTTGACTAAGTGTCAGATATGTTAACTAAACTTTGTTTTGATCCGCGTGCTCTCTTCTTATAAATAAGGATGAGAGGATTCAGATCAGCTAAAATTTGAGATTCATAAATAGTAATCCTAAAATTTTTGAAATCCGAAATCTAGCTATTCAATTTTTTCTGTGCACGCATTTCGAAACAGCTAGTTTTTCTGTGTACGCATCTCGAAACAATTCAATAGCTGAATTCAGAATTTTAAGAATTTCAGAATTATTGTTGATGATCTCAGATTTCAGCAGATTTGAATCCGGATGAGAGTTGTAGCCAAGAGACTAATCGAGCACTGCTACTCAAGAAGAGTCAATCCTATATGTTTTGTTGCACGAAATTTCAAAGTATAGAAAAGGGTAAATTCTATACAAAATCACACCGAATGAGTATTAGCCATTAAGCAATTTTCCTGAGGAGACTGTTAACAATCCTAAAAACAAAACAGAGATGAAAAAAAGCCACACTATTACTATTATTTTCGGCATTATTAGGCCCGCCCTCTAAACAGTGTATAATTTTATCACGGTCCGAAAAATTTCCTATTTGTGGCCCATTTATTTATAATAGAATTTAATTTTGGGCCAAGTGGGTATGAAAATCTTGTTGGGTACGTTCCGACATTTTTAAAATACCCTACGTTAATTACAAATTATTAAATATACCCATGAGTCGCTGGTTTTATTAAATATGCCCAAACCGGCCAATAATTGACCGGTCCCGATTAAAATTCCCGACCGGCCAATTATTGGCCGGTCCTGTGATTTTTTTTTTTTTTTTTTAAGAGAAAAGTAGCTAAAATGCTGAAATGAAATCTAACACAAAAAAATCGAATTGTTTTTTTAAATATTTGTTAGATTACTTTTTTTGATAGCATATTTATACTAAAATACGCTAAATTACTTGAAATTATGTTAATTTATGCTGATTAACACTTTTTAAGAGACAAATAGCTAAAATGCTGAAATATAACACTAAAAAATCTAATTTATTTTTAAATATTTGCTAGATTACATTTTTTATATATAATTAGCATATTTATACTAAAACACGCTAAATTACTTGATTTATGCTAATTACACTAAATTACTCTAAATTACAATAATTATGTAGAATTATGGTAGAATACGCTAAATTACGCTAAATTCGTATGAATAGGGATGATATCTTCACTGAGAAAACGAAAAACGACGGCGAAACTTCAAATGGCCATAAAACGGCGCTCGAGTGTCCGATTTTAGCAAATGACCACTTTTCGGAAAGCTTGCAAAAATACGCATGCGTCTGAACCAGCTATGTCAAATTTCCAAATTCAGAATTGCCAAAAAACAAAATGAAGAGTCTCAAAACTTCAATTGAAGTTTCCGATTAAGATTTTCATTTCTATTGTTCAATCTACGTAGCTCAGTAAATTAGTTATATAAAGAACTTGTAGAATACCAATTTTTATTTTTTGGAATTTTTTTACTATTTTTATGATTTATGAAAGATGACACAAAATCGGCCCTATTCATACGTAATTTAGCGTAATTTACTGTATTTTAGCATAATTCTACATAATTATTGTAATTTCAGCATTTTAGTAAATTTACCGTACTTTAGCATAATTATTGTAATTTACCGTATTTTAGCACAAAATCAGCCCTATTTGTAGCGTATTTTCTAACAAATTTTTTAAAAAACAATTCGATTTTTTAGCGTTAGATTTCAACATTTTAGCTATTTTCTAAAAAAAAAAAAAATCACGGGACCGGCCAATAATTGGCCGGTTTGGGCATATTTAATAAAACCAGCGACTTGTGGGCAGATTTAATAATTTGTAATTAACGTAGGGTATTTTTAAAAATGTCGGGATATGTTGGATCCAACATGCTTGGCATAATTTTTTTTTTTTTTTTTCATTTTTTAAGATTTAAGCCCTTCCACTCGCTTCTCATTGAGACAAAAATTTTAAAATTATAGCTTTAGTTCATTTTTTTTCTGTTGAAATTTAACAGCAAGTTTTCACTGTAGAAAATTATGCCACTTTTAACCTCTGCATTAATGGAACTTGCATTAATAGATCTAAGATCTGGACCGTCCGATTGAGATATGCACTAATATTAAAGAGCCCGTGCGTTATAAGCGTGGGGCGGATTGGCTCCGATCCTGATCTTATTGATTGGGCCTTCAGATTGGGTTGTCCAAGCTCAAAACAGAAATAAATAAATAAATTGAACTGTGCTCTTTGATTAAATTTTGGCGAAATTATTCACCCCCCGATTCGGAGTGTACAAATTAGTGTTCGGAGTAAGCTCCGTCTCTGTCACCTTCCCTCATCTCTTCCCCTTCCTCTACATGATGAGTTCTGGAGCACAGCCAAAATCAAAGAAGGTGATATACCCATATCTATTCACATATGCATTGGTCGTTGAAATCCAACTATATATATATATAAATATGGAAAGCACCGTGTTATAACCTGTAGTCATAATTATTGTTAAATAACTATAAACAATAATTAATAATAAATTTAAACAAATTTGATTGGGCCTTCGGATTGGGTTGTCCAAGCTCAAAACAGACAAATAAATAAATAAATTGAATTGTGCTCTGTGATAAAATTTGATCTAAGTTGCACTTGCACATTGAGCCGAAAATGGGGAATTTTTAATTAAACTTGTATGGGGTCTTACTTAAAATCTTCAATGACTAGTTACATAATTAATAGGAATGTCATTAATTAAATGAGCTTGGCATCTTTGCTGGCTAAGTCTCAAAACTTGAACTAATTAAATTAAAGGGGGAATTTCATACATCCCCCTCAAAATCTTCAATATTACGTATTTCCCCCTCCAAATTCTATAATTATGTATTTCCCCCTTTAAATTCTAATAACTCACATATTTACCCAATTAATCAAAAACTGAAATTAATTATATTTAAGATTCTATAAAATATAACTAATTACTTAATTATAGGGCCTTTGAGATATCTCAACTTTTGAGTGGAATTGATCTGTACTGTTCATATAATTTAACGGACAAGATCACACAATCCTTTCACAGTACTGTCCAAAAGAATCTGTATCCTGGCCGGCTCTCTTTCTCTTCGCTTCTCACCAAAAATCTCTTCTTCTCCTCCGCCTGTGAAAGAAAAAAGAAATCACCCCACCCTCTCCGCCCTGTCCTCCACCACCCCTTTTGTATCGCTCTCTCCTCCCTCGCACCCAGCGCCCCTTCTCACTCGAGCGCCTCCAGTTGCTTTCTCTATAGTCTATCCCTACGTGACCCGCTCTCCTCTCTGCAGCCGGGCCCCTCATCTAACCCGCTCTTGTTCGATTCTCGTGCTCTCCTCTGTCGCACTCAACACCTCAGTCTCTCCTCCCATTCTCGCATTGACCCCCCTTTGCCAATCCTCTCCTTCACAGGTATGACAGCTGAAATTGTTGGTGACTTCACTGACATCCTTAAAGCTTGTTAAGTTGTGCTTGTGTGCAAGTTTCAGTTAATTTGTCTTTTATTATGGTAAATTGTACATTTTCTTAGGGGCTCAATTTAAGCTCCAATGATTAAATTCACGAATTAGGTCTTAATTGAGCCATCATAAGGATCTGTATTTGAATTAGCTATAAATTGTAACAATGTTTTGATGTAACGACTAACAATTGTTTAGTTAAGTTTAGCTATTGTTTAATCAACTTGAATACTTGAATTGTGGATTTTGTGCAATCAAGCAACTAATCAACTGAACTGTCGGCCATTGTTAGTTTGTAATAATCTAGAAGTCAATAATACAATAATTTATCATAAAGCTTTGTTCATGAATTGAATGTTTATTTATATATCATTTTGTTGCATTGAGTATTATTGTATTTATGAATCATTCATTTATCTGACTATAGTCAATAAATGAAATTGTGAAACTTCATAATATAGATGATATATATTCTTAAAAGTCTCTAACTAAGGTAATTAGCAGGAACACTAATTTACCGTTACAAGGTTAGTATGTGGATTAAAAGATGGTTATGTTTTACAAACCATTTGACAAGAGATGTCATTTTAATCACATAGATACATGTTCCAGGAACATAGTATTTGACAGACCCCGAATGAAATATTAAATATAATTGTGTTCGTGTCAAATGTTTTCATTCAGTGTTAAGTTCTAAAGTATGAGGTATTCATCTTTCCTACTAAGAAATGTATATGTGTAATCGGTAAAACGCAGTTATAACAGTAGCTCTTCGGTATGCATAGCTTAGCTGAGGTAGTGATGGTTTACCAAAAGTACTATTGTCCCTCGTATCTCTATACGAGTTATAGTATCACTGGGCCCCTTGATAGAATAAGATTATTTGCATGCGGTATAATTACAGGAGTAATTATATTTGGTAATCTGTTCAAGATCAATAAAAGATTAAGTTTGCAAGGATGACACACACCTACCTTGAAACTGATCTGATAACTATGAGACAAAAGAATTAACACGAGTAAATAGTTTACTGGATCGTGGTATTGTACAGTACAGCATCATCTGTGTAATTGGATGGTCATAGTGCAGATGTCAGATGCCTCCTATGATTATAGAAGTTAGAACAGTTATAATTCTATTTACCAACATAACACAGATCCTATAGGGTCACACAAATAGGAAAGTAATAAGAGAAATTTTATGATTAATTATAAAGTGTTATAATTAAGAATAAAATATATGTATGAAACGTCGTATAAATTTATCACAAACGCAAGAAATATAATTATTCAGAATAATTGCATATATATATTATATGGATTAAAATATTAATTATGAATTAATATTTTGGACCAAAAGTCCAATTTGAATTTAGGGCTTATTAAATTTAGAATTTAATTAAAAGTTTAAATTAAATTAAATGAAAAAAGGCCAAATTAAATATATAAAAAAATGGCCAAAATACAAATTCCTTTTTTCTTCTTCTAAACCGCCATATAATGGCAATTTGGTAATATACAAACCGCCACAATTTGGCCTATTTAAAGGCATAAAACTTTGAGAAAAATTAGAAATCCAATCTAAGTTCAAATCAAAGTACGAATCAGAATTCGATTCGATTCGTATCTAATTTTTTCTTCCAAATAGTGATTTGCAGAAAATCTGATAATCCATATATATATTCTTGCCAGAATAAAAGTCATTATTGTGAATAATATTTTGTCAGAAATTTCGTACTTTCGGTGAATAGTGATTTACCAAAAACCGCGACTTTTCGAATATTGTTGGTATAGTATTTCTGGCAAAAGAAATACCAACTCTCTGGTAGTTCCTGGTGGATAACCAATAGAGGTATCAGACGTCTGATATTCCGAAGCGAATCATTCCCAGGTGTAGCTCTTCACGCTCGGTTTGCTTTCCAACTGAGATTTGAAAACAAGGTATAAATGTTATATTAATCTATTTAATTGTTAAGTAGATTTAAGTTTTAGAAATCAATCATGGAGTAGATCTGTAGAGGATTAAAAAGGCTTGTAAAGAGAAAGATGGGAACATGAACGTTCAGTACTCTTTCTGACATACCTCTTTAATTCTTGGGTTAAGTTAGAAGTAAAATTTTTGTTTTACGTTCTTTCTACATCTTAATCAAACAAATGGGTTTGAACAGTCAAAACCCCAACAGACTTAATCAATGGATTTGAACCGTCAAAATCCAACAAGCCATATGTCCTTGTGACAATTTTACCCTTCCTCGTAGCTTGAAAACTTGTTAACTTCTGTAAGAAAGCTTGAAATATTTGTAAGAGTTAAATCCAATTAGTTTTCTTCTAACAAAGTACATATGCATCCAAATTGATGACTCTCTCAATTCTTATTTTATGTAGGAATTTAACGCAAAGTCATTGAGAAGATGATACTATTGTCAGCTGGAGCATGAAAAAGAAAATTCAATGTAGGAATTTTGCATGAGATTCTAATGAGTGTCATAATCAATTGCATCCACAGGTACATGTGAATAATCAGGGACCGATACCGATCTACAGACCCAAATAGTTTTGGGTCAAGTTATGGGTTCAGGATTCTGACTGGTACTGGGTCGGGATCGAGATTCAGGAATCTGACTCGGTACAAGGGCCTGACTGTTCAGATTCAATTGGGAATTAAAACCAGCATGGTTCGGTTCCAATTTTACATACAACTTGAGAACCGGTAACCTTTGTGGGAAAGACGCCACAATTCCTAAAATCATTTCGAACGATGCCTGATTTGTTACCAGTACTAATTGGTAGTCACGTTGGCCATCGGTAGACACATTAAACATGGCTTGGATTTCTAAATTTGCTTCACTAACAGTATACCTAACCACTTTATAAATCTCATTCTTGAGATAATCAAAGTTATGGTTCACAGTTAGCGGTAATGAGCATTTAGGCCAAGTACTGTAAAATACCCCGTCATCATTGTATTGGATTTCCCCTCTAACAAAAATTTTCACACAAATCATTTTTTATTTTGGTTGGTCTGAATAACAAACTACAATTTAAAAAATAATAACCTTATAAGTACAACATAAATTGAAATATTAAATAAAAAAACATTTAAACTTAACTAATTTAAATTTATTTATTTTAAATTAAATTAAAATTAATAAAATAAGAAAACTTACAAATTTTCTCTCATATTTTGTTGTGTAAGAGGTTGTGTGAGAGGAATAAGACAGGATTGCATATTTATAGAACAAATTGTCCAAAACTGTAGATAATATTTCCTGATCTGAAACCACAAACAAATTTCTCGGTTTTATCTGAAAACCGCAGATTTTATTTCCGATTTCATAACCGCGGAAAAAATTTCCGGTTTTAAGATGGAATCTGATATTTGTTTGCGGTTTCAGATACAGAAAATTGAAAATAAAGTTTGCGGAAAGTAAACTTGAAACCGAGAATTTAGTCCGCAGTTTGGTCATTTTTGGAATTCCAGTGCAAAGGTGTGCCGTTTTTGAATTTTTTTTATTAATTTTGAATATTAATTAAAATTTCGGGGAGGACTTCTTTCTCTCTATTTTTTTTTTTTTTTTTTTTAACTTAGCAGTGGCTGCTAAGCGAAGGAGGACTTCTCTAGGAAGAAAAGAAGAGAAAAAGGTTTTGAGTGGGGATGGGGTCCACTTGTTACAAAATTAAAAGAGAGGGAGAGTGCGGATCCCAATCTAAAATTGGATGGGATTATGGGAATTCATTTCCTTCTCCAGGAAGGAATAAAAAGGAGAGAGAGGAGAGATTTTAATGAGATAGGGTCCACTAGTAAAAGAAAATAGGAGAAATGAGAGTTTGAGGTGGGATCCGTGTGGTCTTCCGTGTGTCGAGTTGTTTTGTTTTCTTTATTATAGTCAATTTGTTAGTTTAAAATTCAATCTCTCTTGAATATTAAGTTTCAAATTTCAATTATGAATCTAAATTACATTTAAATTTATCCTAAATTAAAGTTTTAATTAGTTCAGATTTTATTATCAGTAATTTGTTTTAAATTTACTATTAATCATTGTTTATAGTTATTTAACAATAATTAAAACTACAGGTTATAACAAACATTATCTCCATATTAAAATGTGCTTGGAGATCAAATTTTACATGTTTTTAAAATTATTTACTATTTATTTAATTTTTTTTAAAATCGTTGTTTTTTAATGGTCTAGAATTGTCTGAAAGCAGCACTTTTGTACATATCATAATAAATACTAAAAAAAATTCAAAAAATGTAAAATTTGATCTCCAAGCACATTTTAATATGAAGATCATGTTGAATGGTTCAAATCGACTGTTTGGACTTTGAAATAGCAAAAATAAGTAATAAACATATAGTGTCAAGATGTGTCACCATTTTTATGGTGTAATTTGATCTCTCCTCAAGTATTAATTAAAGCAAATAAATATTATAAACATGCTAAGTATTTGTAAAATTATATATTTTTTATTAAAATTAATTTATTATTAAAAACACATAAAAATGGATAATTTGTATTCGTTATTATAATGATAAAATAACTCCTGAACCGTTAGAAGACAATTAATTTTCTATTTGCATGCACAACATTATTTAAAAAAAATACTGAAGAAATAAATACGACCATGTGGACATTTGAAAGCTCAACACCACAAATTATCTTTTTAATTGGTTAGCTCAACCAATTAAACTTTCACGTCATTTTCAGAATAAATATGTCATTGCTCATTCAAAATTTAACCACAACAAGGGAAGAATAAAGGCATTTTTTTATTTTTAGAAACCGAAAAAATCAAATTATTAGAAAATAAATTGATTATTTTTTTCGTTAAATAGACGGAACCGAATAATTCAATCTCGCAAGTTCACTTCAGTCCCATCAATTTTTTTTTTTTTTTTTTTTTTGCAATGCAACATGCCCGAGGCTTTTCATTTCAACAAAACTTTCAAGTTACAATATTTCGCATATTACAACAAATATCATAGTTACCACAGTGCCTTCTCAGAACTTCAATCAGATTTTAAATGTGAGAAAGGAGTATCCAGTAAATCCCTCACACAACCTGCTACTTACTTTAGCTAGATGGTCAACCACACAATTTTAACTTATAGAAATATACTTGTACTCATAATCATATTCTTTTAGTAACCTCGTTTATCTCCCTGTACGCTTTCCAGTCAGCATCAATTGTGGGTGCAGCTCCGTACAAACAACTGTTGAGTGTAGGATTGCCGGTGACCAGCCTCAGTTGTTTCCAGTCAGCTCCGTACAAAGGAAATTAGACTTTCCAGTCAGCACGTCCCAAAGTTCACATCAGCTCCTTTCCAGAAAGGATCTTTAAAAAGAGAGATAGAGATAAAAGGAATAGAAAAGAGCTTTTCTATAAAGAAAAGCAGCAGATGCGGATTCCTTCCCACTCATCGTCAGCTATAAATTGTTGTTTCATCAACTGTAATTCGCCACTCAACTCAGCAGAGTTTCTTTCAACCACGACAATAACAACACCAACTATAAATTGTTGTTTCATCAACTGTAATTCGCCACTCAACTCAGCCGAGTTTCTTTCAACCACGACAATAACAACACCAACCAATTAGTGAAGAAGCTGTAACAAAAAGCATGGCGGGGAATGCTCTCGTTAGATCATACAATGACAACATCCGCCCCCTGCTTGATGCTGTAGACCGACTGCGTCACCTTAAAGTGACCGATGAGGGTATCCAGCTCCCTACAATAGTCGTAGTCGGTGATCAGTCAAGCGGCAAGTCGAGCGTGCTGGAGTCTCTTGCTGGCATCAGCCTGCCACGTGGCCAGGGCATTTGCACACGGGTACCCTTGGTCATGCGTCTACAAGGTGATCCAGACGCCACCGAGCCCATGCTCCATCTCGAGTATCACAACAAAACCGTGGAAACAACAGAGGATGGTATCACTGAGGCTATTAACGAGGCAACGGTTGAGATTGCCGGTGCAGGAAAGGGAATCTCTGATGCACCTATTACCCTTGTTGTACAGAAGAAAGGTGTTCCTGATTTGACCCTGGTGGATCTCCCGGGGATTACCCGTGTTCCGGTTCATGGTCAGCCCGAAGACATCTACGAGCAGATTTCTCACACAATCATGGGGTATATTGCTCCAAAAGAAAGCATCATATTGAATGTGTTGTCAGCAACGGTGGACTTCCCCACGTGCGAATCTATTCGAATGTCTCAAAAGGTCGACCCACTTGGGGAGCGAACGCTAGCAGTGGTTACCAAGTCTGACAAAGCACCCGAGGGATTGCTCGAGAAGGTCACTGTGGATGATGTCCGCATTGGCCTTGGCTATGTTTGCGTTCGAAATCGGGTGGGAGATGAGTCGTATGAGCAGGCTCGGGCTGAAGAGAAGCGTCTATTTGACGTGCATCCTTTGCTGTCGCAAATTGACAAGTCAATGACCGGTATTCCGGTACTTGCCGACAGGCTCACTCAAATTCAGGCGTCCATAATTGCAAAATGCTTACCAGCTATAGTTAAGAAGATTGATGAGAAGCTTCACAGAAGCATGTATGATCTAAATGGCATGCCTCAGAAGTTGTCAAATAGAGCCGATGCTCTTAAGGCGATCTTGCACATTTTTAAAATGCTGAGAGAATCTCTAGAGATGTCACTCATAAAAGGGGAGTATGGTGAGTTTCCTGATGAGCAAAGCCTCCATGGAGCGGCTCGTATTTACGAAATGATTTCGTGCTACTCTAGCCAACTCCCTTCCAACTGCCCGACTACTGATGATCCATTTCTAATGGAGGAAGTACGTGTTTTGGAAGAGGCCAAGGGAATATGGCTTCCCAACTTCCTGCCTAGGTCGGTTTTCTGTGTCCTTCTGAAAAGGAAGGTCGGTACCATCTCCCAGAAACCACATGAAGTGATCAATGCTGTTTGGGCTTATGTTGAGAATCTGACAATCCAGATAATGTTGCGGCATCTACAAAACTACCCGCAAATTCAGTCCACAAGCCAAAGAGTAGTGCACAATCTCATTACTAAGTTGAGCGCCAAATCGTACGAGTTTGTGAAGAACATGATTGAGATGGAGTTGTGCTCCGATTATACGTCGAACCCGGACTACATGAAAAAGTGGACTGAGTTTATGGAAAAACAGGGACACTTCATGGAGGCCATAGAAGTCCACTCCAAACCTACTAAGGTTTCCCTAGGAGCCTTTGGAGAGGTTGAGGTCGGACATCTTAGGGCACATGCCGACGTAGCTGAGCAAGCATTTGACATAAGGATGAGGCTTACTGCTTATTGGAAGTCAATTGTGCTGAGATTGGTTGATGGTGTGGCGCTGCATATCTTGCACAGCATCAAGAACATGGTGGAGAGTCAACTGGAGGTTGAGCTTATTAATGAGCTGGTGGGACCAGAAATGGCTGGAGTAGACAGGATGCTGGAGGAGTCGCCCGCAACTGCCACAAAGCGGGACCGGCTCAAGAAGAGTGTAGAGCTACTGAGGCAGTCCAAGGGAATTGTGGCCAATGTCATGGATGGTATTGTTGTGGAAGGAAGCAAATGATGTGTGCTGGTAATTCAGTGGGTTTTGGCAATATGATCATGCTTTGTTTAGGGAGTTAATTAATCTATGGTTATTTTGTGAGGTGGGTTGGGTGTGGTCTTTTGTAATGGGCTAGTAGATGCTGGGATCTGAGGATATCCTGGTGTTTCCAATTATGTATTAAGTTATCTCTGTTTTATCTTTGTTATCAATTAACTTACCATGATTTTAATTAGTACCTCCTGCTTTTCTTTTCTGGTATTATGATCAACGCTTTCTTCTTACAGTTATGATATCATTATTAAAAATCCACTTACCAAATAATTATAACATTTCCGTAAGCAGTTTCCTGCTTTGCAGATTTCTCTTCTTTAAAGAAAATTGTAGCATCAGATGCAACTGACGAGCCAAGTGGAATTCTCAATTTGTTCTCTTCTAACTTTGCAAGTTCTTCAGGGTATGGTGCTTGTTGTGGATCTGGAGTTAAGTGGAGATTTGGAGGTATGATAGACTTCATAATTTACTACCTGACTCGAGTTTCTTTATGAAAAGATGTTATTCTAACTGGGATTTTCAGTTCTGAGTACTGTGAATTCTCTTTCATTGTATTTAAGTAGGATAGTTTTGTTTAATCTGGATCAGATTTGGCATTATTTACTTTTGAGTACTGTGAATTCTCTTTCATTCAGAGGAAAATAGATTTTAGTTATGTGGCATTTTAGAGAGTTGGTTCTTTCAAATATGTATCGGAGGGTTTAATTTAGAATATCTAGCCCCCACATTGTGATTATTCGTTATGTAAATGAACCAGCTAGAGTGTTTGTCAGAAAAAAAAGAAAAGAAAAAGGTATATGCAAGGTACAAGTGGAATAAAATATTTTAGATTAGTACTTTCTTTGACCTCCTTTCAAATTTGAGAATATTATAACTAATCGATATTCTGATACAAGAGATACAGAGAGATACTGAGAATAGAAGAAAGAGAGAATTGAATTCAGACTTCAGAGTGATTTTGTATTTTCTGTGATGGTTTTCTTTACATGCTATACACCTTTATATAGGTGATTTACATAGTTGGTTAGCATCCTAACCAATGCTGTTAAGTATCTAGCTAATGGTTTGACCAGTCATTATTCCTAAATCCTAACACTAATCCTTTTAGGATGATTATCCCATCTATGGTTATATCTGATTGGGAAAAGGGACTGGTCAATGAAAAACTAATTATGTTGGAGACTTTTGCTAAGCGCAGCAAAAATTAAATTAGGAACCACAAACCTTCTGAAATGAAAATAGAGGGATCAGACTAGGATGCCAAACCATAATGAATACAAGTTCACTGTTGGTACCGGAACTACAATTACCGGAACAAAGCTGCAAAAGTAAATAAAAATAGGGATCCTAGTGGTATGTAATACAAGAGAGAGAAATGGATTGTATTTCATTGATGTATTATGTCTGTAATTACAGCTTGTATTTATAGAGAAGTATAATCTCTATTCTAAACATGATTACATCTCTAACAAGGGTTTGTTATGTCTAACAGAATGGTAACAACTTCGTAACAATATTATTAGTACTAATTTCCTAACTATCTCTATTACGCCCCCTCAGGCGAAACATGGTGCGCAGTAACAATGTTGAGCTTGCTCCGAAAAGAAGAAGAATGATGCCAATATCTCAATGTTATTGTTCTTACGGTTTGAATCGTCAAGTTTAGATCTCCTTGAAGATAGAATAAGGTAGAGAGAGAAGAAGGAGCTCTTTTGGCTCAATAATGCTTCCATGTACTCGAGAGGCTCGTTTGAGTCCTCTTTGAAAATTAAAAAAAAAAAAAAAAAAATTGAATAACTCATGGCTTTGTGACAAGTATATGGTTTCAAGAGGCTTTGTTGCTCTCGTCTCATTTGTGAGAAACATTGTGGAGATAGAAGAAGAGAAGAAGGAGCCGGCATTGAAAGAGGCTGCTGTATGAGTTGCAATTTCTTTGGTAGATTCTAGTTCTTTTATACAGCACTACATGATGAACATGAACCCCACCTATTTATAGTGGGCTAGATCGGTTACATTAGAGTATTAGACTACTCTACGATTGGACTTGGGCTAAACCTTAATGATTCATTTAAGTTATTAAACTCTTTTTCACCTTTGCCTCAACAAGGGAAGGGCACAAGAGAGGAGAAATGAGACTTGATCACTTCAGTTTAGTGGATTCCTAACTCTTGGGCTTGGGAGAAGGAAGGACATATTGGTAATTTTAACCTTTGCCATAATTGTGATGACTGATTAAAAAAATCATTATGCAAACCATTTTCATGGATAAAGATAAAAGAAAAAATGATGATTTAACTCACACATAAAGTACATAACTATTATCTTTACTGTTCTTGAATTGGCTCCCATTGCCGTCTTGTTGTATCATTTTTTTGTAGGAATTAATTGGATCGGTTGAAGGAGGATGCCTACAAGTTAATTGGGTTGGTACTTGTAAAGTATGATTTGGCAGAGGCGAGAGCAAAAATGTTAACAAGAGAATTGAGTACATCACTCCTGAGTCGTATGCTCTTTTATCTTTTTATTTATGTGGTTATTTATTAATATTAAAAAATAAAATTATTTCAAGGGCACAATGACAAATTCCATAGAATTTTGCATTTGTCAAGTATTATTATTGTGATATGAGTTGTAAAACTATTGTTTGAACCAAAAGCGACTTGACGGGGTCTTGAGAGACTTCGAGAACAAACAGAAAAGCAAGAAAGCAAGAAGGAATCTGTATGCAATTTAGCTTTTGTTAAATTTCAGAGGTGATTTGGAACAAAAAATAAGTTGTATTTGCCAAAAAACATCAATAATTTTATCACTGCAATTACAAAAGTATCAATATGGTGATTATTTTTTCTTCCTTTTTGATGTAAGATGTAATGATTGAAGGTTTTTAGTAAAAGAATCAATATCAGAATTTGTTCTGAAAGCTTATGGTTTTTCTAAAGATAAGATTAAATTTCAGCATCAGATAATGCTTTGTGTACACATCTGTTGTTTCAGCATTAGTGAAAGAAACGATGTAAAAGGCTATGGAGCGCAATTTAAACCAATGTTGTAAATAACGGTATGCGCTCGTTGGACGGACAAGGTATCGTCAAGCGATTAATCGTAAATAATCGAGAATAATCAGCCGATTAGTCGGGAAAATCCGTGACGGTTTAATTACTGCCAGCGACTAATCGGCCAGTTAATCGGTCTAAATGAACGTTTTTTACAACACTGATTTAAACCTAGTATTTTCTTTTATGAATATTGTAATTAGACTGATAACAAGATGTTGAAAAATAGCTCAGGATGGAGCTTGTATCTTTTTTGAAGAATAGTGGATATATATCCACTGATTTCACATAGAAACCATAAGGATCTGATCAGGTACTCAAAATAGATACCAAAAACCAGATACAAGAGTCATACATCAAAACTAACATAATCACTAGAAATACTCGAAAGAAACGAACTAATTAAAGCAGCCAAAATACTCTAACCAAATGACCTAAAGCAACAAAAGGAACCATATAGATCAATTCAGAAACATAACTACCAAAATATCTTAAGCTAATTCATCCCAATTAACTTCATCTTCATCATTCGACTCTTCTCCATACATTTGATTTTGGAGGCTGCCAGCTCCAAAACCCTGAGTAGAGGTTACCTCGGAATCCTCCCTGGCTATTGATAAGTGGGAGGTCCTTAACATCAAAGGGAAGCATTAAGCTTAATTTAAGTAAAGAATATTGAGAGTTAGATTTACACCAAAAAGTTGCTAATAAGATAATCTTGGTACCAATTGCTTTAATAGAGAGATGATGAGTATCATTAAAACAAATGCGATTCCTTTCCAACCAAATAGACCAAAGTACTGATGCTCTTAATAATTTAACTAACAATCTTTCTTTTAAAGGAATAGCTGCATCAAGCAACCATAAATTCTCTAAAGAAACACACTCAAAAGTAAAATTATTATAAGAGGCAATCCAATTCCAAATAATTATAATATAAGAACAATGCACAAACAAATGATCTGTACTTTCAGGTTGGTCACAGAACACACAAGTGGTATCACCTGGCCACCCTTTGACTGATAAGTTGACTTTGGTAAGAATTTTGTTTCTTTTGACTAACCACAAAAAGATTTTAATCTTCAAAGGTATATGAGATTTTCAAATATAGGTATATTTTGATTTAGGCATACCACCAAATTCTAACCGTCTATAACAAGAATGAACAGTAAAATGATCATCTTGAGACCATCTCTAAATCAATCTATCATCAACTTGGTTTGATAAAGAAAAATGTTAGAATCGTTGTTGTAAAGCTAGCCATTCTATATGATATATACCAGTTAATTATCTTTGAAAAGATAAATGTAAATGAGAAGTAACAAAAGCATCAGCCACAGAAATAAATCTATGTGTAGCAATAGAAAATAAGTTAGGGAATTGATGTTTAATGCATGTTCAGTGCACCACATATCCAACCAAAAAGCAGTGGATTTACCATTACCTATCTCTTTATTTAGCCCTAAATTAATAACTACATGGTTTTTGAGAATTGATCTCCAAAAAGGAGAACAAACAGCAGGAGAAGTCCTATTACCATACTTGCTAATAAGAATATCCTTCCAACTACCAGTAACTAAATTATCTAGAAATATAATCCACCATTTAGTTAGGAGTGCCTTATTCATTAATTTAAGATCTAAAACTCATAATCCATCTTGATCTTTACTTTTGCAAATCACATTCCATGCAACTAAGGAGTATTTCCTTCGAACTGAATTACCTCATGTCATAAAAATTTCCTTCTAATTTTATAAATTTTATGTCTGATTTTGGCAGGCATTCTATAACAGACAACCAATACAAAGGAATTACATAAAGTACAAAATTTAAGAGTGTAACCCTGCCACCTAGTGATAATAATGAACCCTTCCAACTTTGAAGTTTCTTTTCGATCTTATCAATCAACAATTGCCAATCAATTTCTGTTAAAGATTTGTTATTAATAGGAACATCTAAGTAAGTAAGTGGTAAAGTAGCTATTTTACATCCTAAAACAGAAGCTAAATCGTTACATTCATGATCAGTTAAGTTCAGAGAGCACATCTCACTTTTCTCATAATTAATTTTGAGACCTGAGTCATTTTCAAAAGCTAAAAGTAACCATTTAATATTAGTCAAAACCTCTTTCTCAGCTTTGAGGAAAAGAAGAGTATCATCCGCAAAATGTAAGTTCATTACAGTTCCTAAATGGGAAAAATTACCCAAACCATCTACAAAACCCCATTGATTAGCTTTAGTCAAAACTTTATTAAGGGCATCAGTGACTAAAATGAAAAGAAAATGAGATAAAAAAATCCCCTTGTCTCACTCCTTTTTTACAAGAAAAATAAGGACCTAAGGAACCATTCAAATTAACACAAGTTCGACTACCTTGTAAAGACAACTTAATCCAATTAATAAATTTTTAGCCAAAACCTCTAGCATGTAGCACTTCCAACAAAAAGTCCCAATTTACATGATCAAATGCTTTCTCAAAGTCCAACTTAAACAAGATCCCTTTATGTTTTTTAATTTTTACTTGATGAATGATTTCATGTGCACAAACTACATTATCTAGAATTTATCTATCCTTAATGTACTCAGTTTGAGATGAGTCAATCAAAGAATCCATTACATTAGCCAACCTGTCAGCTAGTAATATAGTAATTAATTTATAGGATGGAGCTTGTATCGTTGGCAGCATTTTCCAAACACAAAATCCTATTATCTTTTTAAAAGGAATCTCGATCACAAATATCATAATTGGTACAGACCATCATACCAAACAAAATTACACACAACATTTGGAATTCGTATCCTCTGCATTAACTCAAAAAAGAATCTTTTGTGTTAATGTATCTACACCGTCTGATTCGCTTTAAGATTCGTGTGAACTAGATTTACACTAATATTAAAGAGGTCTGAATTATAGACTATTAATTATATTCCTTCTTTCATTTGGCTGTTTTGATAGTTTATGTGTAGTCTCTACATGTACACGTTCCTTAGAAATAGTTTTTCCGGGAACAAGAAAAGCTGTCTTTTATTAAATTGCCTATTCATCTTTCAAACAGTTTTAGCCTAAAATTGAATTTATTTAAGCCTAAACACACAACCTGGGGCCCTCACTATAAAATAGTCAATGCAGAGTTAGCTGCCCCTAATAATAATTAAATATATATAGTAATAATGATGATGATGCTAATGACAATGACGATTGGACTGCAAACGAGCCGAACCAAGTTAAGCTAGACAAAACTTGAACTCGGTTTATGAATATAATTAACGAGCCGAGCCGAGCCAAATTGAGCCTGATTTTAGGCGATTCAAAGTGTAAACAAAATGTAAACCGGTTTAATTTAAGAAAAAAACGGCCTAAAATTTAGGACTTGTTGTATTACATGAGGCAAGCATAGAGGTTCGGATTTCTTATCACGGAACCAAACTCCAATTAATTTGATTTTGACCACTGAGAACGAAAGGATTTGACAATTAACAACACTTTGAATTATGAACCAAACGGATGTTTAAGCTGCTCAGTGAACTCAAACCCAAGCGGCAAAACAACCGTTCTATTATTTTTATAATTACATTAAATAATCACAAAGTAGCAATATATATATATATATATATATATATATATATCAACTTGATGCTCTTCTTTTAATTCGAAGAAAGAAACGGATAATCGGTATAGCCCACAACTGGATCAGGAATATAGAAGGTGCTCCTATCATACATGTTCAAAGGTGCATCCAATTCAAACCTCTTAGCCAAGTCTGGGTTTGCCAGAAAAATTCGACCGTATGCAACCAAATCAGTGTACCCGCTAGAGACTGCCTTGTTTCCATCTTCTCTATCATACCCACCAGCCACAATAAAAGTGCCATTGAATGCTTTCCTCATGGGTAAAAGACTATGTGGCGTCTCAGCCTTTTCACCGACTTGTATCATCCTTGGTTCTACCATGTGGCAGTACACAATGCCAAATTTGTTGAGGGCATTCACCATGTACAGTCCAAGTGCCTCAGGGTTTGAATCGCCTGATTGCTGGTAGTTAGCAAATGGAGAAAGTCTGATACCAACCCGCTCAGCTCCTATTTCTTTTGATACAGCCTCAACAATTTCAAGTGCGAAGCGGCAACGGTTCTCAAGACTGCCACCATATTGGTCAGAACGATCATTGATTTCGTCTTTCAGGAACTGTTCAATTAGATACCCATGAGCTCCATGAATCTCAACACCATCAAAACCTACATGATATGGAAAGAAATATATTCTATTAAAACTGGTTCAACATGGGTATCGTGATCATGGAGTAATTTGTATAGAATAAACGAATAAGTAGAGCCATGTATAGTTGAAAAAGAAAAAAGATCCCAATTATGTAGCACTTTTGAAAGTACAACATAAAACAATTTGAATTATGAATCCATTGGTAATGGTGATACTCATAATAGATGATGTCACCTAGGCAATGACCAATTCTGGAACAAAAATAACAACTGATACTCATAATATATTGGTAATGGTCCATTATTACCACAATATACCAACACAGCCTGTGTCGTGAACTCGTGATGGTATATTAGGAAATTAGAGAAAACTCCTTGACAACAATTTAACACCGGCATCCAACAATACTGACATTAGAGATTTGGAGTTTCATAATTAAATTGATGGTTAACTAATATCAAATAATTGAAAGAACTAGTTAGGGGCACAAATCAAAATATCAGACTAGTGTGATGACAGCCAATACTGTAAAATCAGCTTGTACCTGCTTCAATGGCATTTCGAGCAGCAAGCACAAAATCATTGACAATTTTGGGGATCTCATCGGTCTCTAATCTTCTCGGTGGCGAGTATTCTGTCGGGTCCCCATTTTGTGGTGCCAGTGGCTTGTCAGTAGATGAAACTGGGGCTTGGCCATTTGGTTGGAACTCTGCCATGGTTAAAAACTAAGGTGACAAAAGAATCAAATAAAGAGCACAGGCAAGGTGGTAGACTATCAATGTACCACCAAGTTTCGCAGAATTTATGATTTGATATCAATATTCATCGTTTAATTTGTAATCTGAAATATTTAGTTACATGTTAATTGGCCAATATACATATGCCCCATGAAATCAGAATCTAACATGCATTGCTTAAGTCATAAACATAATCACTTCATTGTCACCATTTCATATTAGATTTAATAAAACCTCAGACAAGAGTAAAAAAGAGAACTTACCGTACTTTGAAACCCTTCCAGTATGCCAAATCTGGCAAAAGAATATGCCGCCTTTCGCATGAACAGCATCAACGATTGGCTTCCATGCTTCCACTTGTTCTTTTGTCCAAATGCCAGGCGTATTTGGATAGCTGCCAATGGAGTAAATTTGCGGCAAATGCCAGGGATGGAAACGGAAAAGTTTCAGTTCAGGGCCCCTCATAAAATGGTATAGGCACTATAAAAGCTCCACTGGATTCCCCAAATTGCAACTGCCTAAATCCCGAATCAATTCGCAACAACGGTAAAAACTAACCCTGTCTTTGGTAATTAACCCCGCAATTGGGTGATTACTAACTAAAAATTGCACAAAGCTTCTATTGAGTCCATTTACTCTCAATTGTGAAATGAAACGTAAATCGTGCTAATCAAAGGAGAAAATATATATTACCCTTGTGCAGTATCAGAAATATCAGTTGCCTCAGCGATCAAAAGACCACCTGGGGTTGTTCTCTGAGAATAATACAATATAGCATGTGGCTGAGGTACATTCCCGAAAGACCTCGACCTTGTCAATGGAGCAAGGACAATTCTGGAAAATTGTAAAAAACTATGAGAAATGGAACAAGAAGTCTCACAAATATAAATTGCTTATGGGATATAATGAATCGAAAGATTTCTGACAAGCAATATATACAGCGTTTTAAACCAACCTAACATAAATTACTAATGGGATATAATTAAGGCCGGTAGTTGTTGCCGACAATTCCATGTGTTCATCTTTTTGCTTAATAGAGTTGCTAATTTTTTTTTAAGAAAGATCAAATTAATGAGTAAGGTAAGTCCATTCCTGGCATTTACAACTGAAGCTGATAACTGGTTTCATAATATTTTTGCATATTATGAATAAATTTTAATTAAGATACAATTAGGCCCTGACATGCAATGACATATACTGTACTGGCACCCAATTCAATAATATTTCTTTGCCTCAATTGTCTCTCAGCAGAACCAGAGACCATTTTAACTATTTTATCTCGGAAATTCACCTGAATATCTCCTTGTCTTTTATTTATTTTATTAAAGAGTTGTTTCAGGCAAAAAAAAAAAAAAAAAAAATTGATTAAATTAAGTGACCTGTGCGAGAGTTCGAACGGGCCCATCTTGTAAGGCGTGAGAAGAGGAATTGTCGGTGCCATTGCTCACTAGCTCTCTCTCCCTCCTCACTCTTTTTAATTCAAAAATTGGATCTCTGTGTTTTTTTCTTCTTCTTTTTGATTCAAAGTTGTAGAAGGATCTCTATTTATAGGAGTCAGTCTCGATGACTTTCAAAAATGAACAGAACAAAGAGCCGTCTTTGTTTTTTGTACTTTCCTAATTGTAATAATGTAAAGCAACAAAAACAAAAGTCATAATAAAATAAGAGAGGAAGAAAGAGTTAACAAAGACATTCCTACTAAAAAGAAGCCTCAGATCCAGCGAAGTAACCAAAAAATTGGGTTTTGGATCGGGACCGTCCGATTCGAATCCGTGACCATCTAACTAAAGTGGAGCGCACTCATCCCGAGAGACAAGTTCGAATCCCGAGACGATCTCGAGCGACGGATTCGATTCGGACGGTCCCGATCCAAAACAAAAAAAATTGGGTTACTTTAGGGGATCCGGACGCGTAAAAAGAAGCCTCCATTTCATGAGTTAGGCGCTGAAGTCATTCAGAAGTCAGAACTGTGGCGGTGTGGCCTATGGCTGTCCGGTTATCAGTTTTGCTGTTCAATCTGATCCGGATTCTGATCGGACGGTCCGGATCTAAACTAAAAATTTGAGTTACCTCAGAGGGTCTGGACTCCAATCTATGCTGCTAGTGGTCATCCACGCCAAACAAAATAAAGATACCAAATCATGTATCACGTAACTAAACACGGCTAGGTACTTCCTCCTTGTTTACAAAGCAGATCTAATGGTCGACACAGAGCCCCGCTAACTCTGGCTTTGATTGTCTAAAATCAAATTACCAAATTTTGTGGGTCATTACCTGATAATGTATTAATTCAAAAATTGTCAACTGTCAAAAAAAATTAAAATTTTGAAATTCGATAGTTTTAAGTATGAGTGAGGCTATGGTGCTATGCATAGCACCAATGGCTAGTGTACTACGGCTCAATATGGTACTTTTTAAAATCCTAACGGTCGATCCGACCGTTCAATGTGATATCCATATGAATATGTACTTGCAAACTAAATTTTATATTTTTTCGAATTTTTTTACTATTTTTTCAGATAGGTAGAAAAATCAGTGTTTTTTGAAAATTCTGGACCATCAAAATTCTACCAATCTGAAAAAATAGTAAAAAAATTCGAAAAAATATAAAATTTAGTTTGCAAGTACATATTCATATGGTTATCACATTGAACGGTCGGATCGACCGTTAGGATTTCAAAAAGTACCATATTGAGCCGTAGTACACTAGCCATCCGTGCTATGCATAGCACCATAGCCTCACTCATGATCTATTGTATATGTTATCATGAACATTAAAAAAATGATAAATTTTCAGTGTTGGTTTAATTGTTTATAAAATAACTTCAAATTTGAAATGATTTATATTTTTAAGTTAATATCAAATAACATTAAATTTACATAAAATTTGATATATATAATTAATCTACGAGACCAAATTAAGTTTTTATAATTTGTTTCTATATTTTATAAAATATCGTCAAGCTTTCTAAGTTATCTCATTATTTATACACTTTTTTTACTTTAATAAATTATTATTAAAATCCGTAACTGACTATATTGGTTGGATGTATAAATTAATTTGATAAATGTCACCGTAAAGTCGTTTATAGTTTCTCCGTCACTGATCACCTTTTAGTTTTCTAATGGGAGGCGGCCACAACCAACAAGCAAAGTTTGTGTTTGCTATCAATAGCTATTTGTGGTAATAGGAGATTGAATATCCTATATTTCATCTCTTATTTGTATGAACACAAGGGATGGTTTCATATTAATTTTGACAAAATCAACTTATTACGTTTAATTGATTTTAACTTAATTTAATTTAAAATTTACTAGTTTTTTACATGCCTTTTTGAGTTGTAAATTTGTCATGATTCCAGGGGCGGATTAAGGATATTCGTCAGGGAGGGGCAAAAAAATATCGAATCGGGTTTAAATACCTAATCGGGTTTAAATCCATTAATCAATTAAGTACTCGATAAAAAACAATGCTTTAACTTATATTTTTCAATGCTTTGACTTGTAATTTCTGATGCTCTGATTATAATTCTGATTACCAATCAAAATTTTAACAAATTTATTTCAATTTTAACTCTAAATTTAACCCGAATTACAAATCAAATGTTCAGGAGGGCAAAAAAATTTTCAGAAGAAAGTAAAGTCAGTCGAAACCAATAAATCTCTACTAAAACTCAAAATTCAGAGGACAGCTGCCCCTGGAACCACCTGGGTGGGATTCACTCGTATCTTTTCTTTAATTAGCCCATCTCTCTCTTTCTCGTTTCTCGTTTGATCTTTACACTTTAGGACAAGAGCATCCTATTGAAAAATCGAGATATTTGCTTGGAATTAAATATTGAGAATGAAAAACCAGTTTAACTCTAAGCAAGCAAGAATAATTCTATATTCATAGCAGACAAATACTCAATCGCTCAGCGTACCAAAATACCAAACATATCTAATCTTTGGAGTAGAACTAGAGTGTGATGTGCTCACTAAATTCTTTGGTGAGCATAACTCTATAATCTATTGGATTCATTTCAAACGAGATGAATCCAAACCGTTAAAACCGATGTACTTCACGAGTGATGCGCGTACATGCAAAATTTTAAATTTTTTGAATTCATTTAGTCTAAAGTTAAGTGGTCAAAATTGATGAAAAATGAATGATCTAAAATGAAGTTTTAGAAGTTATTTTAATGCATTCATTTTTCATCAATTTTGACCGCTTGACTTTGTACTAAATAAATTCGAAACATTCAAAATTTTGCATGTACGCACATCACTCGTATAGTATATCGGTTTCAACGATTTAGATTCATCTCGTTTGAAGTGAATCCAATAAATTATGGAGTTATGCTTACCAAAGAGTTTAGTGAGCACATCACACCCTAGTTCTACTCTAATCTTTGATCCTGGTTGTACTGTTCATCTACAATATCTCCTACAGTACCTCTCTCTTTCTCTGATAGGGGGTCCCACTTTTCAGTCTCTCTACGAATCACAACTTCTCTTCAACTTTCAACGCCTCTCTTCTTTCTCCCCGTCGCGGAACCTCTAGAAATTTCCCTTTCAATCTGCTCCTCCCTTCGTGACCCCTCTCCCCCCTTCTGATCCCAAGCACCACCCGCCTCTTGCTCCTCCCGCCCCTTGCCCCTCTCGACTCACTCAAGCGGACGCCGTGGTCCGCTCTCGCCCCTCTAGTTGCGATCGTCGCTCCTCCCTCCGTCAAGCCCTCCAGCGAACCAGCCCAAATTTGATTAAGCCTCAAACCGGATAAGATAGCCCTATTTTACCGTGAATCGTGTTTAAAAAGGTTTTCAAAAGTTGAAATTGATGAATTTTTGTTATTTCATTTTCCTTCTCTTTATGAGAAATTTATCTGATTACACTAAAATTTTATGAAACAATAGAAATTGCAGCAGCATTATGATTCCTTGAAGTCCTCACTTGAAGAAATTGGGGAACAATAGTGCTATGAGCCTGTGACTGCTGTCATTGCAAATATTTCATATAAGTTTTACATCAATTTTATTTTTAATTAACAAAGCAAAAGGTACTATATAAGAATGCTTTGAGATGCACAAAGATAGTCAGGCCTGCTAATGGGCCGGATCAAACTCAAAACTCGACCCAGCTCTATCAACCTTCATTAAAGATCCAATTCAGACTCAGATCAAATATGAAAGAAAAAGTCCAGCTCGACTCGGTCCATTTGATCCTCTCGACTCGGCCCGAACTCGGCTCGTTAAAATTAATGTCAAAATTAATTTATTTAGAAGGAATAACTAAACTGCTGACATATTTATTATTTACAAACAATGTCAACATAATTAGTTCGTGAAAAGCAAAGCCAAGTTAAATAGTCTCTGGAACAAAGAAATTAGTTCGATTTAATTAGTGCGCAAAGAGATTTGACTCGCAAACTCGGCTCGGCTTGACTCAGATCAACTCGGTTACGTTAGTGATGGATTATTTCGAGTTAGGGCCGAGTTTGGACTAAACTCAAATTGAACTCAGCTCAATTTGACTCATTCAAGAGTCCAACTCAAAGTCCACGAGTCGGCCCAACTCGTTTAGCAGGCCCAGAGATAGATAGTCCATGACTCTGTATAAAGAGGTATCCGTTATATTGAATTTATGCTCCGTGATCAGTTAAATAGATATTGAATTTCTAGAATTCAGCTTAAAAATTAACTTTCACCACATTAGGACAGCTCACATATACCTATTTATCATTGATGTGCTCACCGAGATAGAATAAAATACATTTTATATTTTGAATTAGTTGGCAATTGTTTTAGTAACGAGGGATATTTATGCTCTTTATCATAAACAAGTTCAAGTTGCAACATATACATAAAAGACATTGTCTTAGCTGGTTGTATCAGAATGATGCTTAATTTATTGCTAATTAAGATTATGAACTTAAAATACATTTTTAATGAACTGTTTATTTTATTAAAAGTTTTTAATGAATCATAACCCATAATTTATTTATATTCTGCTAACCGTTGACGCTTCTATAAACCAATCATCTTCCTTGTTAACCCTACATTTTGCTTTTGACTAATGCTTCTAGAAATCAAGTCCCCGGAACGCAATATATTCTTTTTTTTAAACATATATTTGATTTGTGAGAAGCAACCTTGGTGTGCATCACCCCTGACATCTCCTTGATCTTGCCAGGTACTAGGTGCAGTCAACACCAGTGTTGTAAAAAACATCCGTTGCCGATTAATCGGCCGATTAGTCGTTGGCGGTGACCAAACCGTCATGGATTTTTCCGACTAATCGGCCGATTATTTCTAATTATGGCCGATTATTCTCGATTATTCCCGATTAATCGCTTGACGGTACCTTGTCCGACCGACGACCGCATACCGTTATTTACAACATTGATTAACACAGGTCCAACAAGTTGGGATCCTATGAGACATTTTAGTAACTTCAAAGTGTAGCGGGTGTCTAGGCAATAAAAATACACTATAATATTTAGACTCATTCATTTTCAAAACTTATGTGTTTATACACGATTTTCTATATAGCTTAGAATAAAATACTACGAGTACTTAACATACAAATTTTGTATAATTGACTCTCAATGTTTGTTCGCATATTGTGGGCACTCTAACATAAAAATATACTTTGAATAATTTGCATTTTCAGTACTACGGTCTCCAAAGTGCATGGCAAATAAATCAAATTTCACAAGCTTTAGTGTATGATTCACCACACTGTATTCCTAGGAAGTTAATTTGTTGCATAGTTTTATCACTTCCTCTGGAAGAATTCCTAGGCGTTAATCCCAACTGTTTGTTCTATATATAAAGCACGAACAACCACTAGCAAACTCAAATTCAAATTGAGAGAAATAGTAGCCATCATAAACCAGTACCAAGATGGCATCAGAAACCAGTACCAAGATACCTTTAAAAACCCTCAGCTCAGGCCATGACATGCCGATCATAGCCTTAGGCACATTTGAGTTCTCGTTTGATCCTGATAAGGCGAAAGCGGCCATCATAGAGGCAATCAAGATCGGATACCGCCACTTTGACACGGCATGCCAGTACGGGTCAGAGGGTGCCTTGGGTGAGGCCATTGCTGAGGCCGTGCGGCTTGGTCTGATTGGGTCCCGTGCTGATGTGTTTATCACCTCCAAGCTATGGTGTACCGACAACCATCCGGAACGTGTGCTCTCTGCCATTAAAACTAGCCTCAGGTTACTTCATTTCCCCTTATTTTATGTTCCCAATGTCTGTACACTATGATATAATATATCCTGTCATGCTGATGAAAATATGACCGTCAATTTGAAAGAAAAATTAAACATTAAATTATAGTCTTTTGCTGTATAAGCATATATAAACTTTAAGAAATCACAAAAGAAATAAAAATTTGGTATTAATTATGGAAACAACTTACAGCTACACAATGACACAATTATACCCTGAAATCATAAGAATATTCTGTTTCCCTTTTTCTAATTTTAGAGTGAGGCTATGGTGCTATGCATAGCACGGATGGCTAGTGTACTACGGCTCAATATGGTACTTTTTAAAATCCTAACGGTCGATCCGACCGTTCAATGTGATATCCATATGAATATGTACTTGCAAACTAAATTTTATATTTTTTCGAATTTTTTTACTATTTTTTCAGATAGGTAGAAAAATCAGTGTTTTTTGAAAATTCTGGACCATCAAAATTCTACCTATCTGAAAAAATAGTAAAAAAATTCGAAAAAAATATAAAATTTAGTTTGCAAGTACATATTCATATAGTTATCACATTGAACGGTCGGATCGACCGTTAGGATTTTAAAAAGTACCATATTGAGCCGTAGTACACTAGCCATCCGTGCTATGCATAGCACCATAGCCTCACTCCTAATTTTATACTGACACAATTTCCAGTTTACACCTCTTTCCTTGTTCATCCACACACACATGTATTTAGGATTGGTATTCTTTAATTACATGCTACTTACAAAACCCTCAATTGATTTCATAACACATAGCAATCTGAAAATGGACTACCTGGACTTGTATCTCATCCACTGGCCAATAAGTATGAAACCGGGGCCGGTAACCCACCCGCTGAAGCGGGATGAAGTGATGCCCTTGGATCTAAAAGGTGTGTGGGAGGCCATGGAAGAGTGCCAAAAATTGGGCCTGATAAGGTCCATTGGAGTGAGTAATTTCACAACAAAGAAGCTTGAGAAACTGCTTCAGCTTGCTAAGATACCTCCTGCTGTTAACCAGGTAGTTTAAATAATAATGCAATTTTATTATTAATTTGTTAAACATGAATATGCATGTGGGGTTGGTTTTTCATTTTTTTTTTCCTAAAAATGTTCTTTGTTGAAGGATGATTAAAAAATGTCTTTAAATTCAGGTTGAGATGAATCCAGCATGGCAGCAACAGAAATTAAAGGAATATTGTACAAAGAAAGGAATAATTATCACTGCATACTCTCCTTTAGGCGGCCAAATAAACTTCATCCCTAATGCAGTTTTAACATCTGATGTGCTCAAAGAAATAGCAGATGCCAAAGGCAAAAGTATTGCACAGGTGCTCAACGCTCTTTTTCACCATTTACATACATACCAGATTCTAGTTTATACCATATTAGTCAAGTTGTATGCTGGTATTAGTATCACAAATGGATTCACCAGTATATCACTCAATTATCTGAACGATATAATGTCTCCAAAGAGATTATCTCCTTAATTTTTTCCAACAACCAACAACTGATTTGTTAAAATTTCATGTAATTATATTTTGTAGATTTCACTGAGATGGATTCTGGAGCAAGGCGCAGGAATTGTAGTAAAGAGCTTCTACAAAGAAAGGCTCATGCAGAACCTGGAAATATTTGATTGGGAATTAACTGAAGAAGAAAGCGCAAAAATCAACTTGATTCTGCAGAAGAAGTTGTTCACTACTGAAATCATGCTTACCTCAGAAGGATCTTTAACCTCAGTCGACTTTGCCGATATAGATATCGTTGAAAGTTGAAACATAATTAGTATTGGTTTTGCTGGAAAATCGAATAAATTGCACATGTTTCTGAAAACTTGGTTTTGCTATACTGCTGTGAATTACTTGGTTATGTTTTGATCTTTTTTTCATAATAAAGCTTGTAACAAATTTTTGTATCGTTTTTTTTTTTTATCAAATTGTTGATTTCTGTGTATTGGAATTGTCTAATTAAATGGCAGAGTCTGATCCCAGTATGATTAGCATTAATATAATCTAAGAAAACTATTTTCTTTCCTATGGTTGTTCTTAAACAAGATATCAGTGATCGAGATAAAATCAATTATAGAATGAAAACAACAATTATAACACATCTCATGACTTAAGTTTTGAGCACCACCTTCTGAAAAATAAATTTAAATAAATATAAGAATATATAATTATTACAGGATTAATCTTAGAGTCTGATGATGATTATCATAATAATAATAATAATAATAATAATAATAATAATAATAATAATAATAATAATAATAATAATAATAATAATAATAATAATCAAGGTTCTAAATAGCGATTATCACGTCGTTGCTAAGAGGCTCAAACAAAAGCTATCATACATAGTTATAGCGAAAGCTATCGTACATAGTGTTTTTTTTTTTTTTTAAAAATTATATTCTATATTTCTACTAATTATCAACATTATCAACATTGGAGAATTGGAGTAACAATCAAATAACAACTAATCTAAATACATACTTTTTTCAATCATGCAAATAAGGAAAAAAAAGGATATAGAACATTATTTAATAGTTCATACCTCGTAATATTACAAATTGTAATAGACGAAAAGCAATTAATTTTACAAGTGAAACGAAGTCAGTACTTATTTGATTATTTTATAGATTACAATAATCGAAATCAGCTTTCAATTGAAACAAATGACAACAATTTTACAAGTGAATACTAGACAAAGAGCAAGCAAAATGAAGAAAAAATATTTGAATATTTTCTGATATAAAATGAGAGACTAAATCACAAATAGAAACAGAAGCACAGAGTTCGGTTTAGCATACCTAGTATAACGGATCATGTAGCATCACAAATAGGAACAAAGTAGTGGCACGACAAACACATCAGAAGGAGTTTTCAAGGACCATATCAAGTATCACGAGTTTTCGACCATGGTGCCTTCGAAATCTGGAGCGAAAGAACGGGTCCATTTAAAGTCAATGGACAGCGGTTCAAACATTTCATTCAAGATGAACTGATCATCGAAAAGGAGGCAATTGCCCTCGATGATCCACCACCTTCAAACTGAGCCTCAACAAGTCGAGCTCCCGACATTAAACTGAGCAACATCTTGTGAGTTTCTATTTTTTTTTAATTTTCTCTTCTAGTATGAATTGAGACATTGAGGACAATGTTTTGTTTAAGTTGGGGGGAGGGGGTTAAATGAAAAACTGAAATTCACAATTGTATCTTGTATTTAGTTTAGGCATGTTTAAATTTTTGTTTGAAACTAGGGTTTTACCTAACCATGAATAGGGTCCAGTCCGACTTGTTAGGATGTTTACCTAGTTTTGTGTCATGCATTTTGTTGATAAATTAATGTGATTACTATGATTTGGTTGAAATTTTTTGAAAAAAAATATGGATGACATTGAATTAAATTGGAAATAACCCCATACTTAATTAAAAAGAATTTCATAGGATGAGATGTTTTAGGACTTTGCAAAAAAATGAAAAAATTAGATTTTATTGAAATAACGTTTTGAAGCCAAAATATGTCTTTTTAAAATAGAGAATTTGGGGATTTTAAAATTTAGAAAGATTGGGATATCCACAAGTATTAATACTTAGGGATGTGTGTTTTCATGGTACATGCATACATGTTGAGAAATTGAGTTAAATTGAAAATTGGCACTCTTGCTCTACTAGTCTCCCGATAAAATTGACATTCGTGTCAGTGGAAGGGTTAAACTATGAGCATGCAAAGCACCCTTGAATTAGAACGGTTGGGTACGGTTAACTACTTGTAACTAACCAGTGCTTAAATGAGGATTGGGAAAATAGTGCCATGAAATAAAAGAAAAACAAAAAAATCAAAATGAGCAACAACAAAAATGTGAATTTGCATTGTATCAACACACGGAGTCTGCAACTTTCTAACCCGAGCCTGGTTTAGGGTTGGGGGGGGGCAAAAATTTTTAGAAAATCACCACAAAATGAGGGCATATTTTTGTAGAAAAACAAAATATTGATAAGTCCAAAAGTAGTTTTTCAAATAGTAAGACATCTTAATAGTAAGACATCTTTGAGTATGAAGTTCAATTGAATTAAGTTATGGGGTGAATCACAATTGATTTAATAAAGTCCATATTATTGTTCAAAATGATTCAAAGGAATTTTAGCAAATCATGTGAATTTTTCAATAATTAGAGTTATCAAGGTAATTTGGTTAAGTTAGAGACCGATTCGATTCTTAGTTTAGATTTTTGCTTGAGGACAAGCAACGTTTAAGCTTGGGGGATTTTGATAAGCCTAAATTATATATACTTTTGATTAAGGTTTAACCTAAAATACTTAACCAATTTCCTTGTATTTTAGTATAATTTTGTGTCAAATATATTCAAGAACCAAGTTACTGCCAAAGTCTATTTAAATTACAGGAAATGGAGCAAATTGTAGATCTTCTCGCAAGCTTTCCAAAAAGTGGTAGAACACTGAAAATGGAGTTACGGATAATGATTTATGCTCGTTTGAAGTTCGGTTCACAAGAAAAGGCCGCACTCAAAGCCACACGAATCACATCTACGACACACAGTTCGTATTTTGGCCATATCTTGGTCATACAAACTCCGATTTGAGTGAATCAAAGCTTGACAGAACCAGGACAAAAATATCTACAACTTTCATGAAGGAAAAAAATCCAAATTCGGAATGTAGAATTTGGATTTGTTTCATTCATGAAAGTTGTAGATATTTTTGTCCTGGTTATGTCAAGCTTTGATTCACTCAAATCGAAGCTCGTATGACCAAGATATGGCCAAAATACGAACTGTGTGTCGTATGTGATTCGTGCGGCTTTGAGTGCGGTCTTTTCTTATGAACCGAACTTCAAACGAGCATAAATCATGATCCGTAACTCCATTTTTAGTGTTCTACCACTTTTCGAAAAGCTTGCGAGAAGATCTACAATTTGCTCCATTTCCTGTAATTTAAATAGACTTTGGCAATAACTTGGTTCTTTGATATATTTGACACAAAATTATGCTAAAATACAAGAAAATTGGTTAAGTTTTTTAGGTTAAACCTTAATCAAAAGTATATATAATTTAGGCTTATCAGCCACACGGACCGTGTATGAGAGTACACGGCCCGTGCATGAAAGTGCACGGACCGGGCACCTTGAGGCTAAGCTGAGATAAAATCAGAAACCCTAGGAACCCATTTTTATTCATATTAAAACCAAATAAAAAATTCTTATTGTTTTTAATATTGTCATTGATCTGTTAGAATACAAAATACCCCCAAATCACCTTTGTAGACTTCTAGAATTCTTGTAGTGTAAGTAGAGTCCGGTAATTAACAAACCGTCCCTGTGGATTCGACACCCAGCTATACCCAACTTCTGTTGTAAGCTTGCAACTGAACTAAGTAGAACTAGGTATCAAAAGCCTATACGTTTCATAGCGAACATAAATTTAGCATACGAGGGTATGCTTGCAATTGCCTCAGTGAAGGGGATAATGACTTGTAACTGCTTGAGGGTCTCCATGAATCTCGTGAATTGTTGTTCCATCTTGTACTTGGCAGGCCTTTGAGGAAATGGCAGAGGTGGCTTGTAGGGTGGTGGTGCGATGTATTTAGGTTCGGGTTGTCGACTTGTCGTTTGTCTCCACCTACGGTGTCATTATGTTCCTCAATACGGTCTGCTTGCGTTTCGAATACGGACAGCTCTGGTTGTTACGGCTTGTATTCCTCGGAATGTGATGGTCCTGCATGCATCTTATTGGAAGTTCAATCAGGCATTGGAGGTCCCTTATAAGCTGTGCCGTTCCTTAGTATAATGCTTTGCAACTCTCTTTAGGATTTTCTTTCGGTTGGCCCGAAAGTTTTCCTTTTCCGCGTGTGATATTTGAGAGTTCTTTTGTCATTTTGGAGGTGTGGTCCACTAAGGTTTCGATCTTTTGCATGATTTCAGCATTCATCTTGTCTTGCTTCTCCAAGAGTCTCTCTATCAGTGATGTGATGTCAGGTTGCTGTGATTGGTTGTACTGCCTCGGTTGGTAATTTGGTTGAGAATTGTTGTATCTTAGCTGGTAATTGGGTTGTGGTTGATAGTTCTGTTGAGGTGCAACGATCTTTGGTTGTTTGCGTATGAGAGATTTTGATGGTTTCGGTTGTTCGGATGGTACGAATTGTAGGCGGGCTGAGGTCGAAAGCTGTTATCAATGGCGTTTACTTGCTCTGTTTCTTCCTCAGTTTCCGTCACATTCGTACATTCGTTCATCTCATGCGCTCCTCCATAATAACCACATGCTGTTGCTGCATTGACTGCTGATACCGTTCACTGCTTGGTCTGCTTAGTCTGCTTGTTGAGTGCTAGTTGCAATGCATCAATCTTTGCGCTCAGCATGGCTATTTCATCAACTTTGTGCATGCCAGGTGTTGGAGTTGGCTTCTTGCGCTCAGGGGTCCAGTAGTGTTGGTTGATTGCAATCTCTTCAATTAAGTTGTAAGCCTCGTCAGGTTCCTTGTTCATGATTGCGCCTCCTACGGAAGCATCAATAGACAACCTATCTGTAGGATTTAGACCATTATAAAAAGTTTGAACAATCAGCCATCTTTCTAGACCATGATGTAGACAACACCTTAACATATCCTTATATCTATCACATGCTTCACACAATGATTCACCATCTCTTTGTTCAAAATTAGTAATTGCATTTCTGAATCTTGAAGTTTTAGATGGTGGAAAATATTTTGCAATAAACACATTAAACAATTGGTCCCAAGTTTGAATGGAATTGGCCGGTAAGTAAAAACAACCATGCTCTTGCTTTATCTTTTAATGAGAATTGAAATAGCCTTAGCCTGATTGCTTCATCGGTAACTCCGTTGATCTTTATTGTCTCGCATATCCCAAGGAAAATTGACAAGTGAAGATGTGGATCTTCGCTTGAAAATCCTCCAAATTGTTGTTGCAAAACTATATTAATGATAGCAGGTTTGATCTCAAAATTATGATTCGTAACTGTCGGTGGGTTTATGCTTGAGTTAGGATCATTCACGCGCAGTACGCAATAGTCTCGGAGAAGTCTGGGTCTCGCTGCATTGTGAACTCCATTATCACCATTGCCTTCTTGTCCGTTATGATTGTTGAATGGTGGATTGTTGTGAATTTGTTCGTTCGGTAGGTTTTCCATGTTGACTGAATCTGAGTCTTCTTCGCTTTCAGAGTAACTTGAGGAAGGACTATGATTGGTCCTTATCGGTGATGGGGAAGCAAATTGTCCTCTCCTACTTGCAATCCTCAGGGATCTCCATAAGAATGATTCGGCCAGCGTGCAGTATCCTAAGAAACAAAAGGAAAATAAAATTTGAAAATTAAACTAAAAACTGAAAAATAGAAATAAAAAGAAAAACGAAATTGAAAATAAAATTGAAAAGAAGAAAATAAAAATGCAGAAAATTAAAAATCTAGGCGTCTCTAATTGATTGGATTCAATGGTCAAAGCAAGGGCGTCTCGCGAGGCCTTGCACAATAAACTGTTATTCCCCGACAACGGCGCCAAAAAGTTTATCACTCAAAAGAGAGCGATGTTATCTTTTAAAATTTATAAACTCGAAAATGTTATCGGTTCGGATCGCAAGCGCACAATCCTTATCGAGTAGTATAATCGAGGTCGATCCACAGTGAATATTGGTTTACAGTCTTGAGCGATCAAATCACAATCTTTCGAAAGGCTAGACAAAATTTGAAAATTAAGAGTTGGAATTGTGATCAATGTAAATTTGGTAACAATTAAAAATAATTAAAATAAAGATAGAGATGATAATTCCTAGGTTTTCGGCACACCATTGCTACTCAATCCTCTTTGATATTCTACTTCTGTCGGGTCTGATTTCTTGTTGTTGTTTATGGAAGACACTACATAGGACACTGCGAGTCACTTACGCAAATGACGGGACTTCCATCGAGATATTACATAGGACACTGCGAGTTATCTTACGCAAATGACACATCTCTAAATACACAAGTTACTACATAGGACTCTGCGAGTTATCTTACACAAATGACAGAACTTGGTTTGCGTTTTCTGATTTATGGTTTCCCCCCAAAGGTTTTCTTCACATAAATCTAATAGCTTCCAACGAGGCTAACTCGTCCATCATAGTTTTTTATCAATAAAGTACTGTCACTACCCTAAGATTAAACTAGATCATCGAAATCAGGTGAAGGGAGAATAAATTGCAAAAGTATTTCAATCAACAACAAGAAATCATAATCAACAGAAAATATATATATCAAAGCATCATGAGTAACAAGGTTTAATGTCTAGCCCCTAAGAAAAGAACTTAGCCGCGAAACGGCATCATTACAACACTCATCTCTTTCTCACTTCAATCAAATATAACCCTAATTACCAAAATTACAAAAATAACTTCTTCTTCTGTCTAGGGGGCTTTATATAGGAGTGAGGAGACGTCTGGAGATGAGTGGAGGCCAAGAAACACGGTCTGGACACGCTTGTAGCAGTTATTCCCTAAAGGGCGCCTTTGGTTACGGACCGTATTGGCTGATACGGTCCGTATTCACACCATGGTCTGTATCCGACTAGGTCCGTATATCAATCAGTACGGACCATAACAGAGACTTAGTCGATGAGCGTTGCTTATCCGATTGACCTGATTCTTGCTCCATTTGATGTAAAATAGTCCCAAAACCTGTTTTCTGCAATAAAACATAGAGAATGGTGACAGTAACCTTTTTCTCTAATTAATTAAATATAAGTGTGAGATAATATGCAAAACCTATGCCAAAATCCTACGCAATTCATTATCATTTTGACTCTGAACACCTTCTCAGTATCTACTTTCTTGCACAACACATTTATAAGAGTGTTGCAGGTCACTGATACCTACTTATTGAAAGTTAACAAATTAACTCGAGTTTATAGGATTTTCTGATTTTGCTGAAAAAAGTTGGAATCTTATGCCAAATTTCTTCTCCTTTATCTATTTAGTATGAAATTCACCACCAGTAAACCTCGGATTGTCAATTGCATGCTCGAGCCTTTATCTTCGTTTCAATCTGCACAGAGGTATATTATTTTCTTTTTTTCTTTTTAGTAACTACTTGACTGATCATACGGTTTAGGGTTCATATATATTAAAATTTAATGTTTATATACATTTAAAAAAGAAAGGCATGCTATTATGATCATTTCTAATTATTAAAAAAGTGTTTTGCTCTTCTTCATTCAATATGGTACAACTATACATATAACTGTTGATCTCATGTCACATTCTACATATACACTTCTATCTCGGTACATCAAGTCATACTTGACTCCTATTTCCTAAATAAAGGAAAAGAAATATGCTTATTAGATACCTTACTCTACATTATCTCTCTTCCCTGTTGAAAAAGTAAAAATACAGGTCATCTGCACTCACAATAGTTATCACCAGCATATTAAGTACAAGCGTTCTTCCAATGATTTTGTCTTGCAAATACCCCTTAAGTATACAAACATCTACATCTATTGCTTGCTCAATTGACCCAACTACATGAAGTCCAAATCTAATTATCGATCAGCTCCCCATTAGTTTATTCTCTCTCTAAAACTCAAAGGATCTAATGCCCACTACTTCACAACACCTGAATTCATCAACTTACAATGCGAACTTCATAAATTAAATAAACCATTGAACTTAGTATACGTTATTTACCCCATACTCCATAACTATCTAATCATCGTTCAGATAGTTCAGAGCAGGGGTGGAACTAGAAAATCTCGATAAAGGGAGCTAAAAATTAAAATACACAAATTGTAGCTAGTGAGAATTGAACCCAAGCTCTCTACAATCACAACATAAGCTCTTACCACTAAACTACAAGTAAATATGTGATAATTTATAAGGGGGGCTCGACTATACAAAATATTCCAAAAAAATAAAATTCAATTAAATTTTGGTATATATAACTAAAATTTTAAAATTATAGGGGTGGCTTAGTCACCTTTTGAATAGCTTTAGATCCGCCTCTGGTTCAGAGAGTAAGAATAGTACACCTTATTTGTACATAAAACTAAAGCAAAATGGATGACTCATTTATATAGAAGTTAAAAATGTGGTTACACAAAATATGTTTAGCCTCAGTTTAATTTTTTCAAACTAAGAAACTCATGGAATGATTCATATGCCACATTCTGCTTAGCCAACACAATACACAATACCAATACCATTAACATAACGACACCATGGTTCCCCATACTAAGACAATCTTATTCAAAATTGATTGCATTTGCCCTGCAGCCAAGGTGCATAAAGCATACTGGCATATTATATATTTTTTTATAGATATATTAAATATATATTTGTTTTGTAGATATATTTTTATTAAGATATATTTACAACATATATGAAGATATATTAAGATATATATTGTAAGATATATTTTTTCTATTGTAATTTTTATATGAAAATGATTTATTTTTTTTATTGTAATTTTAAATAAAAATTGGTTGAATGTGGATGAGTCGTTTGACGTTAGAACTGTCGATTCTTTTATAATAATTGTCGATTATACGGGTGTTGTATTGATTGTCGATTTGGATAACGTGATAAACAGTGAAAAATATGTAATATAAATGGTAAGTCCACAAAAAAAAACATTCAAACTACGTAATCTAAATGTCTGCAACATAAGATAAAACACTCCAAACCGAATATACAATAGTAGAAAAACTATTAGATTACAAGAACAAAAAACCTAACGACGAGGACGAGAACGACGACCAGAGAGATCCAACCTACGAGATGGATGGCCACGTGAAGCTGGACTGTCGGAGACACCGGTGAAGTGGACTGTCGGAGAAGCGTCTTTGGATCCTCTACCCCCAGAAGCTGCCGTATCATCCCCACGTGAAGTGGACTGTCGGAGACACCGGTGATAGGCTCCCCATCGATCCGTAGACCCCATAGAGCGCTCACATCTGCTAGGGTCACGGTCATCTCCCCAAAGGGTAGGTGGAACGAATGAGTCTCCGGTCGCCATCTCTCCGCGAGCCCGCTCATCAGAGCCTGGTCGATCTGGCCCTGAGGCATGGTAGCGAGCTGATACAATCCGAGATTCATAATGCACTGCTCCATCAAAGGATGACCGACGTACGGTATCCCGGAGGTGCGATGTCTCACGGTCAACATCGTCTCGTCCTGTATTTAACAATGATTTCAGTCTAAGCGACTTACTATATGCCATATTAAAAATCTGTAATTTGAACTGAATTGCTTAAAAAACAACGTACCTCCGTAGATGCGAGCGCGACCCTGTGCTGAACGTGTGGAATCCACAGAAGAGGGCTGAATGTATCAGTTGCATGTGTAGCGTGGTCTGGAGCCTTTGTGCTGGACGAACTACCGCCCCTCTCCATAGTATCTGCAGTGCACAATTTGCAAATAACTTAAATTTCACAATTTTAGATATAAAAATGTATAATGTAGGGATTTTAAATCGAAACGCTAATTTTGTACCCTAAATCCTAATTTATTTCGCTAAAACCTAAACCCTAATTTAATTTTGTACCCTAATTTATAAACCCTAACTCTAATTTATAAACCCTAATTTATAAACCCTAATTTAATTTATAAAACCTAAACCCTACTCTAATTTATAAACCCTAATTTAATTTATAAAACCTAAACCCTAATTTAATTTATAAACCCTAATTTATAAACCCTAATTTAATTTATAAAACTTAAACCATAATTTAATTTATAAACCCTAATTTAATTTATAAAACCTAAACCCTAATTTAATTTTGTACCCTAAATCCTAATTTATTTCGCTAAAACCTAAACCCTAATTTAATTTTGTACCCTAACTGTACACCCTAATTTATAAACCCTAACTCCTAGTTTTGTTCAATTCTATCTCGTCGGGAAAATCAACAACCCGCACAATTTAACAATTAAAATTTTAAACTAAAGTCTAAACCCTAATTAAACCGTAATTTAATTTCTAACCTAAACCGCACAATTTAATCGCGTCGGGAAAATCAACAACCCGCACACGGTTAACACCTCAATTCCTACAAAAAATAAAATAATAAGTTACGATAACTTACCTGAAGACGATCGATCGAGAGGAAGAGAAGGTGGCCGAGAGAGAGAGAGAGGGAGAGAGAGAGGGTGGCCGAGAGAGAGAGTGCGGCCAAGAGAGAGAGAGAGAGGGGGTGGTGGTGGCCGGCCGGGTAGAGGGAGGAGGTGGTGGCCGGCCAAGGGGAGGGGAGGGGAGGGGGAGGGGCGGGGAGGGTGGGGCTGGGCGGCAGGGGGCGGGGCTGTGGGGTGGGGGCGGGGTGCTGGGCGGTTAGGGCTGTGGGGTGGGGGGCGGGTTTTATTAAAAAAAAAAAAAAATTCTACTTAACCGCCCCATTGGGGGGGCGGTTAGGGGGGGGGGGTGGACCGCCTAATATTCGGGCGGTTGGGGGGGGTGAACCACCCCATTTTCGGGCGGTTGGGTTAGATTTGAAAATATTTTGGGGTTGGGGTTATATTTGACATTTTTCATTTGTTTTAGGTTATTAATAAAAATATCGGGAAAAGGCCCAACCGCTCTTTATTTAGGTAACATAAGAAAAAAATATGAGTGAGGCTATGGTGCTATGCATAGCACGGATGGCTAGTGTACTACGGCTCAATATGATACTTTTTAAAATCCTAACGGTCGATCCGACCGTTCAATGTGATAACCATATGAATATGTACTTGCAAACTAAATTTTAAATTTTTTCGAATTTTTTACTATTTTTTCAGATAGGTAGAATTTTGATGGTCCAGAATTTTCAAAAAATACTGATTTTTCTACCTATCTAAAAAAATAGTAAAAAAATACGAAAAAATATAAAATTTAGTTTGCAAGTACATATTCATATGGATATCACATTGAACGGTCGGATCGACCGTTAGGATTTTAAAAAGTACCATATTGAGCCGTAGTACACTAGCCATTGGTGCTATGCATAGCACCATAGCCTCACTCAAAAAATATTTGTATAAGAAAGATCGATTGGGTTATTAATATTTTCTTTATTTTTTTAATTTATGATTTCAGAAATAAGTTTCTGTGAATGGAATATGCCTTGGTGTTATCGGGCAAAAACAAGCTATAGTTGGCTGTGCAAAGTACAACCACAAAGGATTTGGGGTGGTACAAGTGATATCAGCGACTGCATTGGATGCTGGAGGAAAATGAATTCGAGGTGGTACAAGTGGTACCAGTGGTAGTAGAGCTGGAGGCGGGCTGAAACATGGAGCCCAAGTTGAAGTTTATTTAATAGTATGGTCTATAATAAACATAAAAGAGTGAGGCTACGGTACTATGCATAGCACGGATTGGTCTGTGCTACGGCTCAATATTTGAGTTTTCAAAATTCTAACGGTCGATCCGAACCTTTCAACATGATTACAAAATGAATATGTACTTTCAAATCAAATTTTACATTTTTTCGAATTTTTTTACTATTTTTTTAGATAGGTAGAAAATCACTGTTTTTGGATGGTCCAGAATTTTCAGATCAAGTGATTTTTCGCCTATCTAAAAAAATAGTAAACAAATTCGAAAAAATGTAAAATTTGGTTTGCAAGTACATATTCATTTTATAATCATGTTGAATGGTTCGGATCGACAGTTAGAATTTTGAAAACTCAAATATTGAGCCGTAGCACGGACCAATATGTGCTATGCATAGTACCGTAGCCTCACTCAACATAAAATGTTGTGTGTAATTTTGTTTGGTATGATGGTCTGTACCAATTATGATATTTGTGATCGAGATTCCTTTTAAAAAGATGGAAGGATTTTGTGTTTGGAAAATGCTTTTACTAAAAACCTTCAATCATTACATCTACATCAAAAAGGAAGAAAAAATAATCACCATATTGCCTACTACACAGAAAGGAAAATCTACAATAAGTTAACCAAAGATGAGTTAGTTTCCTCGCACAATTATTGACACTATACCAAAACATAACCAACACATCACCAAAACAATAACATTTACAGTTTGGATCCTAAATTGTCTATATGAAGCCACGTTCAAAGAGCCAAATTAAAAAATGTATCCTATACAGTTTAACCATTCTATTTCTCTAAACCTGCATAAAGAACAGAAAAATTATGAATAGATCCAGAGAATCCATGTGTAAAAACAAGATTAAACTAAACTATGCAAATCCTGAAATTTTATCAGAAATTGTTGCAGAGGGTGAAGAAATTACAGAAAAGAAAAATTCAATTGAGAATATACTTATCCTTATTTGTTTTTCTATTGGTCAGTTGTAGGTACTATTAATTGATTCAAGACGCACTCATACTTGATACTTTTGTAATTGCAGTGATAAAATTATTGATGTTTTTTTGGCAAATACTACTTATTTTTTGTTCCAAATCACTTCTGAAATTTAACAAAAGCTAAATTGCGTGTTGCCCCCCCCCCCCCCCCCCCCCCCCCCCCCCCCCCCCCCCCCCCCCACACACACACACACACACACATCTTATCAACAAAACGGCAATGGGAGCCAAGAACAGTAAAGATAATAGTTATGTGTGAGTTAAATCATCATTTTTTCTTTTATATTTATCCATGAAAATGGTTTGCATAATGATTTTTTTAATCAGTCATCACAATTATGGCAATGATTTTCTTTACAAGAACAATTATGGCAAAGGTTAAAATTACCAATATGTCCTTTCCTTCTCCCAAGAGTTAGGAATCCACTAAACTGAAGTGATGAAGTCTCATTTCTCCTCTCTTGTGCCCTTCCCTTGTTGTTGAGACAAAGGTGAAAAACAGTTTAATAACTTAAATGAATCATTAAGGTTTAGCCCAAGTCCAATCGTAGAGTAGTCTAATACTCTAATGTAACCAATCTAGCCTACTATAAATAGGTGGGGTTCATGTTCATCATGTAGTGCTGTATAAAAGAACTAGAATCTACCAAAGAAATTGCAACTCATACAGCAGCCTCTGTCAAGTTTTTCAAAAAAAATAAAATAAAAAATAAATTGCAACTCTGTAGTTGTAGTCTTTTAATACAAGAGAGCATTGCTATTAACTCTCTCTCTCTCTCTCTCAAAATATCTGATAAATCCATTATTTCCAACATTGCAAGGCAAATACAAGCTTCTTAAGGCACACAGTAAAAACAAGATGAACAGAGATCAAACATATAGACACGTATTTCCTCGTGAACCGAACAATACTATCCAGCAATTAGTAGAAAAAAAATTAATGACAAGCAAACAATTAGCTAAAGCTATGAGCATCTTCTCAATTCATTGAGCTAATGTTTGTTGTTTAATCACTCTCAACTGCTCGTATAAATCAATTCCCTGAAACTGAGACTTGGAAGAAAGAATTGTACCAGCAATGACACAGAATTGGTGCTGAACAAAAACCAATGTACCATATTAGAACAATATCCCTCATTACTATTTACTAATTTGTTTTGCATTTTCTAATGATGGAACTTGTTGCTGGAGCTTCCTGCTTTATAAAGTCAGGCTTGGACACAGAAATAGAAAGAACATCTGGTACCATGACATGTATGCCAGTTTTTTGCATGCAGCACCAAGAAAACATTCACCAAAGATTAATTCATTATTACGTGTAGTACTGGTCAGAATGGTACTTTCATACAGATTCAATGCCAGTCAGATCTCTTCTTTATTTTCTTTCCCTCAGGCTTCAAGAAGTATACATCAATCCTATTGTTCTGGTAATTGTAGTTCCGGTATCAATAGTGTGTGCTTCCATACCACTAGGATCCCTATTTTTATTTACTTTTGCAGCTTTGTTCCGGTAATTGTAGTTCCGGTACCAACAGTGAACTTGTATGCATTATGGTTGTCATATTAGTTTGGCATCCTAGTCTGATCCCTCTATTTTCATTTCAGAAGGTTTGTGGTTCCTAATTTAATTTTTGCTGCGCTTAGCAAAAGTCTCCAACATAATTAGTTTTTCATTGACCAGTCCCTTTTCCCAATCAGATATAACCATAGATGGGATAATTATCCTAAAATGCTAGATATTGTGGTTCATTTTTATTTTCAATAATAAAAAGATTGAATATTCTAAATTAACTTTTCCCCATATCTGTCGTCCAATTCAAAAGTTTTAAATAAATAGCAAAATTAAAGTAGAAAGCTAATCCAAAATGAGGTAAGGAAATTATATTTTACCTATTCCCATTCCAAAAGCGTTTAGGGGCATCTCTGCATAAAGTCAAGAGAAAACAAAGTACAGAATCAGGAAATTGTTAAGGATTAGTGTTAGGACTTAGGAATAATGACTGGTCAAACCATTAGCTAGATACTTAACAGCATTGGTTAGGATGCTAACCAACTATGTAAATCACCTATATAAAGGTGTATAGCATGTAAAGAAAACCATCACAGAAAATACAAAATCACTCTGAAGTCTGAATTCAATTCTCTCTTTCTTCTATTCTCAGTATCTCTCTGTATCTCTTGTATCAGAATATCGATTAGTTATAATATTCTCAAATTTGAAAGGAGGTCAAAGAAAGTACTAATCTAAAATATTTTATTCCACTTGTACCTTGCATATACCTTTTTCTTTTCTTTTTTTTCTGACAAACACTCTAGCTGGTTCATTTACATAACGAATAATCACAATGTGGGGGCTAGATATTCTAAATTAAACCCTCCAATACATATTTGAAAGAACCAACTCTCTAAAATGCCACATAACTAAAATCTATTTTCCTCTGAATGAAAGAGAATTCACAGAACTCAAAGTAAATAATGCCAAATCTGATCCAGATGAAACAAAACTATCCTACTTAAATACAATGAAAGAGAATTCACAGTACTCAGAACTGAAAATCCCAGTTAGAATAACATCTTTTCATAAAGAAACTCAAATCAGGTAGTAAATTATGCAGTCTATCATACCTCCAAATCTCCACTTAACTCCAGATCCACAACAAGCGCCATACCCTGAAGAACTTGCAAAGTTAGAAGAGAACAAATTGAGAATTCCACTTGGCTCGTCAGTTGCATCTGATGCTACAATTTTCTTTAAAGAAGAGAAATCTGCAAAGCAGGAAACTGATTCCTGAAATGTTATAATTATTTGGTAAGTGGATTTTTAATAATGATATCATAACTGTAAGAAGAAAGCGTTGATCATAATACCAGAAAAGAAAAGCAAGAGGTACTAATTAAAATCATGGTAAGTTAATTGATAACAAAGATAAAACAGAGATAACTTAATACATAATTGGAAACACCAGGATATCCTCAGATCCCAGCATCTACTAGCCCATTACAAAAGACCCACCACACAAAATAACCATAGATTAATTAACTCCCTAAACAAAATGTGATCTTGCCAAAACCCACTGAATTAACAGAACAAACACACATCATTTGCCTCCTTCCACAACAATACGATCCATGACGTAGGCCACAATTCCCTTGGACTGCCTCAGTAGCTCTACACTCTTCTTGAGCCGGTCCCGTTTTGTGGCAGTTGCGGGCGACTCCTCCAGCATCCTGTCTACTCCAGACATTTCTGGTCCCACCAGCTCATTAATAAGCTCAGCCTCCAGTTGACTCTCCACCATGTTCTTGATGCTGTGCAAGATATGCAGCGCCACATTATCAACCAATCTCAGCACAATTGACTTCCAATAAGCAGTAAGCCTCATCCTTATGTCAAATGCTTGCCCAGCTACGTCGGCATGCGCCCTAAGATGTCCGACCTCAACCTCTCCAAAGGCTTCTAGGGAAACCTTAGTAGGTTCGGAGTGGACTTCTATGGCCTCCATGAAGTGTCCCTGTTTTTCCATAAACTCAGTCCACCTTTTCATGTAGTCCGGGTTCGACGTATAATGCGAGCACAACTCCATCTCAATCATGTTCTTCACAAACTCGTCCGAATTGGTGCTCAACTTAGTAATGAGATTGTGCACTACTCTTTGGATTGAGGACTGAATTTGCGGGTAGTTTTGTAGATGCCGCAACATTATCTGGATTGTCAGATTCTCAACATAAGCCCAAACAGCACTCACCACTTCATGTGGTTTCTGGGAGATGGTACCGACCTTCCTTTTCAGAAGGACACAGAAAACCGACCTAGGCAGGAAGTTGGGAAGCCATATTCCCTTGGCCTCTTCCAAAACACGTACTTCCTCCATTAGAAATGGATCATCAGTAGTCGGGCAGTTGGAAGGGAGTTCGCTAGAGTAGCATGAAATCATTTCGTAAATACGAGCCGCTCCATGGAGGCTTTTCTCATGAGGAAACTCATCATACTCCCCTTTTATGAGTGACATCTCTAGAGATTCTCTCAGCACTTTAAAGATGTGCAAGATTGCCTTAAGAGCATCGGCTCTATTTGACAACTTCTGAGGCATGCCATTTAGGTCATACATGCTTCTGTGAAGCTTCTCATCAATCTTCTTAACTATAGCTGGTAAGCATTTTGCAATTATGGAGGCCTGAATTTGAGTGAGCCTGTGGGCAAGTACCGGAATACCGGTCATTGACTTGTCAATTTGCGACAGCAAAGGATGCATGTTAAATAGACGCTTCTCTTCAGCCCGAGCCTGCTCATACGACTCATCTCCCACCCGATTTCGGACGCAAACATAGCCAAGGCCAATGCGGACATCATCCACAGTGACCTTCTCGAGCAATCCCTCGGGTGCTTTGTCAGACTTGGTAACCACTGCTAGCGTTCGCTCCCCAAGTGGGTCGACCTTTTGAGACATTCGAATAGATTCGCACGTGGGGAAGTCCACCGATGCTGACAACACATTCAATATTATGCTTTCTTTCGGAGCAATATACCCCATGATTGTGTGAGAAATCTGCTCGTAGATGTCTTCGGGCTGACCATGAACCGGAACACGGGTAATCCCCGGGAGATCCACCAGGGTCAAATCAGGAACGTCTTTCTTCTGTACAACAAGGGTAATAGGTGCATCAGAGATTCCCTTTCCTGCACCGGCAATCTCAACTGTTGCCTCGTTAATAGCCTCAGTGATACCAGCCTCAGTTGTTTCCACGGTTTTGTTGTGATACTCGAGATGGAGCAAGGGCTTGGTGGCGTCTGGATCACCCTGTAGACGCATGACCAAGGGTACCCGTGTGCAAATGCCCTGGCCACGTGGCAGGCTGATGCCAGCAAGAGACTCCAGCACGCTCGACTTGCCGCTTGACTGATCACCGACTACGACTATTGTAGGGAGCTGGATACCCTCATCAGTCACTTTAAGGTGACGCAGTCGGTCTACAGCATCAAGCAGGGGGCGGATGTTGTCATTGTATGATCTAACAAGAGCATTCCCTGCCATGCCTTTTGTTACAGCTTCTTCACTAATTGAGTGGCGAATTACAGTTGATGATTTTCATAAAAAAAAAAACCAATGTATAGCTGACGATGAGTGGGAGGGCATCCGCATCTTCTGCTTTTCTTTTTCTTTGTAGAAAAGCCTATTCCTTTTGTCGCGAATAATTCGCCACTCAATTTGTCGCGAATAATTCACCATTCTAATTTCCTTTTATCTTTCTAATACATTAATTACACCATTCATTTCAAGTTACTTGAACTATTCGGTTCCGTCTATTTAACGAAAAAAATAATCAATTTATTTTTTAATAATTTGATGTTTTCAGTTTCTAAAAATAAAAAAAATGCCTTTATTCTCCCTTGTTGTGGTTAAATTTTGAATGAGCAGTGACATATTTATTCTCGAAATGACGTGAAAGGTTAATTGGATCATCCAAAACAGTGATTTTGTATCTCTTTAAAAATATAGTAAACAATTTCAAAAAATATAAAATTTTGTCTCCAAGCACATTTTAATATGAAGATCATACTGAGCAGTACAGATCAATTGTTCGAACTTTGAAAACGGAGAAAAAAACGTGGAGCATAATTGGAGCACAAAACCAATGGTGCATTTTAACCCTACTCATATATATAGTGAGTGGCTAAGCTCAAAACGTTTGCACCAAGCCCTTGGTGCAAACGAATTGTTTTCGGATTTCCAAAGTTCAAACGGTCGATCCAAACCGTTCAAGTTGTTCTCCATATTGAAATGTGCTTGGAGACCAAATTTTACATTTTTTAGAATTTTTTTACTATTTATTAAGCCACTTTGAAAGTTGCTGATCACACGGTCCAGAATTTTATTGCACTGTTTTTACTGTTCACCCGAATCAGCAACTTTCAAAGTGGCTTAATAAATAGCAAAAAAATTCCAAAAAATGTGAAATTTGGTCTCCAAGCACATTTTAATATGGATTAAATATCTAACGGTTTGGATCGACCGTTTGGACTTTGCAAATAGGAGAACCAAAACGTTTGCACCAAGGGCTTGGTGCAAACGTTTTGAGCTTAGCCAGTCTCTATATATATATATATATATGAGTAGGGCTACTGTACTTCGCGAAGTAAAGCGAAGTTTTACTTTACGCTCATATTGCCATTTTGAAAATCCAAAACGTCGATCCGAACTATTCAAGTTGATCTCCATATTGAAATGTGCTTGGAGACCAAATTTTACATTTTTTGGAATTTTTTTACTATTTATTAAGCCACTTTGAAAATCGCTGATCCATTGTGAACAGTGGCAAAACAGTAAAAAATTCTGGACCAATGGATGAGCGATTTTTAAAGTGGCTTAATAAATAGTAAAAAAAATTCCAAAAAATATAAAATTTGGTCTCCAAGCACATTTCAATATGGAGATCAACTTGAACGGTTCGGATCGACGTTTTGGATTTTCAAAATGGCAATATGAGCGTGAAGTAAAACTTCGCTTTACTTCGCGAAGTACAGTAGCCCTACTCATATATATATATATATATATATATATATATATATATATATGAGATCGACTATGGTGAGTTGTGAAGTAAAACGTCGTTTTACTTCACGCTCATACTCCATTTTGAAAATCTAAACAACCGATCCGAACCGCTCAACATGTTCTCCATATTGAAATGTGCTTGGAGACCAAATTTTATATTTTTTGGAATTTTTTTACTATTTATTAAGCCACTTTGAAAATCGCAGATCCGGGTGAACAGTAAAAAACAGTAAAAAATTCTGGATCATTCGATCAGCGATTTTCAAAGTGGCTTAATAAATAGTAAAAAAATTCCAAAAATTATAAAATTTGGTCTCCAAGCACATTTCAATATGGAGAACATGTTGAGCGGTTCAGATCGGTCGTTTAGATTTTCAAAATAAAAATATGAGCGTGAAGTAAAAATGACATCTTACTTCGCAACTCACCATAGCCCAGCTCTATATATATATATATAGTCCGGCTAATTTGCTTCGGGAAGCACTTCGGCTAGGTGCTTACGGGGGCATATCTTAGTATTTGATGTTCAAACAACAAATCCAAACCGTTAGATGTTCAATCTATATTAAAATGTACTTGGAGACCAAATTTTACTTTTTTTTGAATTTTTTTACTATTTATTAAGCTGGTTTGAAAACTGCTGTTTTTATTAAATTTCCGAAGCATTGAAAACAGCGGTTTTCAAACCAGCTTAAAAAATAGTAAAAAAATTCTAAAAAATGTAAAATTTGGTCTCCAAGTACATTTTAATATAGATTGAACATCTAACGGTTTGGATTTGTTGTTTGAACATAAAATACTAAGATATGTCCCTGTAAGCACCTCGGCCGAAGTGCTTCTGGAAGCAAATTAGCTTGAATCTATATATATATATATATAGAGGAGGGATCTGATTACCACAAAATTACCACTTACATTTTCTACATTTTCAAAGTCCAAATCGTCGATCCATACCGTTCAACATGATCTCCACAATAAAATGTGCTTGCAGATCAAATTTTACATTTTTTTGAATTTTTTTACTATTTTTTAAGATGGATACAAAATTCAATGGTCTGAATTTGACTAGTTTTTGTAAAATACTTAAAAAATAGTAAAAAATTCAAAAAAAATGTGAAATTTGATCTGCAAGCACATTTTATTGTGCAGATCATGTTGAACGGTATGGATCGACGATTTGGACTTTGAAAATGTAAGTGGTAATTTTGTGGTAACTTTTTTTTGTGGTAATCGGATCCCTCCTCATATATATATATATAGAGTTGGCTGCGGTGCTACGTGTAGCATAGAGGGCCACCGTGCTACGACTTAATATTTGAGTTTTCAAAATCCTAACTTTCAACCCGAACCGTTCAACATGATCTCCATATGAATATGTACTTGCAAACCAAATTTTACATTTTGTAGAATTTTTTTACTATTTTTTTAGATAGGTAGAAAATCACTTGATCTGAATGATACTAAATTTCAGATCAAGTGATTTTCTACCTATCTAAAAAAATAGTAAAAAAATTCTAAAAAATGTAAAATTTGGTTTGCAAGTACATATTCGTATGGAGATCATGTTGAACAGTTCGGATCGACCGTTAGGATTTTGAAAACTCAAATATTGAGCCATAGAACGGAGGCCCTCTATGTTACGTGTAGCATATTAGCATTTTCCTATATATATATAGAGAGAGAGATGAGCATTGGTGAGACGTAGAGTAAAAACTTGTTTTACTCCACACAATATTTTCATTTTAAAAATCCAAACAACTGATTCGAACCGATTAACATGATCTCCATATTGAAATGTGCTTGGAGACCGAATTTTACATTGTTTGGAATTTTTTTACTATTTATTAAGCCACTTTGAAAATCGCTGATCCGGGTGAACAATAAAAAGTTCTTGAGCATTGGATTAGCGATTTTCAAAGTGGCTTAATAAATAGTAAAAAAATTCCAATAAATGTAAAATTTGGTCTCCAAGCAAATTTCAAAGATCATGTTGAGCGGTTCGGATCGGTTGTTTGGATTTTCAAAATAGAAATTTTTTGCGTGGAGTAAAACATAGGGGTGTCAATGGGTATGGTATGGGTCGGGTGGAGGCATTTTCATACCCATACCCATTAAAATTGACTTTACCCTTACCCATTAAAAATTGACCTTACCCTACCCTACCCTTACCCGTTAATATTATCGGATAACGAAACGGTAGCGGATGAATAACGGATATTACTAATATAATAATTAGTTTTATTATATTTTACAAATTAAATATAAAAAACTCATTAATTTCACACATATGTAATTATATTTCTAATAAAAAAAACAAAAATGAATGTACAATCAATTCCAATTAATTTCACACACATACATATTTAGGTGGGTTGGAAATTGAATTGAATATATATTTAGATTTTCTAATACCCTATAGGGTAACGGGTACGAAATAGTCATTACCCATACCCTTACCCATTTGGTTAACGAAAAAAAATTATTATCCATAACCATACCCAATAAGCTAACGAAAAAAAACCTTACCCATACCCGCCTTATTGAATACGATACAGGTCGGGTAAACAGCTAAAAAGGTACCATTGACACCCCTAGTAAAACAAGTTTTTTACTCCACGTCTCACCATAGCTCAATTTTATATATATATATATATATATAGAGAGAGAGATGGACTTAGCTACTTCATGAAGTAAAACGACTTTGTACTTCACGCCATATCTTCATTTTCAAAGTTCAAATAGTCGATTCGAACCTTCCAACATGTTCTTCATATTGAAATGTACTTGGAGACCAAATTTTACATTTTTTGGAATTTTTTTACTATTTATTAAGCCACTTTGAAAATCTGAAAATCCTTATGAACAGTAAAAAACAGTAAAAATTTCTGGACCGCCGGATCAGTGATTTTCAAAGTGGCTTAATAAATAGTAAAAAAATTCCAAAAAATGTAAAATTTGGTCTCCAAGCACATATCAATATGGAGAACAACTTGAGCGGTTCGGATCGGTCGTTTGGATTTTCAAAATGAAAATAATGAGGCGTGGAGCACCAAGTCGTTTTACTCCATGAAGTAGCTAAGCCCAGCACTATATATATATATATATATATATATATATATCTATATATATATATATATATAGTTGGGCTAACTTGTTTGGAAATTAAAGAGGGTGTTTTACTTTGCACTTATATCTTCATTTTCAAAGTTCAAATAGTTGATTCGAACCTTCCAACATGATCTTCATATTAAAATGTGCTTGAAGACCAAATTTTACATTTTTTGAAATTTTTTTACTATTTTTTCAGAATTTTTGAAAATCACAACTTTTCAATAAATAAAAAATAATAAAAAATTCAGCAAAGTGATGATTTTTAAAAATTCTGAAAAAATAGTAAAAAATTTCCAAAAAATGTAAAATTTGGTCTCCAAGCACATTTTAATATGAATAACATGTTGGAAGGTTCGAATCGACTATTTGAACTTTGAAAATGAAGATATGAGCGCAAAGTAAAACACCCCCTTTAATTCCCAAAGCAAGTTAGCCCATCTCATATATATATAGAGAGAGAGAATGACTAATATACAAACGTTTGTTCTTGGATTCAGAAACAAACTGTTCGGTTCTCCAATTTTCAAAGTTCAAATAGTCGATCCAAACCGTTAGATATTTAATCTATATTAAAATGTACTTGGAGACCAAATTTTACATTTTTTAGAATTTTTTTACTATTTATTAAGCTGGTTTGAAAACTGCTGTTTTTCAATGGTGCATAAGTTTAATAAAATCAGCGGTTTTCAAACCAGCTTAATAAATAGTAAAAAAATTCTAAAAAATGTAAAATTTGGTCTTTAAGCACATTTTAATATAGATTGAATATCTAACGATTTGGATCAATTATTTGGACTTTGAAAATCGGAGAACCGAACCGTTTATTCCTGAGTCCAGGAACCAACGTTTGTATATTAGCCATTCTCTCTCTCTCTCTCTCTCTCTCTCTCTCTCTCTCTCTCTATATATATATATAGAATTAGGGTGTTCTTAAGTTCACCAAGCCTCTTTGTGAACTCAACTCTAAAACCTATCGGATTGACTTCAAAATGAAGAATCTGAACCGTTGAAATTCGTCTACCTTACGATTGATGTGTCTATATGTGAAAATTTTAAATTTTCGAATTAATTTTGTATAGAGTCAAACGGTCAAAATTAGAAGGTCTATAAATTAATTTTAGTGCATTCATTTTTTGAACGTTTTTTTACCACTTGACTCTATACAAAATTAATTCGAAAATTTAAAATTTTTTAGTGTAGATGCATCCCTGGTAAGGTAGACGGATTTCAACAGTTCAGATTCGTCATTTGAAGTCAATTCGATAGGTTTTAGAGTTGAGTTCACAAAGAGCCTTGGTGAACTTAGAAACACCCTAGTTGTACTCTCTCTATATATATATATAGAGTAGAACTAGGGTGTTCCTAAGCTCACCAAGCCTCTCGTGAACTCAACTCTAAAACCTATCGAATTGACTTCAAACGACATTTTCAAACCGTTAGATGTTCAATCTATATTAAAATGTGCTTGGAGACCAAATTTTACATTTTTTGAAATTTTTTTACTATTTATTAAGCCGGTTTGAAAACCACTGTTTTCCAATAGTGCAGAATTTTAATAAAAACAGCGGTTTTCAAACCGGCTTAATAAATAGTAAAAAAAATTCCAAAAATGTAAAATTTGGTCTCCAAGCACATTTTAATATAGATTGAACATCTAACGGTTTGAAAATGTCGTTTGAAGTCAATTCGATAGATTTTAGAGTTGAGTTCACGAGAGGCTTGGTGAGCTTAGGAACACCCTAGTTCTACTCATATATATATATATATATATATATATATATATATAATTTTGCTATTGTGCTTCATGAAGTAAAACCAATATTGTACTTCACGCTCATATTCCCATTTTCAAAATCCAAAACGTCGATCCGACCGTTCAAGTTGTTCTCCATATTGAAATGTGCTTGGAGACCAAATTTTACATTTTTTGGAATTTTTTTACTATTTATTAAGCCACTTTGAAAATCGTTGATCCATTGGTCCAGAATTTTTTACTGTTTTTTACTATTCACAATGGATCAGCGATTTTCAAAGTGGCTTAATAAATAGTAAAAAAATTCCAAAAAATGTAAAATTTGGTCTCCAAGCACATTTCAATATGGAGAACAACTTGAACGGTTCGGATCGACGATTTGGATCTTGGAAATAGGAGTATGAGCGTGAAGTAAAACGAAGTTTTACTTCGCGAAGTACAATAGCCCTACTATATATATATATATATATACATTCTTAAATTAAATTTAACATAATTGTATATATTTTTGGGGTCCAATTTGAAAGAGGAAACAAACATTCAATTAATTATGAAAGAGTGAGGCTATGGTACTTCGGCTAGTGTACTATGGCTAGTGTACTACGGCTCAATATGGTACTTTTTAAAATCCTAACGGTCGATCCGAACCGTTCAATGTGATATCCATATGAATATGTACTTGCAAACTAAATTTTATATTTTTTCGAATTTTTTTACTATTTTTTTAGATAGGTAGAATTTTGATGGTCCAGAATTTGTATAAAACACTGAAAATTCTACCTATCTAAAAAAATAGTAAAAAAATTCAAAAAAATATAAAATTTAGTTTGCAAGTACATATTCATATGGATATCACATTGAACGGTTCGGATCGACCGTTAGGATTTTAAAAAATATCATATTGAGCCGTAGTACACTAGCCATAGTACACTAGCCGAAGTACCATAGCCTCACTCATTATGAAATATATCTAATAATGTATTCCTTTTGTTCGTATAAAGGAGACAAACAACACGTATATAATAAAAAAAAAATTAATAATCCATTATGATATTTTGTAATATATATAGTTGGGAGCAGCTTGGATCCAATGCCCATCGGATTTAATTTGAGTCTGATGGACACCGGCACACCGCTACAGTTTGGACAAGCTCAACCTTCAGAAAGGCACAAATTTGAATGATGCTTGTTTACTTGGGTAAACTAAGAAATCAAATGAAGTAAGTTTACGTTATTGCTGTTTGTTCTTAGATTTATTCTGATTTTTAGCACGATGCTTTGTAGCTGAATTTTTTTTGTGACCAGTATTTGGTTGTTTGAAAAGGCCCAACCGCTCTTTATTTAGGTAACATAAGAAAAAAATATTTGTATAAGAAAGATCGATTGGGTTATTAATATTTTCTTTATTTTTCTAATTTACGATTTCAGAAATAAGGAGTAGAACTAAGGTGCTCTTAAGCTCACCAAGCCCTCCGTGAGCTTAACTCAAAAACCTATCAATACAACTTCAAACGACATTTTCAAACCGTTAGATGTTCAATCTATATTAAAATGTGCTTGGAGACCAAATTTTACATTTTTTGGAATTTTTTTACTATTTATTAAGCAGGTTTGAAAACCGCTGTTTTTATTAAAAATCTGCACCATTAGAAAACAGCGGTTTTCAAACCGGCTTAATAAATAGTAAAAAAATTCCAAAAAATGTAAAATTTGGTCTCCAAGCACATTTTAATATAGATTGAACATCTAACTGTTTGAAAATGTCGTTTGAAGTCAGATTGATAGGTTTTTGAGTTAAGCTCACGGAGGGCTTGGTGAGCTTAAGAGCACCTTAGTTCTACTCAGAAATAAGTACCTGTGAATGGAATATGCATAGGTGTTATCGGGCAAAAACAAGCTATAGTTGGCTGTGCAAGGTACAACCACAAAGGATTTCAGCGACTGCATTGGATGCTGGAGAAAATGAATTCGAGGTGGTACAAGTGGTACAAGTGGTAGTAGAGCTGGAGGCAGGCTGAAACATGGAGCCCAAGTTGAAGTTTATTTAATAGTATGGTCTATAATAAACATCAAATGTTGGGGTCCGGATCAACTAAAGTAACTCAATTTTTGGGTTTTGGATCGGGACCGTCCGAATCGAATCCGTCGCTCGAGATCGTTTCGGGATTCGAACTTGTCTCTCGGGATGCGTGCGCTCCATTTTAGTTGGATGGTCACGGATTCGAATCGGACGGTCCCGATCCAAAACCCAATTTTTTGGTTACTTCGCTGGATCTGAGGCTTCTTTTTAGTAGGAATGTCTTTGTTAACTCTTTCTTCCTCTCTTATTTTATTATGACTTTTGTTTTTGTTGCTTTACATTATTACAATTAGGAAAGTACAAAAAACAAAGACGGCTCTTTGTTCTGTTCATTTTTGAAAGTCATCGAGACTGACTCCTATAAATAGAGATCCTTCTACAACATTTGAATCAAAAAGAAGAAGAAGAAAACACAGAGATCCAATTTTTGAATTAAAAAGAGTTAGGAGGGAGAGAGAGCTAGTGAGCAATGGCACCGACAATTCCTCTGCTCACGCCTTACAAGATGGGCCCGTTCGAACTCTCGCACAGGTCACTTAATTTAATCAATTTTTTTTTTTTTTTTTTTTGCCTGAAACAACTCTTTAATAAAATAAATAAAAGACAAGGAGATATTCAGGTGAATTTCCGAGATAAAATAGTTAAAATGGTCTCTGGTTCTGCTGAGAGACAATTGAGGCAAAGAAATATTATTGAATTGGGTGCCAGTACAGTATATGTCATTGCATGTCAGGGCCTAATTGTATCTTAATTAAAATTTATTCATAATATGCAAAAATATTATGAACCAGTTATCAGCTTCAGTTGTAAATGCCAGGAATGGACTTACCTTACTCATTAATTTGATCTTTCTTAAAAAAAAATTAGCAACTCTAATAAAGTAAAAAGATGAACACATGGAATTGTCGGCAACAACTACCGGCCTTAATTATATCCCATTAGTAATTTATGTTAGGTTGGTTTAAAACGCTGTATATATTGCTTGTTCCATTTCTCATAGTTTTTTACAATTTTCCAGAATTGTCCTTGCTCCACTGACAAGGCAGAGGTCTTTCGGGAATGTACCTCAGCCACATGCTATATTGTATTATTCTCAGAGAACAACCCCAGGTGGTCTTTTGATTGCTGAGGCAACTGGTATTTCTGATACTGCACAAGGGTAATATTTTCTCCTTTGATTAGCACGATTTACGTTTCATTTCACAATTGAGAGTAAATGGACTCAATAGAAGCTTTGTGCAATTTTTAGTTAGTAATCACCCAATTGCGGGGTTAATTACCAAAGACAGGGTTAGTTTTACCGTTGTTGGGAATTGATTCGGATCCGTATCCTCTGCATTAACTCAAAAAGGAATCTTTTGAGTTAATGAATTTTAACCGTTTGATTTGAAACGGAGCCAATCCGGCTCGTGCCTATAACATAGGGGGCCCTCTAATATTAGTGCAGATCTAGTTTGCACGAATCTTAAAACAGATCGGACGGTCGATATTCATTAACTCAAAAGATTCCCTTTTGAGTTAATGCAGAGAATACGAATTCAATTGATTTGGGATTTAGGCAGTTGCAAGTTGGGGAATCCAGTGGAGCTTTTATAGTGCCTATACCATTTTATGAGGGGCCCTGAACTGAAACTTTTCCGTTTCCATCCTTGGCATTTGCCGCAAATTTACTCTATTGGCAGCTATCCAAATATGCCTGGCATTTGGACAAAAGAACAAGTGGAAGCATGGAAGCCAATCATTGATGCTGTTCATGCGAAAGGCGGCATATTCTTTTGCCAGATTTGGCATACTGGAAGGGTTTCAAAGTACGGTAAGTTCTCTTTTTTACTCTTGTCTGAGGTTTTATTAAATCTAATATGAAATGGTGACAATGAAGTGATTATGTTTATGACTTAAGCAATGCATGTTAGATTCTGATTTCATGGGGCATATGTATATTGGCCAATTAACATGTAACTAAATATTTCAGATTACAAATTAAACCATGAATATTGATATCAAATCATAAATTCTGCGAAACTTGGTGGTACATTGATAGTCTACCACCTTGCCTGTGCTCTTTATTTGATTCTTTTGTCACCTTAGTTTTTAACCATGGCAGAGTTCCAACCAAATGGCCAAGCCCCAGTTTCATCTACTGACAAGCCACTGGCACCACAAAATGGGGACCCGACAGAATACTCGCCACCGAGAAGATTAGAGACCGATGAGATCCCCAAAATTGTCAATGATTTTGTGCTTGCTGCTCGAAATGCCATTGAAGCAGGTACAAGCTGATTTTACAGTATTGGCTGTCATCACACTAGTCTGATATTTTGATTTGCGCCCCTAACTAGTTCTTTCAATTATTTGATATTAGTTAACCATCAATTTAATTATGAAACTCCAAATCTCTAATGTCAGTATTGTTGGATGCCGGTGTTAAATTGTTGTCAAGGAGTTTTCTCTAATCTTCTAATATACCATCACAAGTTCACGACACAGGTCGTGTTAGTATATTGTGGTAATAATGGACCATTACCAATATATTATGAGTATCAGTTGTTATTTTTGTTCCAGAATTGGTCATTACCTAGGTGACATCATCTATTATGAGTATCACCATTACCAATGGATTCATACTTCGAATTGTTTTATGTTGTACTTTCAAAAGTGCTACATAATTGGGATCTTTTTTCTTTTTCAACCATACATGGCTCTACTTATTCGTTTATTCTATACAAATTACTCCATGATCATGATACCCATGTTGAACCAGTTTTAATAGAATATATTTCTTTCCATATCATGTAGGTTTTGATGGTGTTGAGATTCATGGAGCTCATGGGTACCTAATTGAACAGTTCCTGAAAGACGAAATCAATGATCGTACTGACCAGTATGGTGGCAGCCATGAGAACCGTTGCCGCTTCGCACTTGAAATTGTTGAGGCTGTATCAAAAGAAATAGGAGCTGAGCGGGTTGGTATCAGACTTTCTCCATTCGCTAACTACCACCAATCAGGCGATTCAAACCCTGAGGCACTTGGACTGTACATGGTGAATGCCCTCAACAAATTTGGCATTGTGTACTGCCACATGGTAGAACCAAGGATGATACAAGTCGGTGAAAAGGCTGAGACGCCACATAGTCTTTTACCCATGAGGAAAGCATTCAATGGCACTTTTATTGTGGCTGGTGGGTATGATAGAGAAGATGGAAACAAGGCAGTCTCTAGCGGGTACACTGATTTGGTTGCATACGGTCGAATTTTTCTGGCAAACCCAGACTTGGCTAAGAGGTTTGAATTGGATGCACCTTTGAACAAGTATGATAGGAGCACCTTCTATATTCCAGATCCAGTTGTGGGCTATACCGATTATCCATTTCTTTCTTCGAATTAAAAGAAGAGCATCAAGTTGATATATATATATATATTGCTACTTTGTGATTATTTAATGTAATTATAAAAATAATAGAACGGTTGTTTTGCCGCTTGGGTTTGAGTTCACTGAGCAGCTTAAACATCTGTTTGGTTCATAATTCAAAGTGTTGTTAATTGTCAAATCCTTTCGTTCTCAGTGGTCAAAATCAAATTAATTGGAGTTTGGTTCCGTGATAAGAAATCCGAACCTCTATGCTTGCCTCATGTAATACAAGATGACCATGTCACAAGGAGTTTAAATTTTAGGCCGTTTTTTTCTTAAATTAAACCGGTTTACATTTTGTTTACACTTTGAATCGCCTAAAATCAGGCTCGATTTGGCTCGGCTCGGCTCTTTAATTATATTCATAAACCGAGTTCAAGTTTTGTCTAGCTTAACTTGACTCGGCTCGTTTGCAGTCCAATCGTCATTGTCATTAGCATCATCATCATTATTACTATATATATTTAATTATTATTAGGGGCAGCTAACTCTGCATTGACTATTTTATAGTGAGGGCCCCAGGTTGTGTGTTTAGGCTTAAATAAATTCAATTTTAGGCTAAAACTGTTTGAAAGATGAATAGGCAATTTAATAAAAGACAGCTTTTCTTGTTCCCGGAAAAACTATTTCTAAGGAACGTGTACATGTAGAGACTACACATAAACTATCAAAACAGCCAAATGAAAGAAGGAATATAATTAATAGTCTATAATTCAGACCTCTTTAATATTAGTGTAAATCTAGTTCACACGAATCTTAAAGCGAATCAGACGGTGTAGATACATTAACACAAAATATTCTTTTTTGAGTTAATGCAGAGGATACGAATTCCAGTTGAGACTTCTGAATGACTTCAGCGCCCAACTCATTAAATGGAGTTTGGGTCGGGATCCCCTAAAGTAATTCAATTTTTGGGTTTTGGATCGGGACCGTCCGAATCGAATCCGTCGCTCGAGATCGTCTCCGGATTCGAACTTGTCTCTCGGGATACGTGTGCTCCACTTTAGTTGGATGGTCACGGATTCGAATCGGACGGTCCCGATCCAAAACCCAATTTTTTGGTTACTTCGCTGGATCTGAGGCTTCTTTTTAGTAGGAATGTCTTTGTTAACTCTTTCTTCCTCTCTTATTTTATTATGACTTTTGTTTTTGTTGCTTTACATTATTACAATTAGGAAAGTACAAAAAACAAAGACGGCTCTTTGTTCTGTTCATTTTTGAAAGTCATCGAGACTGACTCCTATAAATAGAGATCCTTCTACAACATCTGAATCAAAAAGAAGAAGAAAAAAACACAGAGATCCAATTTTTGAATTAAAAAGAGTGAGGAGGGAGAGAGAGCTAGTGAGCAATGGCACCGACAATTCCTCTTCTCACGCCTTACAAGATGGGCCCGTTCGAACTCTCGCACAGGTCAGTGTTTTTTTTTTTTTTTTTTGCCTGAAACAACTCTTTAATAAAATAAATAAAAGACCAGGAGATATTCAGGTGAATTTCCGAGATGAAATAGTTAAAATGGTCTCTGGTTCTGCTGAGAGACAATTGAGGCAAAGAAATATTATGAATTGGGTGCCAGGGCCTAATTGTATCTTAATTAAAATTTATTCATAATATGCAAAAATATTATGAACCAGTTATCAGCTTCAGTTGTAAATGCCAGGAATGGACTTACCTTACTCATTAATTTGATCTTTCTTAAAAAAAAAATTAGCAACTCTATTAAGTAAAAAGATGAACACATGGAATTGTCGGCAACAACTACCGGCCTTAATTATATCCCATTAGTAATTTATGTTAGGTTGGTTTAAAACGCTGTATATATTGCTTGTCAGAAATCTTTCGCTCCATTATATCCCATAAGCAATTTATATTTTGTGAGACTTCTTGTTCCATTTCTCATAGTTTTTTACAATTTTCCAGAATTGTCCTTGCTCCACTGACAAGGCAGAGGTCTTTCGGGAATGTACCTCAGCCACATGCTATATTGTATTATTCTCAGAGAACAACCCCAGGTGGTCTTTTGATTGCTGAGGCAACTGGTATTTCTGATACTGCACAAGGGTAATATTTTCTCCTTTGATTAGCACGATTTACGTTTCATTTCACAATTGAGAGTAAATGGACTCAATAGAAGCTTTGTGCAATTTTTAGTTAGTAATCACCCAATTGCGGGGTTAATTACCAAAGACAGGGTTAGTTTTACCGTTGTTGGGAATTGATTCGGGATTTAGGCAGTTGCAATTTGGGGAATCCCCTGAACTGAAACTTTTCCGTTTCCATCCCTGGCATTTGCCGCAAATTTACTCTATTGGCAGCTATCCAAATATGCCTGGCATTTGGACAAAAGAACAAGTGGAAGCATGGAAGCCAATCGTTGATGCTGTTCATGCGAAAGGCGGCATATTCTTTTGCCAGATTTGGCATACTGGAAGGGTTTCAAAGTACGGTAAGTTCTCTTTTTTACTCTTGTCTGAGGTTTTATTAAATCTAATATGAAATGGTGACAATGAAGTGATTATGTTTATGACTTAGGCAATGCATGTTAGATTCTGATTTCATGGGGCATATCTATATAGGCCAATTAACATGTAACTAAATATTTCAGATTACAAATTAAACCATGAATATTGATATCAAATCATAAATTCTGCGAAACTTGGTGGTACATTGATAGTCTACCACCTTGCCTGTGCTCTTTATTTGATTCTTTTGTCACCTTAGTTTTTAATTACAAGCAATTTAACCATGGCAGAGTTCAAACCAAATGGCCAAGCCCCAGTTTCATCTACTGACAAGCCACTGGCACCACAAAATGGGGACCCGACAGAATACTCGCCACCGAGAAGATTAGAGACCGATGAGATCCCCAAAATTGTCAATGATTTTGTGCTTGCTGCTCGAAATGCCATTGAAGCAGGTACAAGCTGATTTTACAGTATTGGCTGTCATCACACTAGTCTGATATTTTGATTTGCGCCCCTAACTAGTTCTTTCAATTATTTGATATTAGTTAACCATCAATTTAATTATGAAACTCCAAATCTCTAATGTCAGTATTGTTGGATGCCGGTGTTAAATTGTTGTCAAGGAGTTTTCTCTAATCTTCTAATATACCATCACAAGTTCACGACACAGGTCGTGTTAGTATATTGTGGTAATAATGGACCATTACCAATATATTATGAGTATCAGTTGTTATTTTTGTTCCAGAATTGGTCATTACCTAGGTGACATCATCTATTATGAGTATCACCATTACCAATGGATTCATACTTCGAATTGTTTTATGTTGTACTTTCAAAAGTGCTACATAATTGGGATCTTTTTTCTTTTTCAACCATACATGGCTCTACTTATTCGTTTATTCTATACAAATTACTCCATGATCACGATACCCATGTTGAACCAGTTTTAATAGAATATATTTCTTTCCATATCATGTAGGTTTTGATGGTGTTGAGATTCATGGAGCTCATGGGTACCTAATTGAACAGTTCCTGAAAGACGAAATCAATGATCGTACTGACCAGTATGGTGGCAGCCTTGAGAACCGTTGCCGCTTCGCACTTGAAATTGTTGAGGCTGTATCAAAAGAAATAGGAGCTGAGCGGGTTGGTATCAGACTTTCTCCATTCGCTAACTACCACCAATCAGGCGATTCAAACCCTGAGGCACTTGGACTGTACATGGTGAATGCCCTCAACAAATTTGGCATTGTGTACTGCCACATGGTAGAACCAAGGATGATACAAGTCGGTGAAAAGGCTGAGACGCCACATAGTCTTTTACCCATGAGGAAAGCATTCAATGGTACTTTTATTGTGGCTGGTGGGTATGATAGAGAAGATGGAAACAAGGCAGTCTCTAGCGGGTACACTGATTTGGTTGCATACGGTCGAATTTTTCTGGCAAACCCAGACTTGGCTAAGAGGTTTGAATTGGATGCACCTTTGAACAAGTATGATAGGAGCACCTTCTATATTCCAGATCCAGTTGTGGGCTATACCGATTATCCGTTTCTTTCTTCGAATTAAAAGAAGAGCATCAAGTTGATATATATATATATATATATATTGCTACTTTGTGATTATTTAATGTAATTATAAAAATAATAGAACGGTTGTTTTGCCGCTTGGGTTTGAGTTCACTGAGCAGTTTAAACATCTGTTTGGTTCATAATTCAAAGTGTTGTTAATTGTCAAATCCTTTCGTTCTCAGTGGTCAATATCAAATTAATTAGAGTTTGGTTCCGTGATAAGAAATCCGAACCTCTATGCTTGCCTCATGTAATACAACAAGTCCTAAATTTTAGGCCGTTTTTTTCTTAAATTAAACCGGTTTACATTTTGTTTACACTTTGAATCGCCTAAAATCAGGCTCGATTTGGCTCGGCTCGGCTCGTTAATTATATTCATAAACCGAGTTCAAGTTTTGTCTAGCTTAACTTGACTCGGCTCGTTTGCAGTCCAATCGTCATTGTCATTAGCATCATCATCATTATTACTATATATATTTAATTATTATTATAATTGTTGTTGCTATTGTTGTTAATATTATCAATCGTCATTGTACAAATGACCTGTATATTTTCAATTGGAGCAAAAAACTATTTTTTTTTTTCTTGGGTGTGTATATTCGTTGAAAACGGTTCTTCAAATTAGGGGCAGCTAGCTCTACATTGACTATTTTATGGTGAGGGCCCCAGGTTGTGTGTTTAGGCTTAAATAAATTCAATTTTAGGCTAAAACTGTTTGAAAGATGAATAGGCAATTTAATAAAAGACAGCTTTTCTTGTTCCCGGAAAAAAAACTATTTCTAAGGAACGTGTACATGTAGAGACTACACATAAACTATCAAAACAGCCAAATGAAAGAAGGAATATAATTAATAGTTATGCTTCTCACTATGATTATATGTAATAACATGATGATTAATCAATCAATCATAAGTTCGCTATTGGATGAATTTTCCTTTTTCTTTCCTTCTGGAAGTGAGTTCGTTCATACTAATTTAATGGACGGTCAAAGATTTCACATTTAAAGCCTCAGTCAGTGTCTCCTGATAATGACTGGACAATCCATCACTTCCTGATCGTCTGATGAAGTTGAAACGACCAGGATTGGAACTCAATCCAGTTTTAATGCAGAGGCAGTAGCAGAGGATCTCTCCGCCAACCAACGTAATGGACCCGTTCTTTTTCTAAATTCTGGTTTGGTGGCAACCCCCTTTCTTGACTCTCTCAAGTCTCAACCGCTCAACCTGAAAATTAATTAACAATCTAATATTTTAAAAGAAAATGTATGGAACGAATTTAGGTAAGTCATGCAAATGGTCTTGTAAAATAACATGTTATGTTATGTTATACTTTGATCCTTATAATTCCAAATTATTGTTTTTATACTTTAATTTGTTAATCTATATCAAATTGATCTTATATTTGATAATTATTAAAAATACTAGTTTTTGTCTATTTTAACTTTATTTATTATTGCAATAAGAATAATGTGAAAATTAATTTAATTATTTCTGACATCGGATTTTAATTAAGTTGGTGGCAGGGGCGGACCCAGTGTATTCCGGGGGGGGCAGCTGCCCCCCCTGGATTTTGAGTTTTAGTGGAGATTTAATGGTTCCGACCGACTTTGCCCCCTCCGGAAATTTTTTTGCCCCCCTCTGAACGTTTGATTTGTAATTCGGGTTAAATTTAGGGTTAAAATTGAAATAAATTTGTTGAATTTTGATTGGTAATTAGAATTATATGTCAGAGAATCAGAAATTACAAGTCAAAGCATTGGAAAGTATAAGTTAAATCATTATTTTTTATCGAGTACCCAATTGATTAATGGATTTAAATCCAATTAGGTAATTAAACCCGATTCGATATTTTTTTGCCCCCCCCCCCGACGAAAATCCTGAATCCGCCCCTAGTTGGTGGTTGCATTTATGTTAGTACCGCCAAATAGTGATTAAAAATAAGGCAAATTCTTCTATGGACATAAGGACCTATTTGTAAAATGAACATATTTTCATTTTCAAAGTTCAAACAGTCGATCCGACCATTCAACATTATCTCCATATTAAAATGTACTTGGAGGTCAAATTTTACATTTTTTTGAATTTTTTTACTATTTATTAAGTATTTTACAAAATTCAATGGTCTGAATTTGACTAGTTTTGTAAAATACTTAATAAATAGTAAAAAAATTCAAAAAAATGTAAAATTTGACCTCCAAGTACATTTTAATATGGACATAATGTTGAACGGTCGGATCGACTCTTTGAACTTTGAAAATGAAAATATGTTCATTTTACAAATTGGTCCTTATGTCCATAGAAGCATCACTCTAAAAATAATATTAGTTATACCTTATCAAGAAAGTTTTTAACTGATAATAATATTAGAAGTAAGTTGATATATTAATAATTTAAAGGACTTAAATGATCTTATAAGGACCACTTGTGTAATTTCCCCGTGAACTTATTTGCGCGTTAAAAGGTCACGGCCGACGGGTTTTCCTTTAGTTGGTAGCGCGCACGACCTCTACACAGAGAGAGAGAGAGAGAGAGAGAGAGGGGGAGGGAGGTTAATGGCTATGGTTCTCTAGTTTTGTTCCCGTTTCGGTTCCTAAAGTGTGTGCTTGAGCTTCCTAATTTCTTTTCTCTCTGCTGATTCGGCTCATCAACTGGAGGTAATATGTTTCTCTTCTATTATTTCGTTATACTTTTGCTCACCAAAGCATAATCCAGCTTGATTATACGCCTCTTTTCTTGCCAAGGACCTTACTCACCAGAGTAGGATCGCAATTGTGCTTTTAATTTCATTTTCAGTTCCGATAGTTGACTTGCTATATTTTGAATTGTGCTTTTAATTTAATTTTCCCCTTTGTGATACTGTCCCTAGTTGGTATCCTGACCTAGTTTGTTCGATTCCTTCTGCTGATTCAAACTAAAGGTCGAGAATTTCATGTAGCACATGGTTTTTGAAGTAGGATTTAGTTTGTTTTTGGTTCGTTGTGTTTAGAATTTCGTTGATGAGGCTTAGTTAGTGCATAGCAACATAGTAGGTTTTTTTTTTTTAAATTCCTTTTGATGAATAGCAAATAGAAAAATTAAAATTTATGACTATATTGCTTCTCACTTTTACCCCCTGTTCTCAACCAATACTGCACCTTATTCAGTAAACAATTGAGTTTGTTATTTGGTAGGAGTACAGCTACTAAAAACTGTCTCCTTTATTATGGATAAATTTGGATGATAATCTGGTTATTTTTTTTTTATTGATATTTTTCTTTTTTATGGTTTACCACCTTCTTTTGCATATCAAAACATGCAACTTTTATTAGCCTACCTCGAAAAATAATTCTGGATATTTCAGATCAATTGTCCATCATGGCCAAAGCCGCTGCACCAAAAATTCACCTGTATAATAAAAATTGAACCAGTTATGCTATCTCAGTAGTGGCAATGGCTGTCAATTTATTCAGAAGGATTGGAAAAAAAAAAAAAAAAAAACTCTGATTAGAGCATTTATGCTGAGACTTTTTCCAAATTATCATGATAAGGAGATAGGTGTTATGACACATGCAAGGTGTGTTACTATCTAATTGCAGCTGGTATGTAAGGGTAGTTTGGTACCAGTAATGATTGCCATGTTTCTGTATTAGTATACCTGAAAAGGGTTAAATGATATGGTATTAGTTTTATTCCTACAAGAGGAAAAAAAAAAGATACAGTATTAATTTTGGTGTCTTTCTTCAAACTTTTTCTTTCTCTCATGCAGGACTTAGCAAATTCTTCAAGCCAATTTTTGCCTCCAAAATCAGCCTTTTTTATTTTCAATAATTCCAATGGAGGGAAGGAGAACACCTAGAGGCCCTGTTTCTCCTTTACACGATCGTGCTACTAAAAATTCGGTATCTCCTTTACACTCTCAAAGTACCCCAAAACGCTCGGTCTCACCCTTTTACAATAGAACTCCTACAACCTCAGTTTCTTCTATAAACCAACACACTCCTAAACGCCCAGCTTCTCCTTTGCACAATCGAACTCCAAGAGGCTCGATTTCTCCTTTACATTCTCGAGCTCCAAAAGGATCGGTCTCTCCTTTACATAACCAAACCTCTCAACGCTCTGTTTCTCCTTTACTTGGTCAAAGACCCAAAGGCTCAAATTCTCCTTTGCACAGTCAAACTACAACAAGCTCATTTTCTTCATCACACACTCTAATTCCCAAAAGATTGCCTTCTTCGTTACACCCTCAAACTTCTACAAACTCAGGTTCTTCTTCCCACAGTATAACTCCTAAACGGTCGGTTTCTCCTTTTCTTGGCAAAAATCCAAACGATTCAGTATCTTCTTTGTACAGTCGAACGCCCAAAGGTTCAGTTTCACCTTTACATGATAAAGCTTCTAAGCGATCTGTTTCTCCTTTACTCGGTCAAACATCTAAAGGCTCAGTTTCTCCTTTACACAGTCAAACACCTAAACGCTCAGTTTCTCCTTTTCAACATAGAACTCCTAAACGCTCAGTTTCTCCCTTTCAACATCAAGCTCCAAAAGGCTCAGTATCTCCATTACAAAATCAAATTCCAGAGAGCTCAGTTTCTCTATCACCTGACCAGACTCCTGAATTCTCATTTTCACCTCCCCAAAATCAAGAAAACACTCCTTCAGACTTGATTTCTCCGCAGAAAATCCAGGAAGAAATCCCTGAAAGCTCAGTTTCCCCTTTACACGATGAAGAAAAAACGCACGAAGGCTCGGTTTCTCCTCTACGAACTCTAGCAAAGCCGAGTCCGAATTATCTCAAGGCTTCCTCAGGCACATGCCATGACATTTGCAAGTATGGGGCGAGACACGATTTGGAGGAAGAGAAAGGAAAGCATGTAGTTTCCAAGAGTTTTAAGAAAGGGCAGAACCATGGAGAGAGACGAAAGAAGACTATAATCAAGCTCAGATCCTTGTCATCTGGGAAAATTGTTTTCTCAGAGAAAATTGAAATTAGAGTCGTGGAGAGTTTGAGTTCAAATGAAGAGGGGAGCAATCCAGTTGAGTGGCAGGATATTAAATCATATGATGATGCCTCAGTCCCCTGGACAGAATCACAAACTGAAGGAGAAATAATGAACAGTAATTTGGATGTGGAGCCTAATTTGGTAGAGAGGAGGAAAAAGCAGGAGGTTTTGAAATCTAAGGAACCTAATAAAAGAGAGACTCCTGAGAAAAAGGAACTCTCCTCTAAAAAGAAAAAGGACTCAAATAAGAAGCCAGATAGTATGAAGGAGAACACGTCGTTGCATGAAAGGAAGGCAACTGCATCTGCTAAACCAAAGCTAAAAGAAGTATCTGATGAAAATATCAGAAAATCTGCTAAATCAAAAGCAATCAGCAGAACACCAGTGGAAAAGGGCAACACAAACGATATGCATAAGCCCGTGGCAGCAAAGGTGGAGAACTCCCCTAAGAAACGAACATCCTTCTTTACCCTTTTGAGGAGCAGTAGTGGACGAAGAAGCCATGAAGGCAAGAGCGAAAAAGGTGTTAACAGACAGAAAAAGGGAACAAACACAGCATCAACCTCTTCCCATAGTGAGACCAAAGAGAAAATACTGCACATGATCGAGCCAAAACCACGTAAAATTACCTCAAAGCCCAGTGCTTCTAAATCTACCGAGGAGCAAGACACGCTCAAACCTGAGAAGGCAACATTTCGAAGAGGGAAAGTGGTAGAGCTACCACCTGACCCGGGTACTACCAAAAAGCTACGATTTAGAAAAGGAAGGAGATCCAGTGAAAACCTAGGTGGTTTCCAAATGGGAAGGAGGAGCTTTAGAAGAAAAGGGAGCATTTCTGCTGGGTCTTCAAATTCCCATGGTCAAGTTGTGGTGTTGAGGCACCGTGAAACTGAAGAGAAAAAGGGTATACAAGGCCTTTTCAATAGTATTATAGAGGAAACTGTGAATAAGCTTGTTAAAACTAGGAAAAGTAAGGTGAAGGCACTTGTAGGCGCTTTCGAAACGGTTATTTCTCTCCAGGATGGCAAATCTGTCTCAGTGAAGTAGCTTTTGTTTAGTAGATATGGATGTATATTTTACAAAAATTTCTTTAGGTTCTAAATTGTATGTGAAGAAGAAAAAGTCCTTTAAATTTTGAATGTATAGGTCTTGAGAAAGCAAGTATTGCTCAAGTATTGAATGAAAAATGCAAAAATGTACCAGTAATAAGGTTCTGAATAATGTGTGATTGTGGCTGAAAAGGATGTTTGAATATTATTGCTTCTGGCGTAAAAGAAAAATAATTGCTCATTACTAAACTTCCATCATGTAAGGATTTTAATATTCTCTCTTGCTTTTTTCTTCATCTGACTCAATTTCTTCAAGTCAAGAGGTTTGTGAAGTTTTATCCCCTGTATAACAACAAGACAAGTGAGGAAAAGCTAATTAAATAATTGCAATATAAATAGGTAAAGTTAATTAAATAATTACTATTAAAAAATTGCTCTGGTACATTGTTTTTAGTGGAGAAAAGGTTGGAAACAATTTGGACTATTGTATTAAGGAAGAACTTTGAATGGGAAAAAGGTATATAATCAGTTGTCTTATGTTTGGTAATAGAGGAGGGATCAAATTACACCTTTTTTGGTGATACACTTTGACACCTATCATTTTTAAAGTTCAAATAGCCGATCCAAACTGTTCAACATGATGGATATATTAAAATGTGTTTGGAGATCAAATTTTACATTTTTTTGAATTTGTTTACTATTTATTAAGATGGTTACAAAATTGGTGTTTTCAGACCATTGAAAAACAGCGATTTTGTAACCATCTTAATAAATAGTAAACAAATTCAAAAAAATGTAAAATTTGATCTCCAAGCACATTTTAATATGGTGATCATGTTGAATGGTTCGGATCGACTGTTTGAATTTTGAAATCGCAAAATTGACATATACAAAAACGGTGTCATGATTAGAGGTGCTACTTTTATCCGATTACACGGATCCGATCCGGAACCGAACTGGATCCAACCCGGAACCGACCCGAATCCGGTTAATTTGGGTAGGGTATGGTTTAAAAAATATAACCGGTTAAATTATGGAAACGGTTACAAAATTAATAATTTAATATCCGAACCGGAACCGATATTGTAATAGATAAGATATGAGTTTGATTTAGTTATCCGACCCATAACCGAATCCGACCTAATACCCATATAAATACCCAAATAAAACATATATGAATAACTATGAAAATACAATTTTACATATAATCAAATCAACAAATGTCACGCCAGTAATCACAGTTTGCATATTAATTTATGATATGTCATTGATATGTCATTCGCAATAAATCTCATAGAAATCAAATATTTGCCATAAATTTAATTCTCTATTGAAACAAATTAGTATTAATATTCCATTTATGGATTTTTTGAATCATAGAAAAGGAAATCACCATCTCCAATATTTTACTTTCTAAAAATTATATCTATTCTTCAATATTTTGATTTTCAAAAGTTATTTATCTCCAGCCTCCTGAATTCAAAAGTTATTAACAAAAAACAAAAAACTTTCGAATACTTTTTGTTACACCATGAGTACTCCAAAGAATCAACAATCAAATCCTGAAAATACTACCCAAGTTCTGCAAAATATTATTGAAGGCTCTAATGAGAAAAAAAGAAAAACATCTGTAGTATGGGAGTTGTGACATATACCTGCTCCGGATCCGGAACCGCCCCATATCCGAACCGGACCCGATAATTCACAAACAAGTTATGGGTATCTATCTACCCGGAACCGAAAGACTGGACCCGAAATATATACGGGTAGATAGGTATCCGGATCCGGACCCGACCCGATTTGAAACAAATAAGTATATGGATCAAAGTTTGGACCCGAACAATTTTAGGGTACGGGTCCAAATATAATAGTATCCGGACCCGACCCGACCCGACCCGATAGCACCTCTAGTCATGATGTGTCACCAAAAAAGGTGTAATTGAATCCCTCCTCTTGGTAATAAATCTATTAAATTGAAATAAGAGAATTAGAAAATTTCTCTGGTAAGCTATTTTCTAAGGTTTATATCCACATTGGCAATGAGACAACCTTGAATTAGAGCATGAGTTTAGAAAACACCGGGATTAATAATAAATAAATTACATAAATGTAAAGCATATTTTAGATGTAAAATATTTGTAATAGAAAATAGTAGACTTTAAATTATGATTCTGTTTAACGATATTTGTTGTTAATTTTGATCAAGGCCTAAATGACAAGAGAAGAATTATTTATATAGGCCTTGATCAAATACAAATAATTTTAATTTCTCTGCAAACTTTGTTTTCACAATGCGTTCTTAATATTATTTCAAATAATATCTCATGTAGCAATATCAGTAACACTAGATAACTCCAAATAATAATAATAATAATAAATAACGATGATGACGACAAAGATAATGATGCTAATAACGACAACGTGAAATAAGTTTACTTATGACGGCATACGTGATTTTTTGTTCCATGTTATTTTATCATACTTTATTTATTCATGTTTAACAGTACAAGTGTAGAATAAGATATTTATTTCATGACTTATAACATAATCAAACATAGAATATGTGTATTGATTAACCTTGTAGAAAAGATAATGCCAACAAAATCATCAATACAAAATGATCAAAACGCAACCATAGCCATTAGTTACTTATAATTTGCTGGGTGATCGTTTTGTTGAAAAATCGAAATATAGGAAAAACGGGATAGTTTATCCTGTCCGACACTGTAGCTGGATGAGATAAACCATCCCATCCCATTAATTTTGATCATAATTAGTGATCTAACTTACAACAACAAAAAAAAACTGGACGGGATAGACCATCCCATCCATCACTGTAGCATTTTTTTTTTCATTCTCTTATATGAAACCAAACTCTAAAAAAATATATATATTGCTAAAGTGCTGGACGGGATAATCCAGGATTTTTTGTTTTTTTTCCTGCTTAGCGGGGTTAAGGATTTAGATTTGCGGGTCATTAATATGGATAATCAATCCCGTTTTTTTTTCTATATTTCGATTTTCCAGCAAACGATCATCATTCGCGATATTTTTTATTTTATTTTTGATTAATAAAAAAATCGGTGATTTGCATACCTAATAAAATAAAATTGAGATAATTTTCAAGTAAACTCACAATATCATTAGCCAATATTAACTCATTTATTATCCATTTCTTTAGTGGTGTGTATTGATCAACCATATAGGAAAAAAAGGAGGCTAATAAGTTCATCATTGCACCTACCTCTTTAATTTGTTTTTGTCGAATTTTTTTTAAAAACCATAATTAGAAAAATTCAAATTAGCGAACCAACATGATTAGTTCAGTATTTTGAAAAACCGTAAGAACCGAGATGCCAATTCAGTCCCCAATTTTTTTCCCCTGGGACCGAATTGGCATTTCGGTCCCCTCCCTTTTCACACTTTTTCCACAGAAAACTGTGTTGCATTCCGTGTAGCACCCTGGGACCGAAATCCCAATTCGGTCCAGGGTATTTTTAGTGGGGACCGAATTGGGATTTCGGTCCCCTCCTTTTTTTTTTTTAGAGAAAAATAGTTAAAAAATCGGATTTTTTTTTCCCTTTGTCAAATTACTTTTTTATAGCATATTTATATTAAAATACGCTAAATTACTTGAAATAATGTTGATTTAAATTACTTGAAATTATGTTAATTTTTGTTAAGAGACAAATAGCTAAAATGCTGAAATATAACACTAAAAAATTAAATTTTTTTTAAATATTTGTTAGATTATTTTTTTTGATATATAATTAGCATATTTATACTAAAATACGCTAAATTATTTGAAATTATATTAATTTAGCTGAATTACACTAAATTACGTATGAATAGGGATGATATTTTCACTGAGAAGGCGAAAAACGATGGCGAAACTTCAAACGGCCATAAAACGGCGCTCGAGTGTCCGATTTCAGCAAATGATCACTTTTCGGAAAGTTTGTGAAAATGCGCATGCGTCCGAACTTGCTTTGCCAAATTTCCACATTCAGAATCGCCAAAAAACAAAGGGAAGGGCCTCAAAACTTTAGTTGAAGTTTCCGATTAAGATTTTCATTTCTATTCTCCAATCTACGTAGCTCAGTAAATTAGTTATGTAATGAACTTGTAGAATACCAATTTTTATTATTTTTAGAATTTTTTTACTATTTTTTATGATTTATGAAAGATGCCACAAAATAGGCCCTATTCGTACGTAATTTAGCGTAATTTACCGTATTTTAGCATAATTCTACATAATTATTGTAATTTCAATTAATTTAGTGTAATTCAGCATAATTCAATATAATTTCAAGTAATTTAGCGTCTTTTTAGTATAAATATGCTATCAAAAAAGTAATTTGACAAAGGGAAAAAAAAATTCGATTTTTTTGTATTATATTTCATCTTCTATTAAAAAAAAAAAAAAAAAAAGGGGGGGGGGGACCGAAATCCCAATTCGGTCCCCATCCCATTTCGATTTTGTGTGGCGGCTCCGCGGAAAAAGTGTGAAAAGGGGGGGGACCGAAATGCCAATTCGGTCCCAGGGGAAAAAAAAATTGGGGACCGAATTGGCATCTCGGTTCTTATGGTTTTTGAAAATACCGAACTAATCATGTTGGTTCGCTAATTTGGATTTTTCTAATTATGGTTTTTAAAAAAAATTCGTTTTTGTCCGCCCTTGAGATATACTGCACACAATGCCAATATTTACTCATTAATTGCTCTGTGATTTTTAGTGATGTATGTGAATTAATCAAATTTGTAGAAGAGGCTAATAAATTCATCAATACACAATTAATGGTCAAAACGCAACTATTGCCAATATTTACTCATGATTTACATATATAAGCAATAAATTAAAATTGAGATAATTTCCAAATTTAAGAGGTCGGTGTAATATTTACCCGTTATTTTTATTAATATCCAAGGTTAATTAGAAATTAATAAAAATGCCCAAATTTGCTGGGAATTAATAAAAATGTCCATACCGGCCAGAAAATGGCCTTCCTATTTAAATAGGGTACCGCCAAAAAATGGCCAGTGCTAAATAATTTTTTTTTAGAGACAAATAGCAAAAATGCTGAAATCTAATACTACGAAATTGAATTTTTTTTAAATATTTGTTAGATTACATTTTTTTTATATATAATTAGTATATTTATACTAAAATACGCTAAATTACTTGAAATTATGTTAAATTATGCTGAATTATACTAAATTACGCTAAATTACAATAATTATGTTAAATTATGCTAAAATACGTTAAATTACACTAAATTACATATGAATAAAGCCAATTTTGTACCATCTTTCATAAATCATAAAAAATAGGAAAACAAAATTTCAAAAATAATAAAAATTGGTATTCTACAAGTTTATTATATAACTAATTTACTGAGCTACATAGATTGAACAATAGAAATGAAAATATGAGGCTCTTCCCTTTGTTTTTTGGTAATTTTGAATTTCAAAATCCAACATCACAAGTACTAATGCATGCGTATTTTCGCAACCTTTCCGAAAAGTGGTCATTTGTTGAAATCGGACACTCGAGGGTCATTTTATGGCCGTTTGAAGTTTCGTCGTCGTTTTTCATCTTCTAAGTAAAGATATCATCTCTATTCATACGTAATTTAGTGTAATTTACCGTATTTTAGCATAATTTAACATAATTATTGTAATTTAGAGTAATTTAGTGTAATTCAGCGTAATTTAACATAATTTCAAGTAATTTAGCGTATTTTAGTATAAATATGCTAATTATAAATAAATAAATAAGTAATCTAACAAATATTTAAAAAAAATTCGATTTTTTAGTGATAGATTTCAGCATTTTTGCTATTTGTCTTAAAACAAATTATTTAGTACCGGCCATTTTTTGACCGGTACCCTATTTAAATAGGAACGGCCATTTTTTGGCCGGTATGAACATTTTTATTAATTTTCAGTGAATTTGAGCATTTTTATTAATTTCTAATTAACTTTGGATATTAATAAAAATCACGGAATATTTACTCATCGTATCGATTTTCTTTAATGGTGTGTATTTAATCAACCAGAAAATGAAGGCTAATAAATTCATCATTACACCGACCTCTTTAATTTGTGTTGTCCGTTCTCAGAAATGCCAATACTACTCATTAATTTCCGATTTTCTTTGGTGATGTATATATAAATCAACTGTACAAAACAAAATATTTTAATAATTTCATCACTATGCAATGGTTAAACAATGTACAGCTAAAAAAAATGAAAGAATTCCCCTCATAACTTCATAGCTTGTGCGAAGATTTTCAAAAAAAAAAATGGTTAAAAGAAGCTAATAAATTCATCACTATATTTACTTATTATTTTCCCATCTTTTTAGTGGGTGTTAATCAACCTTATAGAAAAAAGAAGTTTATAAATTCATCATTATACAATGGTAAAAACATTATAGTCAATATTTACTTATGAGTCATGATTCAAAAAGCTAATAAAATTGAGGTAACTTTCAAACAGACTCGTATTTATTTGTGGGTAATTTCACTGTAGTTCACTAAATTTTGTGGTTTGTCACAAATTAGTTACTCAAATTTAATTTATTTTTCCATAGCTACTGAATTTTTAATTTGTCTCAATTAAAAAAAGTCACCCTATAACTTTTCTATCCAAAATATTAATGAAATATTTTCATGCCGTCCAAAATATAACAGAATATGCTCATTCCATCAAAAAATTTAACATAATATGCTCATTCGGTCCAAAATACTAACGAAAAAGTTATATTTTATTAAATATTTTAGATTGAAAAGTTATAGAATAACTTAATTAGGACAAATTAAAAATTCAGTGGATATAAAATAACAAATCAAAGTTGAGTGATCAATTCGTGACAAAAGACAAAGTTTAGTGACCTCATGTGAAATTAACCTTTAGTTGTCAATATTTACTCATTTGTTTTCCTCAAAAAAAATATTTACTCATTTATTGTCCCGCTCTTGAATCGACTTACATATTATACATTTTAAATATTAATCTCTGTCAAGATTTTCTAATTCTGAATGTATATATACATGGTTAAGAAAAAGTTACACAAATGTTCTTAAAAAAAAAAAGAATTGTTTCTAAATACTTGTACCTCAGCAGAAACTCAAGGGTTGTCTTGAATACTGTAGCAATGTTTTGTAGAATGTTTCCGGGCATACTGCATAATTTGCATTAGCGTGGAACGACGTATTTACGGACTACGGGAACTCGTATCCTCTGCATTAACTCAAAAAAGAATCTTTTGAGTTAATCTATCTGAACCGTCCGATTTACTTTAAGATTCGTGCGGACTAGATCTAACTAATATTGAAAGGCCGGGGACTTGTCATATTTAGTTTGACTCTTCCACTCGACTAGTGCCGTTCTACCGAACGTTAGATCTCGTAACCTTTTAATAATTAATATTCATCCATCATTCATTTCCCAAATGGAGAAAAGACAAAAATTATATTGATTCAAAATTCACCGTCCAGTTACGATCAAGCGGTTACAAAAGCCTCTAGGTGGTGTTTGGTTGTGGACTAAAGTTAAGGTGGCCTAAGTTGTTATTCCATGTTAGGCCGGCCTAAATAATTCGTGTTTGGTTGAGATCTAAAGTTAAACTATGGCTTAAGTTATTCCTTGTTTGGTAAGAGTTGGTGGAGGACTAAAGTTTTGGAAGCCTAAGTTAGTTAATTATTAATCATAGGATACTAATTATATAAAATTAATATATTAATAATAACTATAATATATTATAATATTATTATAATATTATTATAATATTATTATAATATTATTATAAGATTATTATAATATTATTATAATATTATTATAATAATTATATAATATATTAAAAATATAACATATTAATTATATAATTATATATTAATAATAATTATTGATAAAAAGATACTAATTATATAATATTAATATATTAATAATAAATATAATATATTATAATATTATTATAATAATTATTTAATATAATAAAAATATAAGAGATTAATTATAAATTATATATTAATAATTACTATTAGTAATAAGATACTAATTATATAATATTAATATATTAATAGTAACTATAATATATATAATATTATTATAATAATTATATAATATATTAAAATATAACATATTAATTATATAATTTATAATTAATAATAATTATTGATAAAAAGATACTAATTATATAATATTAATATATTAATAATAAATATAATATATTATAGTAATTATTATAGTAATTATTAAATATAGTAAAATATAAGATATTAATTATATAATTATATATTAATAATAATTATTGATTAAAAGATACTAATTATATAATATTAATATATTCATAATAACTATAATATATTATAATATTATTATAATAATTATTTAATATAATAAAATATAAGATATTAATTATATAATTATTATTAGTAATAAGTTACTAATTATATAATATTAATATATTAATAGTAACTATAATATATATAATATTATTATAATAATTATTTGATATATTAACAATATAACATATTAATTATATAATTATATCTTAATAATAATTATTTATAAAAAGATACTAATTATATAATATTATTATAATAATTATTTAATATATTAACAATATAAGATATTAATTATATAATTATATATTAATAATAATATACTAATTATATACTAATAAGATATTATTATAATCATTCGAGTTAGGCCACAACGTGGACTAAAATTAAACCACCATGCGAGGTGGTTTAGTTTAGGCCGGCCTAAAGATTGGCTTATGCTATGTTAGGCCGGCTCAATTAAGTCGCGTTTGGTGGAATAAAGAGGCCTAAACCCCTTATTCCACCCTTTAGGCCACAACCAAACATGACCCTATTGAGTTGTTTAACTGTGAATCAGACGGAAAAAGTTGGAAAGGATATCTCCAGTTTTTAGCAGAGGAGAGGATTGAGTTAGCTTATTTGAGTCTGAGTGGAAGTGTAGTAGCTCTCGCCTCTCGGAGAGTGCGACTTGAACTGATCATCTCTCAGCTTAGCAAGGAGTAAATTGAAGCATTGGTAATGGCGATTTCGCCTACTTTCACCTCGATCTGTTGTTTTCTGCTCCTCCTCGCACCAGCGCACTGCAAGACTGTCAAGAGAGATGGTAATTGAAACTCCTTATTTAGATCTGAGTTATCTAATATCTTTTCCCAGATCCCAGATAGCTTAGCCTCTGTTCGAAACACTGTAGCATATTGTTTTGGTTTTCTCCCTTTTATTTTAGAGAGGGATAGAGAGAATATATGGAGAATGTAGGTTGCTGCTTTTTTGAGCATTTTTATTTTGAAGCATTGAGCAATCACATGTTTAGATTGGGCTTCTATAATGTATAGAGAATTGGATTATCATTTTCTCAAACTTCAGTAGAGATGAGAATCTAAGGTCACCTAGTAATTGCATCTACCAACTGATGGTTGAACAAACAAATTACTAAAATGAGAATTGGTCAGTATGAATATGCTTCTTCTGTTGCTTTTGTATGTAGTGAAAGCATTGAATGAGATAAAGGCATCACTGGGATGGAGAGTGGTGTATGCATGGGTGGGAGATGACCCATGTGGAGACGGTGACCTGCCCCCTTGGTCAGGTGTCACCTGCTCTCAACAGGGTGATTACAGAGTTGTCACAGAGCTGTAAGTCAGTCAATTTAACTTCTTTTTTTTTTTTTGAAAGAAGACAGTTAATTTAGTTAATCGTCATTTTTGTCTTTGTGGCAAATAGTGACCAGGAACAATTTTGTGTTGCAAATCTGCAATATAATCGGCAGGGAACCGATATTTGGTAGTTGTCCTACATTATCATGCTGAAATCAGCAGCACCCTCTTCCCATTTATTATTCTCTTTGCCTGTCATATGCCTTTGTTGCAAGAAAGAGTATGGGACTGTTGGTCCATCTTCGTTTTGGTACACAAATGTTTCTTATTTTGAAGGCAAATAATTTGAGATTTACAGTGGTACATAGAAGTATTTCATGTTTTTCCCTAATGTTCTAGGAGTTCAATCAGTATTGTAAATTACATTAAAGCACTATCCTGAAAAAGTGAAACTTGCATCACATGTTTCAGATAGTTTGTTTATCACTTTAACATGCCTTTAATTTCAACTGCAGAGAAGTTTATGCCGTATCAATAGTGGGCCCTTTTCCAACTGCTGTCACAAATCTACTTGATTTGACTAAACTGTAAGAATTACTTGTGTTTTATCTCTCAGCTTATATTATTAAAAGAGTAATGTTTGCACTAGTTTTAGGAATCTTTTGCAATATGTGCTAAATCTGCTTGGCTAAATAACTGCCTAATATTATGATAGTTAACAATATTTCTCATGCCGCTGTGCTTGCATTGTAGTACTTTCTCCTTATAGGAAATCTCCATTGGTACATAATTGTCATCATTGTTAACACATATTGTTAGGGTGGGGGTGTGGTAAGCAAACTAATGTCCTTTTTATATAATTGGCAGGGACCTTCACAATAACAAGTTGACAGGGCCCATACCACCTCAAATTGGCCGCTTGAAACATCTGAGAATATTGTAAGACATCAACAAAGTTTCTTTTGATCATCATTCTCCTTTCGTTGGTGACAAATTACCATTACTTGCATTCTTCTTGGTTCCGCCATTGTTGTCATAATCGTCAATAAATGCATCACTGCTTTTTAGGAACCTGAGATGGAACAAGCTTCAGGATGTAATTCCTCCAGAGATTGGTGAGCTAAAGAAACTGACACACCTGTAAGTTGCACTTCTTTCTTTTTATCATTTTTCTGAAGTATCCATCTTTTGGTGTGAGATTCTTATGGACATTTGTTCTATCAATTTTCTAGGTACCTGAGTTTTAACAATTTAAAAGGTGAAATCCCTGTCGAACTGGCAAATCTCCCAGAGTTGCGGTATTTGTACTTACATGAGAATCGTCTTACTGGACGAATTCCACCTGAATTGGGAAATCTAAAAAATCTGCGACACCTGTACTCTCTCTCTCGCTCTCTCTCTATTTTATATGCATACATGAAATGTAAGCATCCAGCTTTGTGCAGTTAACAACCAGTTTCTTTTGTTACGGCATGCCATTAGATTCTTGTGTTATATTCCTTGGTCTCTTGCTCTTTTTTGCCAAAAGGTCTTATAATTTGAACTTTGCACAGTGATGTTGGCAACAACCGCTTAACTGGAACCCTGCGGGATTACATCCGCAATGGAGATGGTTTTTCTTCACTTCGGAACTTGTAAGTTAATGGTTATCCTATCTTTGATTTAATTACTAGATTGGAGAGTTTTTCTTATTCGTGGATTTTGGCTTCAGATACTTAAATAATAACGAGCTTAGTGGAGGATTGCCAGAACAGCTTGCCAATTTGACCAATCTGGAAATACTGTAAGTAAATTTCTTTATATACTTAGTTACTTCAGAAAATTAGATTTTCATTTCCCTTTTTTCTAATGATATCATGATCATGAACTTGTGTCAGGCTGAAATTAATACTGATCAATCTGTGAAAAATTTAACCAATTTAAATTGCTTTTAGTAGCCTGGTTCATATTCAGGAATCTTGCAAATCAGACCCCTACTCATTTCATTCAATGATATGTGAAAGTCATTTTTTTGTTTAACAGGTATCTGTCATACAACAAAATGATCGGAGCAGTTCCTCCAAAGCTTGCTCAAATACCCAGATTAACATATCTGTTAGTTTCATTATATATATATGAGTTATTTTGAAATCTCCACGAAAATTCTTTCTCCATAGCCTCATAGTTTTATTTTTAATTTTGTCGATTTTCTAGTTACTTGGACCACAATTCATTTATTGGACGGGTTGCTGATGGTTTCTACAAGCATCCTTTCTTGAAAGAGCTGTAAGCATTATAGATTCAAGATATATTTACTTTTATTTAATCTAACACAACTCTGCCTATGTCGGCTAAAGGTTAATTTTTTTTGTCATAGATATATTGAAGGCAACCAATTCAGGCCTGGAACAAAGTCAAAGGGTACACATAAGGTGCTTGAATTGACTGACACAGAATTTTTGTTCTAGAGAGCTTGTCATAAAATGGTAGTTCTGTTATATATGATAGTTGTTATTTTTTTCCTTTTTGTCAAACAAAAAAAAAAAAATGAAGCTATGAAACACCTTAAGGTGACAATTGTAGGAAGAAAACTATATCTTTAATATAAATTAATATATAATTCAAGGGGTACTTATAATCTGTGACCATATTTGAGAGAATATTAATTTAAAAGGTTAAGTATTGTAGATTTGTACTTGACAGTTAGCAGGAACTTTATTAATTTACTGGGGATAAATGACATATGAGCATTGCTCATCATGTGTATACAGTTAGCAGGAACTTTTTCAAAATATGTTGCTATTGTTGGGTATCATGCTGAAGAAACTGGAGCGATTGGAAGATTTGCTAAATTCATGATAGAAGCATAGAGAATTAAATATTGCAAAACGGCAACATTTAAACATTAGTTATGCATAATCTTTAATACTATATGGCTGAATATTCATTGTAAACTATTAATAAATCACATTACAAAAGTTCACACATTACAGTTTATTACAGATTAATCAACATAGCTAAACTATGTATGAATTTAAACTATGAGATACCAAGTTTAAATATGAATTCATGCTTCAATTTATGTCTGAATTCATAGAAATGAATGCTAGACGTACGATTTTGCAACCCTCAGTTCTCTTCAAACATATAATTAATAGAAACGAACGCCTTTATATATTAAAGTTAATTACTACTGGAATATCATTATAACATAATAAAGATAAACTTGGCAATTAAAATCATTTATTGAATACATATAGCAGCATCATAAACCATTAAAACTGTTGTTGAACACAGCTAATCGTGCTATGTATTAATAGGAATTAAGAGCTCACTGTGTGAATTGCAAACTAGTCAAAACATAAAAGAGGATCCAATTACACCTTTTTTGGTGACACACTTTGACACCTACCATTTTCAAAATCCAAATAGTCGATTCAAACCGTTCAACATGATGGATATATTAAAATGTGCTTGGAGATCAAATTTTACATTTTTTTGAATTTTTTTGCTATTTATTAAGATGGTTACAAAAATCATTGTTTTTAGACCATTGAAAAACAGCGATTTTGTAATCATATTAATAAATAGTAAAAAAATTCAAAAAAATGTAAAATTTGATCTCCAAGCACATTTTAATATATCTATCATGTTGAACGGTTCGGATCGACTGTTTGGATTTTGAAATCGCAAAATTGACCTATATAAAAAACGGTATCATGATGTGTCACCAAAAAAGATGTAATTGGATCCCTCATCTATATATATGTATGACTATATATAGTCATATGTAAGAAAATTGGGAAATATATATAGTATATATGATCAAATTAAGGTAATTACTTCTAGTACGTCAACTTATATACGAAATTAGTAGTCATGTTGATTAGCTTAATTATAACAAATAACTCATTAAGATCATACTAAAAATTAAAAATTTCCATTTTTTAATTTAATTGTATGAAACTATTCGGGTTTCTAGAATTACGGGATTTTGTAATTTGTGTTTCTATTTTGCAGTAAATCCGGTGATTTTCCGAAATTTTTGTTTGCGAAACTCGTAAAAGTAATAGATGATGCTGGTTTCAGAGAACAACCTTCACAGCAAGAAAATACAACCTAGAGATAGAAATAAGAAGCAAAAGGTATATAAAAGCCATGGAGTTTTATTGAACACATAAGAAAACAAAGAAAGAAATAGAAAAATAAAAAGTAACCAAGAGACAATAAGATTGACAATCAGAGGCATTTATTAATTATCTCACAGAAATTAACTATAAACACTTAACTCTTGAGACAACATCCTTCAACAACTCACAGATGATTTCGCATTGCTCGGTTCAGCAGCCTCAACAACACCTCCTCCTCCTCACTATTTTACACGCATAATAGCGTGTAAATTGCAATGCAACACCCTACATTACATATATAAGAAACGATGGATTTGCATATATATATATATACACACACACACAAGTGTGCTTGTGTGTTCACTAAACTCAGGTTCTTCTATTAATATATAATATATAATTATATATAAAAGAAGTAAAAGAATGTATGTACATTGGCATCAGCAATTCTGGAAAGGTGTTGGTTAAGTGTGTAAGTTCAGACGAGGCGGTATTCATGCATGGTCCAAGTTGCTCGTGGTCGGTTTGCAGTACGTTGGCCCCCGGTGCACTCAAAAGTATAGGTCCTCTTCATTGCAATTACATCACGAGCGTCTGGGGATAGAATTGGTTCTTCCCCTCGCTCTCTCCACACACCAGCGACACACACTCTCTTCATCCTCATTCCCCGCTGCATCATTTCTGGTTCTTCGCGGGTGTAGAAGAACTTCACGTCTTCATGATCATCCCCTGCCAAAAGATAAATGCAAGAAAAACTAGTTTAGAACATTGCTATTAATTTGTAAAGATGTATATAAAGTATAGAAATTAACCTGGCAAGTTCCAAGGGTCGAATTGCGCAATTTGTATCTCAGGCATCAGTAACGACTCTGGGAGAGGTAACATCGGCAAAGACAGTACCTTCTTAGAAAGATAGAGAAGGACTATCTCTTCATCCGAGGGGACAAATCGGAACCCAGTAGGAAGAGGGAAATGTTGGCCACCATTTTTAAGGGATAGCTAGCTTGTTAATTGCCAGAAAGGGATACCTCTTTATAGGACAAGGAAAGTGGCCAGGTTTTATTTAATTAATTAATGATTATTGTGGAGAAATACATTACAAAATCCCATAATCTTTAAATGTATATGAATGAATTTATTGTTAGATACACTAACTCACTACTCATAAACAATAAGAACATATATATCACTAAATCTATCGTTATTGTCGAGAAATATATATATATATATATATATATATATATATTGCAAAATGACAAACTCTGTTTTAATTTTCCACAATCAACAATGTTATATTGTTATATGAATGAATTTATTGCAAGATTTAAGTGCATCACTTGCTCACTATACTCATAAACAGTAAGTGCGTATCACTTGCTCCATCGTTAATTATTGTGGAGAGATATATATACTGCAAAATGACAAACATTGTGGTTCATTTTCCATAATTTTTAAATGTATATGATAATATGAATGAATTCATACTACCAAACTATATCTATCTTTATTGTGGAGAGATATACTATACTGCAAAATGACAAACACTGTCGTTAATTTTCCATAATTTTTAAATGTATATGAATGAATTTATTGCAAGATTCAAGTATGTCACTAACTCACTACTCATACACATTAATTAACTTTAGCTTTTATTGTAGATTCACAAGTGCTCACATAACTAAAGAAAATGACTAAGCTACTGAGCAGAATTAATGAGCAGAAAAAGGATTAATTTTAAAAATATTCTTGTATTTCCATATATATTTTTTTCAGAAAAAATCATAAATATATACTTAATATTCAAAAAAATTATAAACTTATGTCTCATCCTTATTTTTTTTTTCAAAATATGCTTCTGTACTATACTTTTGTTATAAAATATTATAAGACTGTACTTATATTGAAATTAATTATAATACTATACATTGCCCTAAAATTTTGTATCTCTATACTGTAAATCTTGACTCCACTTCTAGATATACTTCCAGAATAGGAAGATCATAGTAAATTTTTATTTTTTACAGATTTCAGGCAATAGCTTAAAATCATGACAAAGCTACAATCCTTGCATGTGCTGTGTGATGTGCAAAAAAATATATTTATTTGACCAACTATCATGTTATATTATAGACATGATTTATATTGTCCATTTGTCATGTTTAATTAATAATATGATGGCTTTTTGTGAATTTTTCACCGTACATTAAGTGAATTGATATTTCAACGGTTTGAAATTAATAGTCCTTGATGCATCAACAAATAATATCTAATTTTAATTGCATAAAATTTAATTTTTAGGCTATGTATATTTCAATAACAAATCTATGGATTTACTTTTCAATCTTTAATTTTATTTGATTGTTTTATATATAAAAATCATTATCAAAGTTATCATAATAATCATTGTTAAGTGATCCCTCTTATTTAAATATTTTTTTGTTTCTTATATAATTTTCTAAAGTTAGACATTCACAAATCTACATACGGACTTAATTAACTATACATTGTAATGAGAGGCCACAACGGATGTCATTAGATCTTCTTCATCATCATATAATTAAAATTCTTTCAATTGATAAATAAGGCCTCAATTGGGCTCGTTATGGATTGTGTAGCTTTAGTCTGGATATTTGTTGCTCGATTATTGGGCCTTAATTCATGATCCGACGGACCAACAACCCATCATGTAATCTCCCGAAAAAAATTTAGTTACCGCCCAATAAATCAAAATTAATTAAACACCACTCAAACCAACAAAATTCAATTCATACCACCCATGCGCCCTCAGTTCGCACACCAAATTAGGTTGGTGTGCACACTAAGGAAAGACACTAATTTGGTGCGCGTACTGGGGAGGCGCACCAAGCCTCTTTTTTTTGTTATATTTTGGAATTCATTTTTTTTAATTTTAATGCTTAATATTATTTTGTCTTAATTTTGATAAAATTACAATGTACGTCATATATTATACGTATTTTCGTATGTCTGGCGTATTTTATTAGAATGATACGATAGATAATAAATGAAGAACATACGCTAAAAGTAGAATAAAAATAGAATATCAAAATATAAGTCTCTAATATCCAAATAATATCATAAAAGTCGAACATACGTAATAAAAGTTTGTCACAACATAATAACTAAATAACAGTCCGGAAAACATAACAACTAACGAAATAACAAGTAAAAAATCTCCAACTATTTGCTCGGTGGTGTGTAAGGCAACTTCTCTTTCCTTTGTCTCTTACCCCGCCCCTCCTCCAACCGCTCCAATTGCACCAGTGGTGTATACTCTGGTGATGGCTGTGGTGGGGCCTCCTCTGGGATCTCCTCGAAAAGTGTCTCCTCATATGGGCTTTGATTTGCCCCAGGATCGAAAATAACCTCATGTGTATCATTTGAAGTGTACACAGGTCGATATAGGACATCCTGCCGGATCACTGTTGCACTGTCCTGTGGGAGTGGCTCCTCTTGTGTGTAAAATGTAGGAGAGGAGTAATGCTGAGTGTATGCATCGTACTGAGAATCGCCCAAGTCAACTTCAAAGGGTGGCAGTGGCGTAGGCTCCTCATCATGTCCCCGCGGTATATCTCCCTGAAATAAATGGATAATTAGGTTTCACAATGTAGATGATATTAAAAGTTATTATAAAAATACACGTACCACTGTAAGACCAACTGCCTCAAATGCTGCCTCAGCAATTGCCACAGAGTGAATCTCTGAAAAATCCGACTCTGGGGTGCTTATCAGTTCCGCAGAATCCACATCATCGTAGTATTTCAAATCTTCATATTTTGGCAGATCTGACAACCTGAGGACCCTATCGAGCTGGTCCTTGTACCCGACGACAACGACCAGTGGTGCAGCCATACACAACCATTTCTTCCCGAACTTCTTCCAGCCTCTTGTGATTGCCAATCTTGCACTGATCAGTACTTGCTTGATGTTCATGAGTACATGCGAATAAACCATTAAAAATTAGTTCAAATTGCAATTCAGTTCTCATAATTTTTTGAAATAATAAAAGAAAACGAAAGTCTTACAATCTGTGCAGCCGGACCAGTGCTAGGAATAAAGCTGTACTCATCAGTAATCATGTCGCGTCGTATATGACACTACATTAAATTTCAAAATAAACAAAAAAATAACTAACCTATTTACTCAAATGAAAATTTAACTTATTTGCATGTAGTTATCAAATGTAAACTTACATATGAATTTGTGATCTTGTGGTTCTTGTACGGAAACAGCAAACGGGGCTAATACTCTCTTTCGTCATGTGTGGAAATATGGTAAAGGCTAGTTCCTTATCCAAATCTCCTTCATTGTACGGGAGACTAGTTTCTTTGATACCGCTTGTTAACACCATACTAAAAGAAAATTGTCAATTTTGTCAATTTTTGACACCATCGGTAAAAAATATATAAATTTCAAACAATACAGACCCAATTTGGTGCATTTCTAATCAATTTTGGTCTAAAATACTACAAATATGGTAAATTTATAATTGAGTAATTTTTGGACACCATCGGTAAAAAAATGGTACAATCTTGGATAATTTCAAATAATACAAGGCCAATTTGGTGCATTTCTAATCAATTTTGGTCTACAATACTACAAATATGATGAATTTAAAATTTTGTAATTTTTGGACACCATCGGTAAAAAATGGTACAATCTTGGGTAATTTCAAACAATACAAGCCTAATTTGCATTTCTAATCAATTTTGGTCTAAAATACTACAAATATAGTAAATTTAAAATATTACTAATTTTGGACTCCATTCAAACTATTTAATATAATTATGATTTATTTTGGACTCCATTCGAACTATTTTGGACACATATATACCTAAGTAACTAATTTAAAAACTATAAAATAAAGTAATTAATTAAAAAAATTACCTTTTACTGGAGGGTGGTGTGCGCTGCCTCGTTTGAGCACCAAATTTGGTGTGCGCCTCACTTTATAGTTCCAAAGGCTTAGTGCGCTTCCCTAGTATACGCACCAAATTGGTGCTCTCACCCAGTGTGCGCACCAGCACAATTTGGTTCACGGACTGAGGTTGCGTGGGTGATATGAATTGAATTTTGTTGGTTTGATTGGTGTTTAATTAATTTGAATTTAATGGGTGGTAACTAAAACAAAAATTTCGGTGTAATCTCCGTTGGAAATTGTAACAAATTTAATATATTTCATCAAAACAGATATCAGATTAATCTATTACACAACAGTAGCTTGGTTGTAATCCACAAAAGATCAAACAAGGAATCCAGCTGTATCTTGGAGATGTACATCTTTTTAATTCAAATGGAATCTCCTTGGGGAGCGTGATCAACTGGATACCGGAGGGGAAATTATGATTTTCTGTATTGTTACATTTAGAGATTTTTGTGTAGCGTATATCACTGAGGTCAGATATTATATGGAATTGTTTTGAAATAGATATCGGACTAAATTATAAAAGAAAAAAAATCAAATTGAACAAAATTATGAAAAAAAATGAAATAGACATGCAGTTCTTTATTTGAACTTAATTTGATTAAACCAAATTAGCGTGAAAATTCAAATTATTTATTAGTTTTTTTTATTAGTTATTACTTATTAGTATCAGTAACCAAAGGTTCAAATAGCGTTATCGCGTCATAGCGGAACAGCTAAAAAAATAGCACTATGTCCAAATAGAGCCGCTATAGCGCCAATAGCGCCATAGTTTTCGAATCGAGATCCAGTGAAGTAACCCAAATGTTGGGTTTTGAATCGAGACTGTCCGATTTGAATCTGTCGCGCGAGATTCGAAGTGGAGCGCACACATCCCGAGCAACGAATTCGAATCTCGAGATGATGTCGATCGACGGATTTGAATTGGACGGTCTCGATCGAAAACCCAAAAATTGGGTTACTTTAGGGGATCCGGATCCGCAATATCGCGCTATTTAGAACCTTGTCAGTAACACAAACATACACTTGACATCTTATTTATTGATATGTGAATATTATAATTTTTTTATTAAAGTGAATCTTATATTGTTAATTTTATTAATATCATAATATATTAGATATTTAATTGTTCAAACCGAAATGTAATTAAAAAAAATGAACTCTATGATTTTTCAATTAAATTCAACGAAACAAATTAAATAACCGAACTATTTTAATCAAAATATATTTAATTTGCTTAAAATCAAATCAATCATACCATTTGAACGCTACCAGTAATGTTCACGTCTTGAAGGTATTAAAAGTCTTGAAGGTATTAAATGATGGTACAAATTCTATATGAGATAGAAAGATGAAACCTTAACGTGTCAATTTTGTGCGGTAGAGAACGAGAACTCATGACATACCTCATTATTTTATAATTGAGTGAGGCTACGCTACTGTGCATAGCACGGATTGGTCCGTGCTACGGCTCAATATTTGAGTTTTCAAAATTCTAACGGTCGATCCGAACCGTTTAACATGATTATAAAATGAATATGTACTTTCAAACCAAATTTTATATTTTTCAAATTTTTTACTATTTTTTTAGATAGGTAGAAAATCACTTGATCTGAAAATTCTGGACCATCCAAAAACAGTTATTTTCTACCTATCTAAAAAAATATTAAAAAAAATCGGAAAAATGTAAAATTTGATTTGCAAGTACATATTCATTTTATAATCATGTTGAACGGTTCGGATCAACCGTTAAGATTTTGAAAACTCAAATATTGGGCCGTAGCATGGACCAATCAGTGCTATGCATAGTACCGTAGCCTCACTCTTTATAATTTTATATGAGATAGAAAGATGAAAACTTAACGTGTCAATTTTTATTTAATTATCTATAAATAATTTTTATTCGGATTTTGATTCACACTTTTTCTCGGTACTACCTCCTCGAGCGGAGAGGAGAATGAGAGAGAGGGAAGGACCCGGATTCGACCGGAGCTAAGAGTGCGGTATTGTCGGAGCTCGAAGTGTAGAGTCCCATCTTGATCGAAGCGCGACGGTGAGTATATCCGGTCGTCGTCGAAGTGCGATGGCGGTCGAAGAATCAGATCCGGTCGTGGAGCGAGAGGGAGGGATCAGAGCCGAGTGGAGCCGAGAGTGCGGTATCATCGGAGCTCGGAGCGTAGAGTTTTCATCTTGATCGGAGTGCGACGATGAGTAGATCCGATCATCGTCGGAGCGCGGCAGCGGTCGAAGAAGCGGATCCGGTCGTAAAGCGAGATGGAGATTAAATTTTAGAATTGAGTATGAATGTAAATATTTACTTTTATGTTATATGAAAAGATAGAATCTAGAATTTTGTAAATAACTTTTTTTTATCAATATTTGTTAGTGGTAATTTTAACTACTAACCATAAACAAAAAATAAAATAAACCATTGATTTTGTGCTTCAATCATGTTTCATATCCTTATTTTTATTTTTAAAATGTGCTTGGAGACTAAATTTAATATATTTTGAATTTTTTTTATTAATTTTTAGATAGGTACAAAATCACTGTATTGGATGGCCAAAATCATATGAAAACAATAATTTTGTACCCATCTAAAAAATAGTAAGAAAACTCCAAAAAATATATAATTTAGTCTCCAAGCACATTTTAACATGAAGATAATGTTGAGCGTTTCGGATTGATTGTTCGAAATTTGAAAACAGAGATAAGGATGTGGAGTATGATTGTAGCACAAAACAAATTTTGCATTTTAACCCTGCTTTTCAATAAATTATATTTTGCAGGGTTCTAAATAGCGTGCTATAGCGCCGTTATAGCATTTTCAGACCATAAAAGCTATGGCGCTATAGCACGCTATAGCGGCACAAGATGGCAATAGCGTCGTGTTTTAGCCGTTTCGTTATAACGCGATAAACGCTATTTAAATCTTTGATATTTTGAAATGAATATAAATAATTTACCATTATTACAGAGCAAATTAATTTGGTCTCCAAAAGTATGATACCCAACTCCTAATCATCTTACCAAACATCACAACATGGAGTTCTCGAGAGAAATACACCAACAAGGGAAGCGCAGCAAATGGGAAAGAGGAGGAAAGGAACAAGAGTAGAACTAGGATGTTCCTAAGCTCACCAAGCTCTTCGTGAGCTCGACTCTAAAACCTATTGAATTGACTTCAAACGACATTTTCAAACCGTTAGATATTCAATCTATATTAAAATGTGCTTGGAGACCAAATTTTTCGTTTTTTGAAATTTTTTTACTATTTATTAAGATGGTTTGAAAACCGCTGTTTTTATTAAAATTCTGCACCATTGGAAAACAGCGATTTTCAAACCATCTTAATAAATAGTAAAAAAATTCCAAAAATGTAAAATTTGGTCTCCAAGCACATTTTAATATAGATTGAACATCTAACGGTTTGAAAATGTCGTTTGAAGTCGATTCGATAGGTTTTAGAGTCGCGCTCACGAAGGGCTTGGTGAGCTTAGGAGCACCCTAGTTCTACTCTAAGGAACAAAACATAAATTTATGAGATAAAGACTTAAAAACTAAAAGTTTGTAGGTATCTCTTTTCATCCCTTTCAAATATATCCGGCGCTCAAAAGTTTGTTTGTTTTTTTCTCTCCCTTCCTTGAATGATATATTTGACTTTGGAGTATTTTAATTCATGGTTTCTCTTGAAGATATCTTTAGTTGTCGCACGGTCCTTTTCTTATCTTTGGAGAAGTAGCTTTTTTTTTTTTTTTCTTTAATTGGATGTTTGGGTTTTCCTTTTATTTTGTATATGTCAAAGAAAGAAACGTAGCGTGGCAACCTATTATTTTGTTTCATTGGTTAAAAAGTATATGTAGGCAAGTCTTTGATTAAACAACCTTAGTTTTCTATTCTTAAACAAAGAATTTTAGTTTTTTTTTTAATTTGAGCAGTTGGCACATTATTTCTTTTTCTTTTTTCTTGCTATTTTTAAGTTGGTTCATGAACTTAGGTAATACCATTTTGGCTAATCCAAGTCATCCCCATCATTTGAACTTTTTGCCGTCTTAAAGAGAAAAAAGCTTGAAGGATAGCAATTTGTAGAACTTTTATTGTGTTCTAATTATTTTCTCTTTTTTTGAGAAAAAAAAATAATTAGAACACACCAAAAGTTCTAGAAATTGCCTCATCTTTTTAAGGTGAGGCAAATGTTACCATGCATGGTACAAATTGATATGTACTATATATATCAATACTTTTTTAATTTTTAGTTCAAATAATCCATCTGAATCATTCAAAATAATTTTCATATGAAAATGTACTTGTAAACTAAATATTTTATTTTTTTAGAATATTCTGTACTATTTTTAGATAGATAGAAAATTATTACTTGTGAATAATCTATAATTTTTTAGATTCAGTTATTTTTCTACTTATCTAAAAAAGTTATATATATATATATAGAGAGAGAGAGAGAGTTGGGCTACGGATTAACTCTATATATATATATGGAGATCAACTTGAACGTTCGGATCGACAATTTGAACTTTGAAATTGAAGATATCGACGTGAAGTAAAACACTCACTTTACTTCGCGAAGTACCGTAGCTTAACTCTATATATATATATATATATATATATATATATATATGTGATAGACTAATATGCTTTCGGTAGCACTTCGGCCGAAGTGCTACCGATTCAAAATCAGATTTTCAAAATCCAAACAGTCGATCCAAACCGTTCAAGTTGTTCTCCATATTAAAATCTGCTTGGAGATCAAATTTTACATTTTTTGGAATTTTTTTACTATTTATTAAGCCACTTTGAAAATTGCTGATCCGGGTGAACAATAAAAACAGTGCAACCAAATTCTGGACCACCAAATTTTATATATATAGAGCTGAGCTATGGTGAGTTGCGAAGGAAGATGTCATTTTTACTTCACGCTCATATTCTTATTTTGAAAATCTAAACAACCGATCCGAACCGCTCAACATGATCTCCATATTGAAATGTGTTTGGAGACCAAATTTTACATTTTTTTGAATTTTTTTACTATTTATTAAGTCACTTTGAAAATCGCTGATTGAATGGTCTAGAAGTTTTTACTGTTTTTTACTGTTTACTCAAATCAGCGATTTTCAAAGTGGCTTAATAAATAGTAAAAAAATCCAAAAAATGTAAAATTTGGTCTCCAAGCACATTTCAATATGGAGATCATGTTGAGCAGTTCGGATCGATGGTTTGGATTTTCAAAATGGGATATGAGCGTGATTCACAACTCACCATAGTCTATATATATATATAGAGAGAGAGAGTGGCTAAGCTACAAACGTTTGCACCAAGGCTTTGGTGCAAACGAATGGTTTTCGGATTTTCAAAGTTCAAACGGTCGATCCAAACCGTTAGATATTTAATCTATATTAAAATCTGCTTGGAGACCAAATTTTACATTTTTTTTGGAATTTTTTTGCTATTTATTAAGCCACTTTGAAAATTGCTGATCGCATGGTCCAGAATTTGATTGCACTGTTTTTACTGTTCACCCGGATCAGCAACTTTCAAAGTGGCTTAATAAATAGCAAAAAAATTCCAAAAAATGTAAAATTTGGTCTCCAAGCACATTTTAATATGGATTAAATATCTAACGGTTTGGATCGACCGTTTGAACTTTAAAAGTCGGAGAACCAAATCGTTTGCACCAAGGACTTGGTGCAAACGTTTTGAGCTTAGCCACACTCTCTCTCTCTCTATATATATATATTAAGTAAACAAAAACATTCATATGGAGTGATCATGTTAATGCCTACGGGCTTTCACTTAAAAAAAAAGAGAGAAATCATGTTAAATAGTTTAAATAATCTGTTTGAATTTTAAAATCTAAACTATTGATTCATAGTACATAGTCTCATTCTTCTTTTGACGTCATTTTAATAAATGCCAATGCTCAAACAATTACATTTACATGGGACAATGCATTACTACAATAAAATATATCATTTATTAAAAGTTTAAAAATATCCCCTTTTCTTAAATCAAACATACAGAGGCTTCAGTCTTATAATAGTGTTTTTTAAGAGAAAAAAAAGGGGTCTATATTTAGTCCCTAAAATTTGCAATTTTTTGTTGGTGTTTTGTGTCTGTTTCCTCAAGACTGAACAGCATGCTATGTCTAAGTTTTATTTAAGTCACAAAACCATAAACAAAAAAGGGATTTTTTATCGTATATAGTGAATCAGATACACTTGATTGAGGTAGGTATCCTGCTCTTCTTGTTTTTGTTCCAATTATAATATCTTCCTTTGATACTTTTCAAGTGATTTAGACAAGGCGAGTAGGTATCTTTCCTTGATTCAGATTCCCATTTACTATTCTTCTCACACAAAAAAAAAAAAAAAAAAAAATATATATATATATATATATATACTCTGAAGTCTGAACAACAACTAGCACGTTAGTTATTGAGGGACCATGACAGCTTTGAATTTTATAGTTGTACCATTTATTTTTCCCAATCAAATGAATAAATATTGTCTTTTGCAAATAAGAGTCCTTTTCAGCGTGGTGTGTTAGTCAACTACTAGTGCCGTAGTGGAACATTAATGTATAATTTTCAACATTTTCTTCTAATCATTCAGAGAGGGTGCATCTTCTTTCTTTTTGATGATTTCATTTGGCACGTGTACTTTTTAAAAAAATTTAGGGATGTTTTTCTTTACAGATTGATTTAAAAAATACAACTTTTCATTTTTCATATTTAACAAAAAAAAAACTAAAGATATAATTTGCAAAAGGAAAGAAATACAAAAAAAAATGGAAGGAGAAAAAAAGGATAAAATACATCTCTACACAAAGTCACCTCAAAACCACCCTTGAGTAATAATTAATTAATATTAGTATTTTTTTTTTTCTTGAGTTAGCATTAGAGTCAACGATTTGTCTCTTTTTACAAGAAGAGATCCATTCCTTATTAACAAAATCGTTACTCCAATCTGAAGAAAATAAATTAATTGATTAGTTGTGTGGCAAAGAAAATATTTGGTAATCAGTAGGGGATAAAAAATTGTGTTGCAGTTGTAATTTCTATTATTCTATGCACGTGAAGCAGCTTCCATAATTTAAGTATTATGGTTTTTCTCATTTTGCTTTGATTTTTGAAAAGAGTTGGTATATCCAGCTGGGTTGTTTGATTTCTGAGATTCTTCAAAAGTCACCTTATTACATCTTAATTCATTCCTCCTCTCATTGGCTGCATCTACTATATATGTTATTTCAGAATCTCTCTCTCTCTCTCTCTCTCTCTCTGTGACCCACACAAAAATTACACCTGCACAAGCACAAAATAAACATCCATCAGTGAAGTGAAGGCAAGGAAGATGTATCTTGTAGAAGACAAAGGAGGTGCCATAGCGCTCATGATGGCGTCGCTTCTCTTTCTGGGGACGTGGCCGGCGGTTATGACACTGCTAGAGAGACGCGGTCGTCTACCGCAGCACACTTATCTCGACTACTCGATCACCAATTTGCTTGCGGCTGTGCTCATAGCCCTTACCTTCGGCCAGCTCGGTGATAGTAAACCCGGCAAGCCCAATTTCTTTACCCAACTCTCTCAGGTTCAATTTTTCAACTTTTCAATTCTTTAATTTATTTTTTTGTTTCCCCTTCTGTTTCTTTCCTTGTTCTTTTTATGGGAAAGTCATACAGGTTACCATCTGTATTATTCTCAAGTTTCAACACTTATCAGTAAAGTGGGGACAATAATAAAATAAACAAATTATAATTTCTCTGATACTGGTTTCATTTAATTGAAACATTGGTTCTCCAGAGCACTTAATATAAAAATAAATCTCATACATGTACCGATCGATGATCATCATCTGGTTTATAATGATCTAATTTATTTCATTAACAATTATTCAAGGACAACTGGCCTTCGGTGCTATTTGCGATGGCAGGTGGTATTGTTCTAAGCCTTGGCAATCTCGCAACTCAGTATGCCTGGGCGTATATTGGCCTGTCAGTAACTGAAATTATCAGCTCAAGCATGTGTGTTGTTATTGGTATGAATGATATTTTTACTATGTTTTATTGTACCTACAATAGGATTCATTTTTTCTGTTTTCTATCAGAAAAATTCTTAACATCTTTTGTATAATTTTACATACTTTTCACTGCATTTAACCCAAAGGCTACCCGTAACAAAGCAATTACTTGAATGACCAAATTGCCTTACCATCTCATCTCATATTAGCAGTTCAGTACACACAAATTTGAACCAAATAGCATAATATGATTTTTAGTTACATCAAATTCAACTTCATGAAGATTGTTCGAAAGGGACAAAATTTTGCACAGATAATGGAAATTTTCTTTTACTCACTCCAATATAACGATCGAGTATGAGTATCATACCAGCTTGAATTTTTGTATACCTTTTTTTTTTTTTTTTTTTTGAGAAAGTTGAAACCTCAAAACTAAATCAAAAGGAACTGAATTAGCTGACACTCAACAAACTATTACCTTATCTTGACCGAACCTAAACCTAAGCAACTCATTACCGAAACCAACTTGAGCCAAAAACCAAAATCCAAATTAGACTCGAAAGAATACTTTTCTGAACATAATGTACAATTTTCTATCCTTTATGACCAAAGTGAAAACTTCTGTGATTTAGAGTAAAATCTGTCCCTGTCAAATTTGCAGGTACAACAATGAACTATTTTCTAGATGGCAGAATTAACAGAGCTGAAATTCTTTTTCCCGGAGTTGGATGTTTTTTGGTTGCTGCTTGTCTCGGGTCGGCAGTCCACTCTTCAAATGCAGAAGATAATAAAAAGAAACTAGCAGAATCAGCAAACAACTACAAGATCAACTAGTAAGCAAATTTTTATTATTCATTATGTAGCAATATAACTAACTTTTAGCACTGGTATGTTCGAACTGGCATCAGATCCATTTTTGGTAAAAAAAATTAATTGTTCTACGTGCTTGTTTTTTTGTTCCTTCTTTGTATGAGTGGGGACACCCAGTAAAATAATATGTTTAAACACAAAAGGAATAATAAAATGGGATCATACTAACATTAGACATCCAAATAAAATTGCAATATTTTGGTAAAAGGTACCAATGAAACGGAACCACTGATACCTGTACTAGAATACATGTATTGGGAACTACCAGAACAAAATGCCATATAGTCAGATATTACCTAGAAAAGTATCATAATTTCGACCAAAAAAAAGGCACAGCACCCACAGTACCCATAGAGTGTGATTTACATTATTCCAGTCTACTTGGATTTCTAATTCACTTTGTAACCTGTCATTATTTTATTATCTACAATGTAACACTGTTTTAACATATCTATCTGTTTTACTTTCTTATTTTGGGGCCAACTGAAGTGAAGCGAATGGGTCAAATGTAGAAAATGGTACATCTGAACTAATAATATTTATGACATCTAAAACCAAACCATTATCATTGCATCAAAACTGATTGTTTTTTCAAATAAATTTTCTCCAGGAGACTTGGAAAACGGCCCTGGCAAAGCAAAACCAGGGACAGCAGAGTTCCTTGTACAACTTGAGAAACAACGATCAATTAAGGTTTTCATTATGAATTATTGTTAAAAATTACAAGTGATTTAGTCCATAGTTGAAATTTTAGGGGTAATTCTATGATTCTTTTACTGATTTTGGTACCGCAATTTTCCTGATTTATAGTAACTTTATTTTAATGCATCTATTTAATTGGAAAATTCACACAAAGGCATCAGCATCAGTTGCATTCTGGTTCTGAGAACATTTAATAGTAAAACATTCCTTCACCGACAGAAGAATTACTAAGTTCAACTACAATTAAGTGAACTGTCTTGTAGTTTGTCCATGTATGTGGTGAATGAGTGACAAACCATGGAAGTATATATTGCAAGCATCATATAATGTATTTGTGTACTAAATCATTCATATGGTTTAACAGGTATTTGGAAAGAACATGTTTCTCGGCCTCGTCATCGTATTCTTTGCTGGTGTTTGTTTCTCTCTCTTTTCTCCAGCATTCAACCTAGCCACAAACGACCAATGGAACACATTGAAAGACGGTGTGCCGCATCTGGTAGTCTACACAGCATTCTTTTATTTCTCAATTTCATGCTTTGTAATTGGAATCGGGTTGAATTTGTGGTTTCTATACCACCCCGTTCTCGGGTTGGAGAAGTCAACTTTTGGGGCTTATTTGAATGACTGGAATGGAAGGCAGTGGGCCATGCTCGCTGGACTTTTGTGTGGGTTTGGAAATGGATTTCAGTTCATGGGGGGTCAAGCTGCTGGTTATGCTGCTGCTGATGCTGTGCAGGTTAGTTTTAAAGTACATCCTTATTAGGTTCTAAAGGCAACAGTTTTCTCATGTTTTTGAGGTCTAATTTTTTTATATTAGAGGGGTATTTGGGATACTTTTTCGGGTAATTCCCTTCCCTTAATTGTGATTACCTTCTAGCTTCTAATTTACTGCTTGTTGTGACCTTATTTGTAGGCATTACCATTAGTTAGCACATTTTGGGGCGTATTACTCTTCGGCGAGTACAGAAAATCATCAAAAAGGACCTATACATTGCTCTTCTTTATGCTTTCCATGTTTGTAGCTGCCGTTGCTGTTCTCATGGCTTCTGCTGGCCAAAGAAAGAATTAACTTTGGTTGTGTGTGTGTGTGTGTGTGTTTGCAGGCGTCTCCTTTAGAACTTCATTTGAATTGTTTTCTCTTCTTAATTATAGGAAAAGTTTAGGAGTAGTTAAACTGGAAAAGAATTTGCCTCATCAAAATGAAAGGTTGTCAAAATTATATATTGTTTTGACAACAAAAACAATTGTTGTCAATTAACTTGTAACATCATTGTTCATATTGGGAAATTAGTATTACTTGGTTCAAAGCTGCTACTCTGCTAGTATAACATCAAGTTTGCAGTTTTCTTTTGTTTAAGTTGTATTGTGCGGTTTGCTGTTTTATATTCTCTATATTTTTATTTATTTATATATGTTAGTCTGTTTGACTTGAGGGATATTCAATTGCAATATATATGTTCTGAAAGCCAATTGCTAAACCTTTACCAAGATGGTACCAGTAAATGACATATACTAAAAATAGTACCCAGAAGAATTAGGCTTAACATTTCCCTATTCATCAAGCTATTGCTGCGACTAACAGACAGAAATATAGACTTGGGAAAAATTTCACATCTGGGTAAAATTTATACCCTTATTAAATCCAGACATGCAGGGAAAGTTTCCTAAAATGCCCTTGACAACAATAATCCAAATTCACGTAACTATTGTCTGAACTTGGGTCCATATCACCTACTTTTCACACCTTCAATAATAATAGAGTTTATGTATGACTAGAGGAGTTTATCGGTTCAGTTTGATCCAAATCAAATTAAAATAGATAAATTAAAGTTTTATTCATTTTTCAAAAATTAAACTGAATCGAACTGGAATAAAATAAGAACGAATAAGAACTTAACCAAACAAACCGAAGTAAATTTCGATTTGTTCGGTTGAACCAAATAGAATATTAATCACAATATAAACATTTTTTTTTGTTAATTTTAAAAAAATAAAAGATGCATTTAAAATTTTGGTTTGGTTTGGTTTAACTGGTTTTAAACCGAACTAAGTAATATACATTATGTATGTTGTAATTTTTGAATTTCTTTTAAATGTTGGTTAGGGCGGGGATGAATTTAAAAATGTCAGTCGGTTCAATCTAAACGGTTTTAGAATTTCTAAACCGAATTGAACCGAACTATTAAATCGGTTTTAAAAATGAACTGAATCAACCCATTTAACTGGAAAAACCGAACTGTTTAAACCGAACTCTCTTAGTTCAGTTTAAAAACCAATTAAACCGAATTCGATGAACACCCTTATGTATAACTATCTGAATCCAATTGGGCAATTTATCCAATTTCTCTTTAATCTGGGCTGTTTAGAGAGTTCGGTTTAAAAACTGATTAAATTGGATCCAATGAACACCCTTATGTATAGCTATTTGAATTCAATTGAGCAATTTATCCAATTTCTCTTTAATCTGGGTTGTTTATTATAATTTTTTCATTACTCTACATCCAAAAATGTTACGAATTAGAACAAGAGATCAACCGTCAATGATAGCAACACGAAAGCTAACAGTTGCATAGAAACGATGTCATATAAAAGACGGAAACGAATCTGCTGAAATTCTCATTTGTGAACAGTGTTCCTGAAATTTCTGCTTTTCCAAATCCAGCCGTCGAGCTGTTTCGAGATGTGTGCACAGAAAAACCAGTTGTTTCGAGATGCGTGCATAAAAAAAGTTGGATGGCTGGATTCATAATTTCGGAAATTTCAGGAACACTGTTCACAAATGAGGGATTTCAACAGATTTCAATTCATAAAAGACCACATAAAATTAAGCAGGCCTGTTAGCTTGCTGAAAATTAAGCAGGCATGTTAGCTTGCTAAAATTAAGCAGGCCTGTTAGCTTGCTGAAATTTAGCTTCAATCAAACTCCTTTTAGGAATTTCAGGAACATTGTTCACGAATGAGGAATTTTAGCAGATTTCAATTCATAAAAGACCACAGAAAAACTCCTTTTGCGAGTAATATGGCAATCAAATTCCTCTTGCAGCTTCAATCTACTATTTTTTGGATTCACATGAACTAAATTTTTGTAGGAAGGACATGCATGTAGCAGTGGTAGAGTATCTTCACTTGTGTCTTGGAGATTTTGAATTCGAATCAGCCTCCTTGCAAAATACAAAGAAAAGTCTGTCTAAAAATTTCCTTTTCTAGACCCCACAATGTGCGGGAGTTTTCGGCATGCCATTTTAAGTTTTTTTAGACCGAAGGAGATAATAAATGCTATGATACTTGTTTTTGCCTATATATTTAGTAGTGAAGTAAAAAAAAATTGATGTTAGAGAGTCGAAAGGATGTTAAACATGATAATATATTTAAATTTGTTGATTTTAATGAGTACATTATTAATGAGCACTCACGAATAAATCGTCCATCTTATTATTTGTTGATTTTACAAACTTTATGAAACAAAAGAATTATGCTTGTATTATGCACGGAATTTTGAATTTTTTATTCGCTTTCTGAAAAATATAAATATTTTGATATATAGTTTATATCATGAAAAAACAAAGTATTTTTGAATTATATTTATATTATACTAGAGTCAAGAAATTAACTTTTAAGACTTTTCAGATTATTCTTAAATGTTGAATTTGTTATTATGAAAATAAGTTAGCTATTCACCGCAAGAAAGCAACCCAGATATGTGTTACTCTCCTACATCAGGCTATCATGAAGCAAACTATTATTGGATCTGACTCTGCTGTTTTTCTGAGAGAAAAGCAGAAATCTGCTTTTCCAGATCCAACCATTCAAATTCGTTGAAATTTGTGCATGAAAAAATTTCTTTATTGAGATACGCAAATGAAAAATTTTGAATGGTTGAATCCGGAAAAGCAGCAGAGTCCATTCCACTCTTATTAGGGAGTGCTTCTTAGTTGGGTAGAAAGGATGAATGGAGAACAGGGAGAAGGAGAGGAGAAATAGGGACTTCAACTTAGCTTCGAGCTGAAATTATAGAAAGTGAAAGAAGGTGAGGAGAGGTGAATGAAAAAATTCTTCTTCTTCTTTTCAATATTTATTTTCTTCCAATTTAAAAGAACAAAAAAATTAATTTATTCTTCATTTGATGATTTATGAATACAATGAAATATTTGGTGAGAAGCAGGAATGGAAAATCTCAACTGACATGTATACTAACTATCCTGACCCGGAAATGTCTAATTTGAGCTAATTATCTTCTAAAATCTGATTAAATCAGAAAAGAGCCCGAGGATATCTGACCCAAATCTAACTCAATCCGAACCCATAACCAAACCGTACCATAATAAAACCCGGGCTGAAAGGAAACCAAAATCCAATCTACCCGGAAAGATTAACTGATTCCGAACCAAGGCGCAACTTTACCAGTGATTAATGTTCGGTTTACAAAACTAAATCAGGTAGTGTGAAACTTTTAGCTGCTTGTCTCGGCTCATTGGTGCCCTCTTCAAATGCGGCACCTATGAAAAGAAATTGACACATTAAAAAATGATTTACAAGCTTAATACTTTTTGTGCCTATTATTAAATATAGAAACCAAACTAAATTCAAGGATTAAAACATGGTGCAGTAGAAAGCACGTATTTGATTAAACCTTTAAAACCTGAGAGGAAAAGACAAGATCCTCATTGAAATTTGTATCAGAGCTGTATGTGGGTCTAGGTTAAGTAAACAAATACACAGGGGAGGCCATAATTAACTTCCATCACATGCTAAAAAGCATTTTTTTAAATAATGTTTTACATAAACCAAACATCAAGATCCTAATCTCTTCCCAAAAATTAAAAAGGCATAAATAAGCAATGCCACTAGAATTATAGAATTAAAAAATGGTGTTGAAATCTTAAAAAACAAAGATTGTGATAAAGAACCGGTATTTTTGTTATGTTCTTGAGAAAGGAAATAAGGAAATGGTCAGGCAGTTTTTCACCTAAAATACTCAAAATTGTGTTTAATAAACTCTTTGCTCTAGCTAACGCTTTGAAGCCTTCTTTGCCTTTTGCCGTGATTGCTGTTTCAGCGCAGCATGCCCAGTTTCACTTAAATGGGAAAATAACTTGTTCCTGACAATTTGAAAGAGATCCAAGACCTAAATAAGCAATTGTAAATAAAATAATCACACCAATCCTGAACTGGCACAGTACCAAGGTAACAATTCTATAAAGTTTTATGTTTGTTTGGCCTCAACAGTTCATCTGATCTGACTGGTATGAACAATTCCCTTTTCCTTCATCAGGAAGGCCTAGGATCTCACATGCACCCAGGCTTCACTCCCTTTGTACATGCCATATCCCCTGCCCCTCTTAGAAAAAAAGAACTTTTTTCCGTCTGGTTGAAAAGCCTAGTAAATTAAAAGATTTGATGCAGAAAAAAACCCAAACAATCAAACAAGAAAGTGCCTAGAGGAACCAAAACAAAAGAGATACTGCTGCAGAGCACCCGATATAAGGAACTGCATGGGGCATTCTGTACCAGCACCAGTATAGTATAAAAGTGATAATAGTACCTTGATTCATAGCTTTCTCCACACATCTCACAGTAATTACTGGGAGACTCCGACTTTGCCTTGATGTCAAAAAAAAAAAATATTAGGTCATTTTGGATATAATAGCTCCACAAATCTTTAACTGTATTCATAATTCTGACTTCCTAGGCATAAGAAAAGTTCAGAAACTGTTTAATTTTGACCATATTTTCTTTTTTTTCCAAAACTAGGACAAGACAATTAGACAATTTCCTCGTACAGGGGTTGCATCATACCAGTAGCAGTACCTGTTCAATCCAAGTAACAATCACAAGTAAAGAAAAAAATTGTTACCTTTTGCTTCTCTTTATTTCCTGTATTTCCTTTCTCTCTCGTCCCTCCAATGCCATCTGCCCTCATTTCTTCATTCAAAGAACTACTTGCCTCATTGCCATTCTCATCATCTCCATTTTCTTTTTCCTTGCCAACACCATTTTCCTGTCTCTTACCTTTTCTATTCTTCCTCCCTTTTTTTTTACTCCTTCCGTCATCATTCTCTTCTTCTTCATCCAAACAACTGAAGCTATTGGAAGAAGGATTTTCTTTTTCACCTGATTGTGCAGAATTTTTCCTACCTCTCTGACCTGAAATCATTGATTGTAAAATGCTCTCTTCTGATACTTCTTCAGCTTGTTCACCGTCTATCTCTTCATTACGCATCTCCAAATTGTCCCCAAAATCCTCACTGAGCTCATCTATTGTCTCATCAATATCTCTCTCAGATGCAGACTCCTCTGGTGCCGGCTCATAGTCAAACCCCCCATTAACCTCCTCTCCAATCTTCTCCATTAAAATCTCATCTTCTACCTCCATCACTGACCTCAATTCACTAACCTTTTCTCTGTGTTTCTTTGACTGTTCATGGTTCTTCCATTGCTTGTCAGACTTGAACTTCTTATTACACGCAACACAATAGAACTCCTGTCCCCCTCCTTTCTTCTTCCTCTTATCAGACCCGAATTCCTCGTCATCAAACCCTAGATTTTCTTCAAATTCATCATTTTCTCCAATTCTAGACCACTCAGGCTCTTCATAAGCCTTTGCCTTCTCCAATTTCTTCCTCTCCTCTTCCTTTTTCTTCTCCATTGCCTCCATTTTCTTCCTCTCCTCTTCATTTTTCTTCTTGACCATCATGTCTACCACTCGCTTATCTCTTTTCTTCATAAATGCTGCTAAACCTCGAACCGAATCATTGTATTCTCTCCTCGCCTTCTTTCTTAATTTCTTATTTTCTTCTTCCATTAACCGTCGAGATCTTCGATTCGCACCAAAGCTTGGATCATACTCATCAACCCATGCAAAATCCAAAACTGTGCAAAACCCTAACCAATAGTTGTAAAAGGCGGTCACTTGCTGGTATGGGCTGTCTAAGTTGCCCATTAAAGGGGGTGGGGCAACCGAATCCGAACCCATACCCATTCGAGTCGCAAAGGCCACCTCCTGCGAGTAAATCTTGGTGAACAAATCTCCATACACCTTGTAGAACCCGCGACCTGTGTCAGTGAAACCCGAAAAAGCGGAGGTGGAGAAATAGCCGAACAGATTTAGGTCGAAGAAGGAAGAATTAGATTTGGAATTGGAGAGGTCGGAGAAGAGGATTTGGGAGCGGTGGGAGTCGTAATAGGCGCGCTCTTTGGGGTCGGAGAGGACCTCGTAGGCGTGTTGCAATTCCTGGAATAAGGCGGTGGAGTCGGATGAGGAGGAATTGGGATTAGCCTTGAGCTTGTCCGGGTGGAGCTGGAGAGCGAGGCGCCTGTAGGCGGAGCGGATATCGGACGGAGAGGCGTCCTGAGCGACGCCTAAAACCTCGTAGAGGCATCGCTTAGGATGATTCGCCATGGAGCGTTTGAAATTTTGGATGAGGTGGGATTAGGGTTTATTTGTACGAGTAGGGAGAAGAAGACGGAAAACGGCAAGGTCAGGTCTTCCCCAGTTGTTTTCTACGGAGAACCTTTTCCTTTTCCTTTTCCGGGAAAGAGGTTCTACCGGGCGAGACCAATGGTAGCAATTTTAATTGACGCAAGCGATGAGACAATTTAGTACCGTCCAACCCGCACCACCTAAACCGACCCGCCTCACGAACAATAACTTTAAATTATACGGACTCAATTTTATTTAACTTGCCAAAGATATATAAATTATGAGGTGCTGGGCTTAGCTAAGTCATGGTGTAAAACGACTTGGTGCTCCACGTCTCATTATTTTCATTTTGAAAATCCAAATGACCGATCCGAACCGCTCAAGTTGTTCTCCATATTGATATGTGCTTGGAGACCAAATTTTACATTTTTTGGAATTTTTTTACTATTTATTAAGCCACTTTGAAAATCACTGATCCGGCGGTCCAGAAATTTTTACTGTTTTTTACTGTTCATAAGGATTTTCAGATTTTCAAAGTGGCTTAATAAATAGTAAAAAAATTCCAAAAAATGTAAAATTTGGTCTCCAAGCACATTTCAATATGGAGAACATGTTGGAAGGTTCGAATCGACTATTTGAACTTTGAAAATGAAGATATGGCGTGGAGTACCAAGTCGTTTTACTCCATGGAGTAGCCTAGTCGGACTCAAATTATGAGTTAAAAAGATATATAGATATATTCCGTTCACACAATTTAATTAAGTTTGTGTGTGTGTGTGTGTGTGTGTGTAAACATATATATATATATATATATATATACATATATATATAGGGATGGACTATGGTGAGCTATGGAGTAAAACAAGTTTTTATTCCACGCCTCATTATTTCCATTTTGAAAATTCAAACAACCGATCCGAACCGTTCAACATGATCTCCATACTGAAATGTGCTTGGAGACCAAATTTTACATTTTTTAGAATTTTTTTACTATTTATTAAGCCACTTTGAAAATCGCTGATCCATTGATCCAGAATTTTTTACTGTTTTGCTATTGTTCACCCGAATCAGCGATTTTCAAAGTGGCTTAATAAATAGTAAAAAAATTCCAAAAAATGTAAAATTTGGTCTCCAAGCACATTTCAATATGGAGAACAACTTGAATGATTTGGGTCGGTTGTTTGGATTTTCAAGATGGAAATATGGCGTGAAGTACAAACTCGTTTTACTCCATAGCTCACCATAGCCCATCCGTATATATATATATATATATATATATATGAGTAAAGCTAAGGTGCTCTTAAGTGTACCGTACTCCTAAATGTAGGCCGTTGGATTTCTTTAAAAGTCGTGTAGATTCTTTAAAAGACGTGGTAGCACGACTTTTAAAGAAATCCAACGGCCTATATTTAGGAGTACGGTACACTTAAGAGCACCTTAGCTTTACTCTATATATATATATATATATATATAGGGTGAGCCATGGAGTAAAATACAATTGTCTGAAAACAACAATTTTGTAAAATACTTAATAAATAGTAAAAAAAAATAAAAAATATACAAAATTTGATCTCCAAGCATATTTTAGAATTCTTATCATATTGAACAGTTTGGATCGATTGTTTGAACTTTGAAAATAATGTTGTAAGTTGTTATAACAATAGAATATTGTAAGTAGATTCCTCTTATATATATATTAGAAACTCTAAATTAAAATCAAAATTATATTTGATAGGCTTCAAATAATGAATCTAAACATTCATTTTTAGAAAAACTCTTGTTAATCTAAACTATTAAAACCTATATATTAAAAACTTATATATTAAAAACCTATTCGGTAGGTTTTTGCGGCAAACGAGATTGAAATAGGCAGACAATTTGATTGGCTAGTTTACTCGTTGATGGCACACGAGTAAAAACTTGTAAAAACTCTAAATTAAAATCAACACAATTTTGATTTGTACATTTTTTTTTATAAAGGTTGGAGGTCAAAACACCCGACTAATTTAATACTTGTAATACAACAAAGAATTTCTCTCATTCAAAATTTCAAACCCATAATCTTTCACATAAAAATTATGTGTCTTTGCCACTGTAGCAAAAAACTAGTTCTCAATTATAATCTGTGCATTGATAAAGAAAAACAACTTGCGCGCAACTGATTTTGAACATCTCTATCCCGAATAAAAGAAATATAAATATATAAACCAAAAAACCACGTCGCCGCTAGAAGGAGGGCTCGAACCTCCGACCTTATGGTTAACAGCCATACGCTCTAACCAACTGAGCTATTCCAGCTTAGAATTTACATACAATAATTTATTATTTTAACATTATTTCTTCCGTCCATAAATAATTAGAATAAAGCCTGGTACGAGGGTAAGCTAATTTTTAGATGGTTTCAATTATTGTAATCGGCTACACAAGAAGTGTAAATAAAAACATTATACCCTTATTTTTGTGACAATGTTGTTAGAAGCTACCAAACCAAAAATGGAAACAAAAATAATAAAAATTACATCCATTGTCTCTCCTTACAGCCTTCTATATCTATCTCAAATTGCCCTAGCAAAATTTCATCCACAAAATTCCCTCATGTATTCGATCAACTAAATTCATTAAAGATAACACCTTGTCTCTAAAGACCTTCTCATTCCATTGCTTCCACACAAACCACATGGTTATGCTAAACCATACAATCCAACCTTTTTCATTTTGACTTCCAGCTGCCATAGCCGAATGCTTAGACCTCAACCAAGTCTGCTCGATAGAATCAGAGGCGGATGTAGATTCAATGAATGGGGGTCAATTGACCCCATTTTAAAAAAAAATTGTATTTATATATGATTTTTCATATAATTTATAGTAAAATATCACAAATACGTAAAATTGACTCCATTCTTAGTATGAAAATTATATATGATTAACCCCCATTCACGTTTGACCCTCATAGTTTGAAAGTCTGGCTCCGCCTTGGATAGAATCTCCGAACACCATTAGTCTATACCCCAAGCGATTAGACAATCGGTTCCAAACAGACCTTGCATAATCACACTCAAAAAGTAAGTGCTTAATAGTTTTACAAGCACACATAGTGCAGAGAACGCACGACAGCTCACAGTGAATTCCCCTTTTAGCCATTTGATCATGTGAGAGAATCCTTTGTTTCAATGCCAAGTAAACAAAAATTCTCACCTTCAACGGGATCCTACACGTCCAAACCTTTGTGTGACTCCACTATCTTGCCGCCAGCCATCAAGACTTAATAGGCCGAGGCAGTAGTATAGGACCCATGCGAAGTCCACCTCCAAAGAAGTTCATCATCAGTCTCTATGAGCTGCACTCTTGTGTGTATTGTATGTAGTGGGACAATGTGCAGCAGTAAAGGTAATGCATTGATAGGGCTAAATCATATAGACTTTTGAGCGTGTTTTACCCCAAAGACTAGGCCAAATTCCATTTACTTTTATCTATTTTTGTGTTAAATCCACCAAGTTCGAAGTTACTGCCGAAATCTGGTTTTAAATTACAGAAATGGAGCAAAAACAGGATTTTGTGCGGCCACAGCTCAATCTGTGCGGCCGCACGACTGAAGAATACACTGCTGGCGAATTTTCGGACTTAGAAGAAAAATGAAGAAAAAGGGTTTGTGCTGCCGGAAGAGACCTAATAATGCATGATTGATATGGCTTTCAAAAATTAGCACTCTTGGTATAATTGATATGGCTTTCAAAAATTTAGAATTTCAAATTATTCATGACCTCTTCTCTTAAACAATTTATTCACCTCATGATTGACCTAATTATGCATCCCTTAGAATAATTATCTCGAACAATTCATTCCACAAATGTCCCTAAATCCGAGAGTGCTGATTTCTCCTTCGATTATAAATTGATCATTTCCAATCAATAAGAATTCTAATGATTTAATTATTGATTTTTCTTCCCAATTGATTAAAGCAAAGTAAGACAACTAAGTGTGTTAGTACATGTGACAATTTTTGAAAAAAAAAAAATGATGTAAAAAAAATTAAAATTTGGGAGGATTATCGAGCCTATTGGTAAGAAGTCTTGCGTCGTACTCATTTTTTTATTCTCCATCTTTTATTCTATTTTTTCTGATTTTTTTTCAATTTTTTTGTATTTTCTTAATTTCTGATTTTTTTTTTGTATTTGTCTGAAAATTTAAAATTTTGCAAAGTAAATATTTTTGTGTCACAAGTACAATAATTACACATAATTTCAAGTATTCATTCATATGAGAAATTATTGCGTAGTTTCGCTAGGGGTCTATCTACAATAAATGGTTATTCTAAAATACTCTCAAACTTAAAAGACTTTGTAAAAATAAATTACTCAAAAATAATTATCTAAGGTAGCATTTTGATCAACATTCATTTTTAGAAATTAATTATTCACTTTGAAGTCACTAATTATTTTGAAAATTCAGAATTTTTTGTACCAAAACCCTAGAAAATTCAAGGAATTCCTATTTGATTACCTACATCTAAATTAAACTGCCGAAATAAAATGCAAGCTAGCTAAAATGCTCAATTAATGTTCTAGAATTTTTGGTGAAGCCTCGAATCCTAGTCATAAATTGAGTAAAACTACTAGCATCTAAGAAAAATAAAAATGCGAAAAATTTAAAAATTAAACCTAAGTTACAAGGTCATTTACCCCTACCCCATGTTAAAATTCAGCATTGTCCTTAATGCTTTAAAAATAAACAATGGAAATAAAAGTAAAGACTGGGAAGAGATACAACTTACTACACCTCAATCCTGAGGTGGTGGAGGTGGTGGCTGACGGATCTCCTCGTAGAAGGAATGGTTGAAGAGCCCGTATGGTGGTGGCTGGTACTGGAATCTTGAGTCGAGGGCGTGCTGATAGTATTGCTGGTTGTTGAGATAGCGCACTTGTTGGATCTCGCGCCTACCCTCATCAACGCTCCTCCTGATCTCCTCCATGCTATTGATAACTTGATCGACCTCTTGTTGGATTGTGTTGGGTTCTGGTTCATCCATTGCAAGGCCTTGATGAAATTCTCATAATCGATTGAAGGAGCATCTGGTGTCGTCCTTAATGACTCGGCTCTAGCAGCTGTTACGCCTGCTCTCATAGCCTCATCAAAGTAAGTCTCCTCCGCAAATTTTGCCCCTCTGTAGGCATTTGCTCTATTCTTTAACTCAACCTCTGCCTCAATGTTCTCAATATAGACATGTTGCGGCACATATGTCGGGCTCGAGGGTCGTGCTACTTTCCAAGTGGGCCTACTCTTGAGATTGAGATGCCTGAAAGGGAACGGGAGGTTTCCCTCAAGTGTGATGTAATAGTAGGGTCCAGGATAATGGCCGCTCACCACCTTCATTGAGTGCAAACACGGGATGTCGAGATGTGTGAACCCGCATGCCTCCGTGAGATGTATAACTGGCAGCTAGAGCTGTTCTTCCAAAAGCATTGCCATGAAACCAATTGAAATGTTGCCACCAGTTTTTGAAGTTGTGGCGACTTGCTTTATTTGGCTGTAGAGGAAGTGCCCGACATGAGGTCTCACCGGTGTTGGTTTGAATAGACATTTAATGAAGTCTCGGGCAAGGTCAATCGAGAAATGGTCTTGCCTCTTGCGAAGGCCGAATTGGCGAGAGCCGTCTGTGGCGAACGAGATGATGCACAATTTTGCTAGATATGCAAAGATTGCATTGGTTGTCCTTAGAGATGTTGAACTAGAATGAACGGTTGTCTCAAGATTGAGAATGGGCTAGAGGTCATCCATGCTCACCTCATACATCACATCCATCAGCTGAAGGAGATATTGTCATTCTTCAAGCTGAATGTGGCAAGGAACTCCCTCGTGAGTTCCTTCTAGACCTTCACTCCCATGAGGAGGTTCAAGAAGTCCCAGATGTGAATGCGGTTTGTGAGGTCACAAGATTAGCTGAGGACTCCAAGGCTTTCAAGAGTGTCTTTGGTCGATGGCCTTGTGATTAGGGGTGTAAATGGATCGGATATTATCCGATTTTGTCCGGATCCGAATCCGAAAAATGACTCAAATTATCCAATCCGTATCCGTATCCGGGACTGTATCCGAAAAATTATAACGGATAAGGATACGGTAAGACTTTTAACTATCCGTATCCGACTGTTTACACTCCTAAACTATAATAAATATACTTTATGTTCTTAAATTGCATATGCATACCAATGATTTATTAAACTGCATATACATTATATTCTAATTAACAATATAACACTTTGACATGATTAGTAACTAATTTGATAAATTTATTATATAAAATATTATATCTAATTTATGAATGAAAAAATTATATTTAAATGTTATTTTTTTACTAGAATGTACATTAGTAATTTATTTTTAATTATCCGAATTATATTCATATCCGTATTCGTATCCGTCCGATATCCGATCCGTATCCGTATCCGTTTAATATCCGATCCGTATCCATATCCGAGACTATCCATATTCGTATTCGTATCCGAAAAATTATAACGGATAAGGATACGGTTTGACCACTATCTGATCCGTATCTGACCGTTTACATCCCTACTTGTGATAGATGACATTCCTCTTCTTCAATCTTTCATAGAGGTCGGCATGCCTTTGATTGGTGAATGTCGGGTTATGTTTTCCCACCTCCATTTCATCATCTTGTTCCTTTTCTTCTTCTTCAATTACCCCCTGGTTTAAAGGCTCTTCAGGGACATACTACTGGTTGTCTTTCAAGTTCTATTGAATTTCTCTCATGTTCTTCTGGTTGTCTTTCATCAACTAATGGTCATATTTCATCTTCTTCTTTTCATTTTATTCTAGTTATCTTCCATCTACTACTGGCTCTCATTCAGATTATACTGGTTGTCATTCATATTTTACTAATTGTCTTTCATATTCTACTGGTTGCATTTCATCTACTAATGGTTGTAATTCATATTCTTCTAGTTGTATTTCATGTTCTTCTAATTATTTTTCATCTTCTACTAGTTGTCTTTCATCCTCTTCTAGTTTTCTTTCATTCTCTTCTAGTTGTCTTTCATCTTGTACTGATTGTGTTTCATCTTCTTCTAGTTGTCTTTCATCGGTGTTAGCTGTCTTTCATTTCAACTAGTTGTCTTTCATCTTCTACTAGTTGTCTTTCATGTTCTACTGGTTGTCTTTAATTTACTATTGATTTCATTTCATCTTCTTCTAGTTGTATTTTATGTTTTAATACTTGTTTTTCATCTTCTACTATTTGTCTTTCATACTATTCTAGTTGTCTTGTATCTTCTTCTAATTTGTCTTTCATTCTATACTGGTTGTCTTTCAAGTTCTACTAGTTGCCTCTCAAGTTCTGCCTGTTGTCTTTCATGTTCTACAGGTTGTCTTTCATTGACTGCTGGTTGTGTTCCATCATCTTCTAGTTATCTTTCATATTCTTCTAGTTGTCAGTCATATTCTTTTAGTTGTGTTTCATCTACTATTGGTTGTCTTTCACGTTCTTCTAGTTTTCTTTCATATTCTTCTAGTTGTCATTCATCTTTTTTCTAGTTGTCGTTTATCTTGTACTGATTGTGTTTCATCTTCTTCTAGTTATCTTTCTTCTGGTATTGGTTGTCTTTCATCCTCAACTAGTTGCTTTTTATCTTTTTCTAATTTTCTTTTATCTTTTACTTGTTATCTTTCATCAACTAATGGTTGTATTTCATCATCTTCTAGTGGTCTTTCATCAACTAATGGTTGTCTTTCATGTTCTGCTTGTTACCTTTCATGTCCTACTGGTAGTCTTTCATCTACTAGTTGTATTTCATGTTCTTCTACTTATATTTCATGTTCTAATACTATCTTCTTCTAGTTGTCTTTCATCCTCCTCTAGTCGTCTTTTATCTTCTTCTAGTTGTCTTTCATGTTATACTGGTTGTCTTTAATGTTCTTCTAGTTATCTTTCATGTTATACTCGTTGTCTTTCATGTTCTACTAGTTGTCTTTCAAGTTCTATTGGTTGTCCTTTCATGTTCTTCTGGTTGTCTTTCATCTTCTTCTTTTCATTTTCTTTTAGTTGGCTTTCATCTACTACTGGTTCTCATTCAGATGATTGTACATGTTATCATTTATGTTCTACTGGTTGTATTTCATCTATTAATGGTCCTAATTCATGTTCTTCAAGTTGTATTTCATGTTCTTCTGGTTGTTTTCGTATTATACTAGTTGTCTTTCATCTTGTACGGATTGTGTTTCATCTTCTTCTAGTTGTCTTTCATATAGTATTAGCTATCTTTCATGTTCTACTGGTTGTCTTTCATGTTCTACTTGTAGTCTTTTATCTACTACTGATTGTATTTCATGTTCTTCTAGTTGTATTTTATGTTCAACTACTTGTTCTTCTTAATCCGCTAGTTGTCTTTCATACTCTTCTAGTTGTCTTGTATCTTCTTCTAATTGTCTTTCATGTTATACTGGTTGTGTTTCATGTTCTTCTAGTTATCTTTCAATTTCTACTGTGTGTCTTTCATGTTCTACCAGTTGCCTTTCATGTTCTGCTAGTTGTCTTTCATGCTTTACAGGTTGTCTTTCATTGACTACTGGTTGTTTTTCATCTTCTTCTAGTTATATTTCATGTTCTTCTAGTTATATTTCTTCTTCTTCTTGTTATCTTTCACCTACTACTTGTTGTGTTTCATCTTCTTCTAGTTGTCGTTCATGTTCTTCTAATTGTCTCTCATCTTGTACTGATTGTGTTTCGTCGTCTTCTAGTTGTTTTTCATCAGGTTTTGGTTGTCTTCCATATTATATTAGTTGTCTTTCATCCTCACCTAGTTTTGTTTTATCTTCTTTTAGTTGTCTTTCATCCTCACCTAGATGTTTTTTTGGTTGTCTTCTTCTAATTATCTTCCATATTATATAGGTTGTCTTTCATCCTCACCTAGATGCATTTCAGGTTGTCTTTGGTGTTTTTCATTCTCTTCTATTTGTCTTTCATCTTGTACTGATTGTGTTTCATCTTCTTCGAGTTGTCTTTCATCTGGTATTGGTTGTCTTTCATCATCAACTAGTAGTGTTTTCTCTTCTTCTAGTTGATTTTCATCTTCTACCAGTTGTCTTTCATCAACTAATGGTTGTATTTCACCTTATTCGAGTGGTATTTCATCAACTAATGGTTGTCATTTATATTCTGCTTGTTGTCTCATGTTTTACTGGTTATCTTTCATTTACTATTGGTTGTATTTCATGTTCTTTTAGTTGTATTTCCATGTTCTACTACTTGTTTTTCATCTTCTCCTAGTTGTCTTCATCCTCTTCTAGTTGCTGTCTTTCATGTTATACTGGTTGTGTTTCATGTTCTTCTGGTTGTCTTTCATTTTCTACTGGTTGCCTTTCATGTTCTGCTGGTTGTTTTTCATGTTCTATAAGTTGTCTTTCATGTTCTACAAGTTGTCTTTCATTGATTGCTGGTTGTGTTTCATCTTCTTCTAGTTATCTTTTATGTTCTTTTTAGTTGTCTTTCATATTTTTCTAGTTGTTTTTCATCTTCTTCTATTTGTCTTTCATCTTCTTCTATTTGTCTTTCATCTTCTTCAAGTTGTCTTTCATGATCTTCTTAGTTGTCTTTCATCTTGTGCTGATTGTGCTTCATGTTGTACCGATTGTGTTTCATCTTCTTCTAGTTGTCTTTCATCTGGTATTGGTTGTCTTCCATATTCTATTTGTTGTATTCTAGTTGTATTTCATCTTCTACTAGTTAGTTGTTTTTCATGTTATACTGGTTGTCTTTCATGTTCTTCTAGTTGTATTTATGTTCTACTAGTTGCCATTCATGTTCTGCCGGTTGTCTTTCATGTTCTACATGTTGTCTTTCATGTTCTTCTGGTTGTATTTCATCTTCTTCTTTTCATTTTCTTCTAATTGTTTTCCATCAACTACTGGTTATCATTCATCTTGTACTGATTCTCATTCATGTTCTATTGGTTATCTTTCATATTCTACTGGTTGTTTTTCACCTACTAGTGGTCATAATTCATGTTCTTCTAGTTGTGCTTCATGTTCTTCTAGTTGTCTTTCATCCTCTTCTAGTTTTCTTTCATTCTCTTCTAGTTGTCTTTCATCTTGTACTGATTGTGTTTGTGTTTCATTTTCTTCTAGTTGTCTTTCATCTAGCATTGGTTGTCTTTCATTTTCTACTTGTTGTCTTTCATCAACTAATGGTTGTATTTCATCGTCTTCTAGTCTTTAATCTTGTACTGATTGTGTTTAATCTTTTTCTAGTTGTCTTTCATCTGATATTGGTTGTCTTCCATCCTCAACTAGTTGTGTTTTATCTTCTTCTAGTTGTCTTTAATCTTCTACTTTTGTCTTTCATCAACTAATGGTTGTATTTCATCTTCTTCTAGTGGTCTTTATCAACTAATGGTTGCCTTTCATGTTCTATTGTGAACATCTTTCATCGTGGACATATTGTGTTTCATCATCTCCAAGTTGTCATTCATCTGGTATTGGCTGTCTTTCACCTTCTACTAGTTGTCTTTCATCTTCTACAGATTGTCTTTCATCTTCTAGTGGTTGTCTTTCATCTACTACTGATTGTATTTCATGTTATTCTAGTTGTATTTTATTTTCTACTACTTGTTTTTCATCTTCTGCTAGTTGTCTTTCATACTCTTCTAGTTGTCTTGTATCTTCTTATAATTGACTTTCATATTATATTTGTTGTGTTTCATATTCTTCTAGTTGTCTTTCATTTTCTACGGGTCGTGTTTCATCTTCTTCTAGTTGTCTTTCATCTTGTACTGATTGTGTTTATGTTTTTCTAGATATCTTTCATCTATATTCTACTGGTTGTATTTCATCCTTAACTAATTATGTTTTATCTTCTTTTAGTTGTCTTTCATCTTCAACTGGTTGTATTTCATCTTCTTCTAGTGGTCTTTCATCAACTAATGATTATCTTTCATGTTCTGCTTGTTGCCTTTCATGTTCAACTGGTTGTCTTTCATCAGTTACTAGTTGTTTTTCAAGTTCTAATGGTTGTATTTCAAGTTCATTTGGTTGTCTTTCCTGTTTTTGTCGTGGTCTTTCATGATCTTCTAGTTGTCTTTCATCAACTAATGTTATTTCATCTTCTTCTTTTCATTTTCTTCTAATTATTTTCCATCTATTACTGGTTCTCATCCATCTTGTACTGGTTCTCATTCATGTTCTACTAGTTGTCTTTCATATTCTACTATTTGTCTTTCATCAACTAATGGTCGTAATTCATGTTCTTCTAGTTGTATTTTATGTTCTTCTAGTAGTTTTTCATCTTCATCTAGTTTCTTTCATCTTCTTCTAGTGGTATTTCATTCTCTTCCAGTTGTTTTTCATCTTCTTCTGGATGTCTTTCCTCATCTACTGGTTGTCTTTCATCAACAATTCATCTTCTTCTTGTGGTATTTCATCAACTAACGGTCATCTTTCATGTTCTGCATGTTGCCTTTCATGTTCTACTGTTTGTCTTTCATCTATTACATACTGTATTTCGTGTACTTCTAGTTGTATTTCATGTTCTACTACTTGGTTTTCATCTTCTTCTGGATGTCTTTCATGACCTACTGGTTGTCTTTCATCAACAATTCAAATTCTTCTTGTGGTATTTCATCAACTAACGGTCGTCTTTCATGTTCTGCATGTTGCCTTTCATCTATTACATACTGTATTTTGTGTACTTCTAGTTGTATTTCATGTACTACTACTTGGTTTTCATCTTCTTCTAGTAGTTTTTCATCATCTTCTAGTTGTCTTTTATCTTTTTCTAGTTGTATTTCATGTTATACTGGTTGTGTTTCATGTTCTTCTAGTTGTCTTTCATTTTCTTCTAGTTGTCTTTCATATTCTTCTAGTTGTCTTTCATATTTTACAGGTTCTATTTCATCTTCTTTTAGTTGTCTTTCATGTTCTTTTTGTTGTCGTTCATGTCTTGTACTAATTGTGTTTCATTTTCTTTTAGTTATCTTCCATATTATTGGTTGTCTTTCGTCCTAAACTAGTTTTGTTTTATCTTCTTCTAGTTGTCTTTCATCAACTAATTGTTGTATTTCATCTTCTAGTGGTCTTTCATCAACTAATAGTTGTCTTTCATGTTTTGCTTGTTGTCTTTCATGTTCTACTAGTTGTCTTTCATCTACTATTGGTTGTATTTCATGTTCTTCTAGTTGTATTTCATGTTCTATTACTTGTTTTTCATTTCCTCCAGTTGTCTTTCATCCTCTTCTAGTTATTTTTTATTTTCTACTAGTTGTTTTTCATGTTATACTGGTTGTCTTTCATGTTCTTCTAGTTGTTTTGATTTTCTACTGGTTGTTTTTCATGTTCTACTAGTTGCCTTTCATGTTATGCCGGTTGTCTTTCTACAGGTTCTCTTTCATTGACTAATGGTTGTGTTTTATCTTCTTCTAGTTATCTTTCATGTTCTTCTAGTTGTTTTTCATCAACTACTTGTTGTGTTTCATCTTCTTCTAGTTGTCTTTCATGTTCTTCTAGTTGTTCATTTTTTTCTAGTCGTTTTTTATTCTCTTCTAATTGTCTTTCATCTTGTACTGATTATGTTTCATCATTGTCTAGTTGTCTTTCATCCTCAACCATTTGTGTTTTATTTTCTTCTAGTTGTCTTTCATCTTCTACTTGTTGTCTTTCATCAACTAATGGTTGTATTTCATCTTCGTCGAGTGGCCTTTCATCAACTAATGGTTCTTCTAGTTGTTTTCCATCTACTATTGGTTCTCATTCATGTTCTACTGGTTGTCTTTCATATACTACTGGTGGTCTCTCATCTATTAATGGTCATGATTCATGTTCTTCTAGTTGTATTTCATGTTTTTGTAGTTGTCTTTCATTCTATTCTAGTTTTCTTTTATTCTCTTCTAGTTGTCTTTCATGTATTGGTTGTCTTTCATCTTCTACTGGTTGTCTTTAATCAACCAATGGTTGTATTTCAACTTCTTCTAGTGGTCTTTCATAACCTAATGGTTGTCTTTCATGTTCTGCTTGTTTCTTTTCTACTAGTTGTCTTTGATCTACTACTGATTGTATTTCATGTTCTTCTAGTAATGTCTTATGTTCTACTACTTATGTTTCATCTTCTACTAGTTGTCTTTCATACTCTTCTAGGTTCCTTGTATCTTTCTCTAATTGTCTCTCATGTTATACTGGTTGTGTCTCATTTTTATCTAGTTGTCTTTCATTTTCTACAGGTTGTGTTTTATCTTCTTCTAGTTGTCTTTCATGTTCTTCTAGTTATCGTTCATCTTCATCTAGTTGGCTTTTATCTTATACTAATTGTGTTTCATCTTATTATGTTGTCTTTCATCTAGTATTGGTTGTCTTTAATATTCCATTGGTTGTCTTTCATCCTAAACTAGTTGTGGTTTATCTTCTTCTTATTGTCTTTCATTTTCAACTGGTTGTCTTTCATCAACTAATTGTTGTATTTCATCTTCTTCTAGTGGTCTTTCATCAACTAATGTTTGTCTTTCATGTTCTGCTTGTTGCATTTCATGTTCTACTAGTTGTCTTTCATTTAATACTAGTTGTATTTCATGTTCTACTAGTTTTTTCATCTTCTTCTAGTTGTATTTCATCTTCTTCTAGTTGTCTTTCATCCTCTTCTAGTTGTCTTTCTTGTTATACTGGTTGTTTTTCATGTTCTTCCAGTTGTCTTTCATTTTCTACTGGTAGTCTTTCATATTCTATTAGTTGTCTTTCATGTTCTTTCAAGTTCTTCTAGCTGTCTTTCTTCTTGTTCTAGTTGTCTTTCATCTATTACTCGTTTTGTTTCATCTTCTTCTAGTTGTCTTTCATGTTCTTTTAGTCGTCGTTCATCTTGTACTTATTTGTTTCATCTTCTTCAAGTTGTACTTCATATGGTATTGGTTGTCTTTCATACTCAACTAGTTGTGTTTTATCTTCTTCTAGTAATATTTCATCTTCTACGAATTGTCTTTCATCAATGGCTTTGTTTCATCTTTTTTGAGTGGTCTTTCATCAACTAATGGTTGTCATTCATGTTCTGCTTGTTGCCTTTCATTTTCTACTGGTTCTATTTCATGTACTATTGGTAGTGTTTCATGTCCTTCTAGTTGTATTTCCTTTTCTACTACTTGTTTTTCATCTTCTTTTAGTTGTCTTTAATATTCTTCTAGTTGTCTTTTATCTTGTTCTAGTTGTCTTTCATTATATACTGGTTGTCTTTCATGGTCTTTTAGTAGTCTTTTATTTTTTCTATAAGTTGTCTTTCAAGTTATACTAGTTGCCTTTCATGTTTTGCCGCTTGTGTTTCATATTTTACAAGTTGTCTTTCATTGACTACTGGTTGTGTTTCATCTTCTTCTTTTCATTTTCTTCTAGTTGTTTCCATCTACTACTGGTTCTCAGTCATCTTATACTGGTTCTCAGTCATCTTATACTGGTTCTCAGTCATCTTATACTGGTTGTCATTCATGGTCTACTATAATCTCTCAAATTCTACCGGTTGTCTTTCATCTACTAATGGTCGTAATTTATGTTCTTCTAGTTGTATTTCGTGTTCTTCTAGTTGATTTTCATCCTTTTCTAGTTGTCTTTCATCATCTTCTAGTTTTCTTTCATTTTCTTCTACTTGTCTTTCATCTTATACTGATTGTGTTTCATCTTCTTCTAGTTATCTTTCATCTGGTATTGGTTGTATTTCATGTTCTACTGGTTGTCTTTCATCTTCCACTGGTTGTCTTTCATGTTCCACTGATTGTCTTTCATGTTATACTGGTTGTATTTTATGTTCTACTATATGTTTTTCATCTTTTTCTAGTTGTCTTGTATTTTCTTCTCTTTCATGTTATATTGGTTTCGTTTCATGTTCTTGTAGTTGTTTTTTTATTTTCTACAGGTCAGGTTTCATCTTCTTCTAGTTGTCGTTCATCTTCTTCTAGTTGTCTTTCATCTGGTATTGGTTATTTTCCATATTGAATTGGTTCTCTTTCATCCTGAATTAATTTTGTTTCATCCTCTTATTATTGTCTTTCATCAACTATTTGTTGTGTTTCATCTTCTTTTGGTTGTCTTTCATGTTCTTTTAGTAGTCTTTCATTCTTTTCTAATTGTCTTTCCTCCTCAACTAGTTGTGTTTCATATTTGTCTAGTTGTCTTTCATCCTCAACTAGTTGTGTTTTATAATCTTCTAGTTGTCTTTCATCTTCTACTGGTTGTTTTTCATCAACTAATATTTCATCTTCTTCGACTGGTCTTTCACTAATGGTTGTCATTCATGTTCTGCTTGTTGGCTTTCATGTTCTACTGGTTGTCTGTCATGTACTACTGGTTGTATTTCATGTTCTTCAAGTTGTCTTTTATGTTATACTGGTTGTGTTTCATGTTCTTCAAATTGTCTTTCATTTTCTACTAGTTGTCTTTCAATTTCTACTAGTTGCCTTTCATGTTCTGCCGGTTGTCATTCATGTTCTACATGTTGTCTTTCATTGACTGTGTTTCATCTTCTTCTAGTTATCTTTCGTGTTTTTCAATTTGTCTTTCATCTACTACCTATTGTGTTTCATCTTCTTTGTCTTTTATGTTCTTCTAGTTGTCGTTCATCTTTTTCTAGTTGTCATTCATTCTCTTCTAGTTATCTTTTATCTTCTTCTAGTTGTCTTTCATATTATACTGGTTGTCTTTCATATTCTTCTAGTTGTCTTTCATATTATACTCATATTGTCTTTAATGTTCTGTTGGTTATCTTTCAAGTTCTATTGGTTGTCTTTCATGTTCTTCTGGTTGTCTTTCATCAAATAATGGTTGTATTCATCTTCTTCTTTTAATTTCTTCAAGTTGTTTTCCATCTACTACTGGTTCTCATTCATCTAGTTCAGGTTCTCATTCATGTTCTACTAATTGTCTTTCATATTATACTGGAGGACTTTCATCTGCTAATGGTCATAATTCATGTTCTTTTAGTTGTATTTCATGTTCTTCTAGTTGTACTAATTGTGTTTTATCTTCTTCTAGTTGTCTTTCATCTGGTATTGGTTGTCTTTCATCCTTAACTAGTTTTGTTTTATCTTCTTCTAGTTGTCTTTCATATTCTACTGGTTGTATTTCATCTTCTTCTAGTGGTCCTTCATCAACTAATGGTTGTCTTTCATGTTTTGCTTATTGTCTTTCATGTTCTTCTGGTTGTATTTTAACTACAGGTTGTATTTCATGTTTTTCGAGTTGTATTTCATGTTCTACTTCTTGTTTTTCATCTTCTCTTAGTTGCCTTTCATCCTCTTCTAATTGTCTTTCATTTTCTACAGGTTGTCTTTCAAGTTCTACTAGTTGCCTTTCATGTTCAACAAGTTGTCTTTCATGTTCTACAGGTTGTCTTTCATTGACTAAGTCTCTTATCTTCTTCTAGTTATCTTTAGTGTTCTTCTAGTTGTCTTTCATAAACTACTTGTTGTGTTTCATCTTCTTCTAGTTGTCTTTCATGTTCTTCAAGTTACGTGCATCTTCTTCTAGTTGCCTTTCATGTTGTATTAATTGTGTTTCATATTTGTCTAGTTGTCTTCCATTCTCTTCTAATTGTCTTTCATCTCGTACTAATTGTGTTTCATCTTTGTCTAGTTATCTTTCATCTGGAATTGGTTGTCTTTCATTCTCAACTAGTTGTGTTTTTATCTTCTTCTAGTTGTCTTTCATCTTCTACTGGTTGTCTTTCATCAACTAATGGTTTTATTTCATCTTCTTTGAGTGGTCTTTCATCAACTAATGGTTGTCATTCATGTTCTGCTTGTTGCCTTTCATGTTCTACTAGTTGTCTTTAATCTACTACTGGTTGTATTTCATGTTCTTCTAGTTGTAATTCATGTTCTACTACTTGTTTTTCCTCTTCTTCTAGTTGTTTTTCATCATTTTCTAGTTGTTTTTCATCCTTTTCTAGTTGTCTTTTATCTTTTTCTAGTTGTCTTTCATGTTATACTGATTGTATTTCATGTTCTTCTAGTTATCTTTCATTTTCTACTTGTTGTCTTTCATGTTCTACTAGTTACCTTTCATATTATACCGGTTGTTTTTCATGTTCTACAGGTTGTCTCTCATTGACTACTGGTAGTGTTTAATCTTCTTCTAGTTATCTTTCATGTTTTTCTAGTTGTTTTTCATCTACTACTACTTGTGTTTCATGTTCTTCTAGTTCTCTTTCATGTTCTTCTAGTTGCCGTTCATCTTTTTCTAGTTGTCATTCATTCTCTTATAGTTGTCTTTCATGTTATACTGGTTGACTTTCATGTTTTCTAGTTGTCTTTCATATTATACATGTTGTCTTTTAAGTTCTATTGGTTGTCTTTCATGTTCTTATGTTGTCTTTCATCAACTAATGGTTGTATTTCATCTTCTTCTTTTTATTTTCTTCTAGTAGTTTTCCATCTACTACTGGTTCTCATTAATCTTGTACTGTTCTCATTCATGTTCTAATGATTGTCTTTTATATTTTATTAGTGGTCTTTCATTAATTCATGTTTTTCTAGTTGTTGTTCATCCTCTTCTAGATCTTTCATTCTCTTTTAGTTGTCTTTCATCTTGTACTGATTGTATTTCATCTTCTTCTAGTTGTCTTTCATCTAGTATTGGTTGTCTTTCATGTTCTACTGGTTGTCTTTCATCTTCTACTAGTTGTTTTTCACCTTTTACTGGTTGTCTTTCATGTTATACTAGTTGTGTTTCATTCTTCTTCTAATTGTCTTTCATGTTCTTGTAATTGCTGTTCATCTTCTTCAAGTTGTCTTTCATCTTGTATTGATTGTGTTTCATCCCCTTCCAGTTGTCTTTAATCCTCAACTAGTTTTGTTTTACCCAGTTGTCTTTCATCTTCTACTACTTGTCTTTCATCAACTAATGGTTATATTTCATCCTTTTCTAGTGGTCTTTCATCAACTAATGGTTGTCTTTCATGTTTTGCTTGTTGTCTTTCATAGTCTATTAGTTGTCTTTCATCTACTATAGGTTGTATTTGATATTCTTACTAATTGTATTTCTTGTTCTACTTCTTGTTTTTCATCTTCTTCTAGTTGTCTTTCATCATCTTTTAGTTGTTTTTTGTCTTCGACTTAGTGTATTTCATGTTATACTTGTTTTCTTACATGTTCTTCTGGTTGTCTTTCATTTTCTACTGGTTGTCTTTCATGTTGTACTAGTTGCCTTTCATGTTTTGTCGGTTGTCTTTCATTGACTAATGGTTGTGGTTTATCTTATTCTCATTATCTTTCATATTCTTCTAGCTGCCTTTCATTTTCTTCTAGTTGTCATTCATCTACTACTTGTTGTGTTTCATCTTGTTGTAGTTGTCTTTCATGTTCTTCTAGTTGTCGTTCATCTTCTTCTAGTTGTCTTTCATTTTCTTCTAATTGTCTTACATCTTGAACTGATTATGTTTCATCTTTGTCTAGTTGTCTTTCATTCTCAATTAGTTGTGTTTTATCTTCTTTTAGTTGTCTTTCATCTTCTACTGATTGTCTTTGATCAACTAATGATTGTATTTCATCTTTTTCGAGTGGTCTTTCATCAACTAATGGTTCTTCTAGTTGTGTTTCATCTACTACTGGTTCTCATTCATCTTGTACTGGTTCTTATTCAAGTTCTACTAGTTGTCTTTCATATTATACTCTTGGTCTTTCATCTACTAATGGTTGTAATTCATGTTCTTCTAGTTGTATTTCATGTACTTTTAGTTGTATTTCATGTTGTTCTAGTTGTCTTTCATCCTCTTCTAGTTTTCTTTCATTCTCTTCTAGTTGTCTTTTATTTTGTCTTGATTAAGTTTCATCTTCTTCTAGTTGTCTTTCATCTAGCATTGGCTGTCTTTCATCTTCTACTTGTTGTCATTCATCTTCTGCTGGTTGTCTTTAATGTTCTATTGGTTGTCTTTTATCTACTACTGATTGTATTTCATGTGTTTCTAGTTGTATTTTATATTCTATGACTTATTTTCATCATTTTATAGTTGTCTTTCATACTATTCAAGTTGTCTTGTATGTTTTTCTAATTGTCTTTCATGTTATAATAGTTGTCTCATTTTCTTCTAGTTGTCGTTCATGTTCTTCTAGTTGTCGTTCATTTTCTTCTAGTTGTCTTTCATGTTCTTCTAGTTGTCGTTCATCTTTTTCTAGTTGTCTTTCATCTTGTACTGATTGTGTTTCATCTTATTCTTGTTGTCTTTCATATTCTATTGGTTGTCTTTCTTCCTTAACTAGTTGTGTTTTATCTTCTTCTTGTTGTGATTTATCTTCTACTGGTTGTCTTTCGTCAACTTATTGTTATATTTCATCTTCTTTAAGTGGTCTTTCATCAACTAATGGTTGTCTTTCATGTTGTATTGGTTGTCTTTCATGTTTTACTGGTTGTTTTTCATATTCTACTAGTTGTTTTGATGTTCTCCTAGTTCTTTTTCAGCTTGTAGTTGTTGTTTTTCATGTTCTACTAGTTGTCTTTAATATTCTACTGGTTATCTTTCATGTTATACTAGTTGTCTCATGATCTTCTAGTTGTTGTTCATCTTCTTATAGTTGACTTTCATGTTCTTCTAGTTGTCGTTCATCTTTTTCTAGTTGTCTTTCATCTTGTACTGATTGTGTTTCATCTTATTCTTGTTGTCTTTCATATTCTATTGGTTGTCTTTCTTCCTTAACTAGTTGTGTTTTATCTTCTTCTTGTTGTGATTTATCTTCTACTGGTTGTCTTTCGTCAACTTATTGTTATATTTCATCTTCTTTAAGTGGTCTTTCATCAACTAATGGTTGTTTTTCATGTTCTGTTTATTGTCTTTTATGTTGTATACGTTGTCTTTCATGTTTTACTGGTTGTCTTTCATCTTCTACTAGTTGTTTTAATGTTCTTCTAGTTCTTTTTCAGCTTGTAGTGATTGTTTTTCATGTTCTAATAATTGTCTTTAATATTCAACTGGTTATATTTCATCTACTACTGGTTGTATTTCATTTTTTTCTAGTTGTATTTCATATTTTACTAATTATTTTTCATTTTTTTTTCTAGTTGTCTTTCGTCTTCTTATAGTTGTATTTCTTATTTTAATAGTTGTTTTTATTCTTGTTCTAGTTATTTTTCATCTACTACGTGTTGTATTTTATGTTTTATTAGTTGTCTTTCATTGTGGTAGGAAGCACGACCTCCTCAACAGACAGTAATTTTGTTAATTTCGACAAAGAACTAGAAGATGATGCTACATCAAAATTCAATTAACCAACATAAATTCCATCCTAAAGTACAAAGGTTACTTCATGTAATTCCAATTTATATCACCATTTATATATGTCCAATGAAACAATTCAATGCATACCTAGTTCATGATCAGCTTGTAACTTACCAATTATTAAGTTTAGCTTGATCTTTGGTTTGCTATGAAACAAGTTTAATATTATATATGGAGTGAGGCTATGGTGCTATGCATAGCACGGATGGCTAGTGTACTACGGCTCAATATGGTACTTTTTAAAATTCTAACGGTCGATCCGACCGTTCAATGTGATAACCATATGAATATGTACTTGCAAACTAAATTTTATATTTTTTTGAATTTTTTTACTATTTTTTCAGATAGGTAGAATTTTGATGGTACAGAATTTTAAAAAAACACTGATTTTTCTACCTATATGAAAAAATAGTAAAAAAATTCAAAAAAATATAAAATTTAGTTTGCAAGTACATATTCATATGGATATCATATTGAACGGTCGGATCGACCGTTAGGATTTTAAAAAGTACCATATTGAGCCGTAGTGCACTAGCCATTGGTGCTATGCATAGCACCATAGCCTCACTCTTATATATGTACCGATCGAATTAAGTTATATCATTAGAGTCAAATCAGTTTTCACCAGATTAACATATATGTATCGAGAAGTTACTGTAAATTGTTTACTCAAACACCAACGATGAAACCAAATATTGACTTTGCATAATTAGAGGCTGAGCTAAAATTTTATAATTCCAAAAGTAATATTATGCATCAAATAAGTCATGTTTTAATTTGGTGCAACCGTGCAAGAACAAATTTCATGCTTGCATGGTGATATAAATTTTTTCAAATTTCATGCTTGCATTATTTGATGCATTGTGGTTGAAATGTTTGTAAAAGAATTGAGGTATTATCAGCTCAAGTTACTGAATTAGAAATTTGAAGCATGTGCAAGAATTGCCATGTTTTATAAATATTATTGGTTGTTTCAATCTCTGTATTCATTGGACCTTTTCATGATTCTGATTTTGTGCAGAAAAAAATACAAACCGAAAATAATTTGCGAGGAATTTGTAAAACTGGGAATTGATCAATACTAGGGCTGCTCATGAGCCGAGTTGAGTCCGAGTTAAGGACAACTTGGATTCAACTCGCAAACTCATGAGCCGAGTTGAGTCCGAGTCGCTAATTCAATTCTGAGTCAAAAACTCCGATTTGGAATCAACTCGCAAACAACTCGAGTCGAAGTGAGTCGACTCGTGACTCATAAAGTAATACATAGTGAGGCGGTCTAATTTAATTCTAACAAAAAAAATATGACATAGTTTACAAAAATAATACACAATTAAAGGCAATACATAATGAGATAATGGCCAACACATAATTAAAAATTACGAAAACACCAAAATAGTACATAATTAAAAATTACCAAACCGATAAAGTCTAACAAAACAGTATAGAGTCTAATATATAAATTAGGGTTTGGTGTGATGAGTCCAACCGAGTTGATTCCAAACCGAGTTAGGCCTAACTTGGAATCGACTCATAAATTAACCGAGTCAGTAAACTCGAGTCAGTTTTGACTCGAGTCAGTTTTAACTCGAGTTATAGTGAGTTGAATCCGAACTGATTCCGAACTGAGTTTCGAGTCATGAGCTTTTTGTGCACCCCTAATCAATACACGTCCTTTTTATTCGCACCCTCTTTCTCGCTCTCTGTCACTCTCCCCGTCTCTCTTTCATTTCTCTCTTTCGCCTCTCTGCTAATTCGGCCTATTCTTTGATAGTCACTCTTGGGAGTAGGTGAAGTACTGGAGATATCGCGACATGTTACTTGTTTGAAAGCGAGAGAAACAGAGAACTAATAGCGGGCGAAAACTTCTCTATTCTCAGCGAGCGAGCGTGCCAGCGATAATTAAACTTGAAAGCAGCTGCCAAGGTTTGAGAGGAGAAGACGTGTGTTCGGATCTCGAATTTCTTCTAATTGGCGTTGTTTTGTGGTAATTAAAATTTTCTTTTAAATTTTAATCTTTCGTACAAAAATATTGATTTGCAATAGCGTATATTGCCACATTCTTCACCGGGAAGGATGTGTGTAAAATCTAAAATACAGATCTCCTTAGGTTGAATGTAAATTTTGGATTTAATATAATTTAGGGAATAGTAATGCTTAAGTCTCCAGGGATTAATCATTCCCGTCTTTTCAGACAAAAGATTTTGATCTCTTTAGATGCTGCTTATTGCTATGAATTATCCATTTTGTAGGTTTTGATTTTGTAATTTGCTGCTTTTTAAAACAAAAAAACTATTTAATTTATAAACAATAGCAGGTCAGTCACCATAGTAAAGTTGTTTATCATTGCAACAAAAAGATTTATATGTTTACACCAGTAGAAGCAAATTTACTACTGTCGGGGCTGAATTTGGTCAAAAATAATGTTTAGCAAGATAAATAGATATATTTAGAGCTACGCATATTTGTAGCTTTAATTAAACAAATGCTTAATTAATTTTGGGGGGAGGGAGTACAGAATTTCATTAAAAATAGCACAAATTATACATGATATTTACAAATTTTTTAACTGTAGGGGGCTTAGCCCCTCTTAAATCTGCCCCTGGGAAAAAGCTCTCATACACCAACAAAATTGCCAACATGTACTGTACCAGGCTACCAGCACTGACTCCATGATTGGTGGTACTGTAGCTAAATAAAGTCCTTTAACTGTTTTATTACTCATTATTTTGAAACTTTCTTCTGGCTTTTGTTGTGGCTTTTAATTAACTGTTTGAACCTAATTTGGATCCTTTACTCTTAAAAAAATCTCTTGCTTGTTAAAATGACAGGTTTATGGCTGGCTTGTTTAGTTTGCGTGCTAACCTGAACCTTACTTGTCGAGTTCCTTCTCGGCAAGCTTTTCGCACCTTACATGCCTTTTCACAGTGTAACATCAAGTATCCTGTACCTTCTTTTACTGGCATTGGACCATTGAAGAAGCCTCTTCTGTTGGTACCAGCTGCCCTGGAGGTCTCCAGTACTTCTATGGACACTTCTTTACCTTCAGGAGGTAAATTACTGAATAAAAAAGAGAGTATTCTGTAAATTTATTTGCTAACAGTATCTTGCACCATCAGTAAATTAGCTGGTAATATCATACCAGTATGTATATAAAATGGTAATGATACATGCAAGCTTCTTCTTTTTATTGCTGATAATGGGTTTCATTAACTAGTTGTAGTTGGTACCTACAAGTATCTGTCCATTATTTTTTTATTGTAAATTTTTCATTAGTTTTCCATTTTCTTCGATTGACTTGATGCATTGCAAAAAGAAAAAAGAAAAAAGACAGTTTGTGTGCCTTCGTATTGAGCGAGAGATATATATTTTTTTAATTTCAGAAGTACCTTTCCATCTTTTTTAGTATGTGTTACTTTTTTTTCTTTTCGATAAATATCACGTGTTGAACACTGGTAAGAAGTAACATATATTTGTCACTTGTCATCAGTTGCATGATCATCTGGAAAAGTAATTTTTAAAACAAAATAGAAAAGTACTTTTAAATACCAATTGCACATAATATTCCTCATAAACAGTTTGATGAAAAATAATGATGAGTGGCTTTAAAAGTTGTGCTTTCAAAGCTACCTAAATATGAGCTTCAGAAAATCAAGAAGCATTGTCAATTGGGATTCTCTGCTTTTCACCAAAAATATGGGATCTGATACTCATTTTTTATGCACATCTGTTAATAGATAACATAATGGAAAATAATTAACTATTGATTGATACCATATATACCTTGGCCCTATAAAAAAAAATGAATTTTTGCATTCATTTCTCAAATTGATTGATATCCAGAAAAAACCTTGGATGCCATGTTGACAAACAACATAAACATAAAGATTTAATCAAAAGATTTTGCTTTGCTTTGGAATTGCACAAGTTTCAATCTTTTGGTGGATTCGAAAAAGGAATGCAAACTTTTTCTGTGCAAATCAAATGGTTATCTTACTTGCTTTTAGTCTTGTTTGTTTTTAGTGTTTCTTCTATTTCTGATTTTGTATTTTATTTTCATAGACGTGCTCAATGTATGGCGAAGTGCAGATGCAGTTTGTTTTGATGTGGATAGCACAGTGTGCTTAGATGAAGGTATTGATGAACTTGCTGATTTTTGTGGAGCTGGGCAGGTTGTCGCTGAGTGGACAACCAGGTTAGAATTAGTGTTTTTTATTTGGCTAATTTGTGCCTTAACTGCGGGTTAATTACTCAAAATTAGATCAGTGAAAGCTTTCTAGAACAATTGGGCCTGACTGTTGGGCAACTGCTGTTCTACAGAAAAAGCCAAATGAGGGAGAACTGGATAGAATTGAGTGAAAGGTTGGCTCAGCTGAGTATTGTTTGAAGATATTGGCAAACTGAGCCTTTTGGGGTAATTGGATTTGTCAAAGCTTTATTCCTAGGGTTGGATTTGGCAAAGGTGTCACCAAGTGAACAGGATCATAATAAGGCCGCAATAGGAGATACACTTGATTGCAAAATTGAGCAACTGAAGCTAACTCGATGAATTTAGCCTAATTGGTTTATAATTGCACTGAAAAATTGGATTTGTTTTATGCTTGCTTGTGCAGTTGGGATTATGTGGCGAATCCATTGCTGAGAAGAAAACCAGACTGATGTGATTGTTTTATTTAGATTTGCCATGTTTGGTTGCAAGTTTTGGGTAATTGAATGCTAGATTGGATTGAATCTACATCAAACCATGCTTTCTTCATGGCAGTGCCCAGCTGAGGGCTTGTTTTTAAAAAAATTGAGGTTTATTTAAGAAAATATGACAATATGGCTAAATTATACTGATTCAGTGGTGACATTATCATTAAGTTTCATTTAAACAGAGCTTTTATTCCTTGTCAGTACCATAATGGATCAGGATTTAACTGAATTGGTACTACACCTACAAAAATGGCTAAAGGACTGGTGTGAAGTGCAAAGATAAAATAATTTGTTTACTTTATTTTACTCCAAGCAGAATTTTATTCTTTCTGTTTGCCTTTTGATTAACAGAGCAATGAATGGTGCAATTCCTTTTGAAGAAGCTTTGGCTGCTCGTCTCTCTTTGTTTAAACCTTCTCTCTCCCAGGTACAGGATTTCCTGGAGAAAAGACCACCTAGGTTAGTAGTTGCTTAATTGCTGTGTTAGTACTATTTTCATTTTTGCTGGAAAATGAGTTGTCATTAAAAAGAAGGGAGAAACTTAACCTACCTCCTGTTTTTCTGAAGATAACGTTTGCCCCTAAATAATTGTGGTTTGGAACTGTAGGATTTCTCCTGGAATTGCTGCATTGATTATGAAACTAAAAGAAAATGGTACTGATGTATACTTGGTGTCCGGAGGCTTTCGACAAATGATTGAGGTAAGCTAGTGCTTGTTAGAGTAACTGTTTTTTTTTTCTGCAGACTTTTTGACTATCACAACTCAAGTGTACCATGCAAAATGAGAATTAACTACCATGACTAAAGCACCTGAGAAATATCACAGAATACAGATTCCTGTAGGAAACATGAACTATCCTCTATGCACTTCACTTCTCCTTTTCTCTAAAATATGCCCCACTACTTCCTTTTCTCACTGCCCCTTCTGTTGATATTTATCATGTTTAATCAGGGCTGCTTATGGTTTCGCTGTTCTGTATATTAATGAGATTTTGAGCCTCGGGTACAAAAAATCTAATTTTCAAACAAAAGTTTGGGAAGAAGTGCAGGATTTCATTGTACAATAAAAAGTCCAAACTTTGATATTAGTCCTCTGAGAAATGAAAACCTCATATTTATTCTTCCAGAATTCAAAAGGCCCCGATCTTTTTTGATGTACCAATGCATCATTTCTTGGCTTAAGCCAACACCTCGCTTACATGATCACCTTTTTACCCTGAAATCATTAGACTCTATTCTGTCCCTCCATGTGTTCTCTCTGGTATTTAAAAAGAAATTTCACAAACTGGCCTAGAAAGCCAATGTTAGTCCCCAATAACACACTAAAGAATTGTTATTAGGTTCATGGTTCATTTCCAAATTTCAACCACTTAAATTTTTCATGTGATAGGTGCTTGTTTCTGTGGAATGCATGTGGTTTACGATTATGAGGTGTGGGAGTAAGGGTACTTTTGTCTAACATGATTTAATCTAAACATTGTTCTTGAGTTTTTGTCTGTCTTACCCAAAAAAATCGTGTTTTGAGCAAATTTGATGTTATCAAATTTGGACTGATAAGTATGATGTTTTGAGTTTTTGAAGGACAAATATTATATTTGTGATTTGGAATCTCAAACATGGTTTTGAAAGTGTAAACATAAAATGCTGCCAATATTTATATCACATTTACACTTCACGTTAGTGAATTGATGTTACTTGTGTAAACTTGGGAATTTCATACATCCTAATATGAGCTTGCACTATCTTTATAAGATGCTCAATGGTACTTCTTGTATACTACATCTCTCTAAATAAATTATAGTGAGAGGAGGGTAGTCTTGTAATTCTATAAGAAATTGTAAAAGGTGGATCCTGTAAGATATGTTTTGTTTTGTAAGGGTATATATGATATTTAAGGTTTTTAGGGACAAAAAAAGTAATCACTGTTTTCTTATAGCAGAATTTTTACTTGATTGAGAGCAAGATCAATTTATATCAGATCAAAGTATACCTCACTCATAAGATATTTAAAGTTTCTAGGGACACAAAAGTAATCACTATTTTCTAAATTTGTAAGATATGCTTATCTTTCATGTTAACTTATCTTTTTCTCATATGTTAAACCCCCAGAAAGGAATAACTGGTGACTTGTATATTTGTCAGATAAATAAACAATAAAGAAATAATTGTATCACTATGTTTTTGGCATAACTTGTCCAATTCTCTTTCATGTGCTCAAACAAGTAAATTTGCCTTGAAGCTGTGTGACACTTGAGCGATATATTACTTGGAAGAAAAGAGGACTTCCATATTCTAACCTGCATTCTCTTTTTACATGTAGCCAGTAGCATCAACACTCGGAATCTCTTTTGAGAACATATTTGCAAATAATTTGTTATTTGGAGATTCTGGAGAGTTCCTTGGTTTTGATGCCTCTGAGCCTACCTCAAGGAGTGGAGGCAAAGCATTGGCAGTGCAACAAATAAGAGAAGTTAGTTTTTTTTTCTTTTCTTTTCCTTTCCTTTCAAAATAGAACTAATGTTCTCTTTAAAAAGACCAGATCTTGTGGTTTTGACCCATAACTGACATTTGAATTGTAGGCACATCATTACAAAACACTAGTAATGATTGGTGATGGTGCAACTGACCTTGAGGTAATAATATCTCTGCTCATTACATGACACCATGTTTCTGTTTATTTGTTTTCTTATTCTCCTGGTAGCTTTCCTTACTGGCGACAGCAATTGTTGCTACATCCGTCCGGAACAGTGTTGTAATGATTTGCTTGCAACTTAAGCACTAGATTTTGAGGCCAAAAAACAGGTTATGCTAGGGAAATGTATTTATGGCTTTCGTTTATTTGTTTTTTTTTTCTTTCTTGTTGCATATCTACCTTTACTGGCTGCAACTGTTAACTGATACTGAGCTGTAATTGTACCGCTCTTTGCTTTGGGGATATGTAAACTGTTGAATATTATTGATATATGAAGTGCTTGAGTAATATACTTTTTTACAGGCAAGGAAACCAGGTGGGTCTGACTTGTTTATCTGTTATGCTGGGGTTCAGATGCGTGAGGCAGTTGCTAGGGAGGCTGATTGGATTGTCTTCAATTTCAAGGAGCTAGTCAACAATTTGCCATAGCTTGTTATTAGGTGTTTGATTAGACAAAAGAATAAGCATTTCCAGACCTGGCGCTGTTGCTAATCTGGGAGGAGAAGTTGCAAGAATTGACATGCGCGTCTTGATTGTGCATATGTGTTTTAGCCGCTGAGAAAGTGTGCAAATTTGCTTTTTGGATTCACTTGAATTGCAGCCATGGATGCTGGTAATTATACTGGCATACCCAAAAAATGTAAAATATCAAGTTTTCCAGTCTTATGTTATATTCAAACTTAAGATTTCAGTTTGCTCTCATGTGGAATTACAGGCTACAGCCATTCCAATATGGAAATGTACTACAGTTTAGGGATAATAATTGGATACGTAGGTTCGTTTGTATATATTATGAGATACTATAGGGGAATTGCAAAGCAACGAGAACCGTTTTGATGCTGCGCTGAAAAGCGTAGTTTTTAATATTTGTGCTTTAAAAATTCGTACATTCCGGATTTTTCACGAATTAATTCAAAATTTGAGATATTTTAAACAATGGAATCTAATTTGTTTACGTCCATGCAGCAACTTTTTTACAAATTGTGGTGCTGTGCTTTTCGGGTCACATTATGTTCACTTGATATAAATTGCTTTTAATAGAGATTCAGAGAATTTTAATTTTCTGCAAACATTAATTCTCTCTCTCGTGGGAATATGAGGATTAAAAAATTGTATAAATTTAAACTTAATCATTTTCTTTTAAATTTAACTTATTTTTCAATTGAAGCGTTATATTTGATGTTAGGGGCAATTCCATCTATACCCCTCAAAAACTTTGAAATTATGTATTTCCTCCTCTAAAATTCATAATATCATTTTACCTTTCTAAATTTCAAAACTCACAAATTAATCATTTTATTATCTTTTCTATTAAAACTCATGTTAAATTTAACAAGTTCCCATATTAACCTTTATTAAAAAATATATATATATGTGGCATGTTTAAGATAAACGTGAGTCTTATAATTAGTCAATTTTCGAGGCAAATGGTTCATTTCTCTACTTTTAACACTTACGGTAGACGTAAATGTCATTGTGTATGCGTTAGTAGTAGAAAAATGACCCATTTACCTTTGAAAACCGACCAAATTGAAAACTGATTTTTTTTTCTTAAACATACTACATTTTTTTTATTTTTCTTAACAAAGGGTATAATGGGTACTTGTCAAATTTAAAATGACTTTTAATAGAAAAAACAATAAAAAGGATAAATTAGTAAGTTGTTAAAATTTAGAAGGGTAAATATGATATTATGAAGTTTAGATGGGGAAATACATGATTCGAAGTTTTTGAGGGGTATACATGAAATTCCACCTTGAAATTATAGTTTTGACCAAGTACTCCAACCCGACCCGAAAACCCGCTCGAAATTCGAGAACCCGAACCGTCCCATCCGATGACGGACAGAGAGAAAGTCGGCGGCGGCGGAGGCGGAGGGGAGAGATGGCAGGCGGCGATGGGGAACTTGACGGAGATGGGTGCCAATCTTGATTCTCTGCAGAAGTTTATCTCTAAAAAGGCAGTCTTTGTCGACGAAGAAACCTTCTCGCGCGCCTCTCTGGCCTCTGAACAAGCGCGATCCATCAAGGTATCCAATTTGACAAGTTCTATAATGATCGAGATTTCCTATGGAGTTATTCTTTTCAATTGCGTGAAGTTGTGGGGAACTTAGTTCCTGACTTGTTGCTTCAGATTATGTGGATGTAGTAACAGATTGGAGTCAGAAGTAATTGCAAGCTCGTTTGAACTTGGTTATTATTTCTCGATCCAGAGTAATTTTAGTCGTAGTTCATGCAATTAAAAAGAAGGAAAAGGAATACAGGTGGTTGACCCGGTACTGGTACATGCTGGGTCTCAGATCCTACCAAAAGAAATTTTTTCAGACATTGGAACAGAGGGTAGAGACATTAGAGAGAGAGCTAGATGCTGCAATTGCTGCTGCAGCTCGAGCTCGAAATGAGAAGCGACAAGCAGAAGCTGCACAGAAGGCTGCAGAATTACGTACACAGGAAATAACCAAGGAGCTTGAGAATACTTCAAGTATGGCAATAGTATCATGAATTAGTTTCAGTACAATGGTACCTCATGGTCTGGTACTCTAGTGCCAAGGATCACCTTGATAGGTGTTGTTTAGGTCAAGTGGTGTACTGGTACCGATTTAGTATCAGTGCACTTTCTTGTCTGGTGTCCTACTTCATTGATACTGGTACACTACTTTATCAGTTAAGGTACTGAACCTCTGTCGGTTGGTAAAGTAATATCTGGGGCATATGGTTTGTGTCTCATACTGGTACTCAGCTAGATGCAATATACCAATACCATGTAAATCCAGTACTGTACACTAGCAGTTGCATGTTATTCTTGGCAATTATTAGACTGACTTGCATAATTGAGCATTATTCATCAAGTTTTGGCCACACAAAACATAATCTGGTACCACTTCAGTTTTGTACAGCTCAATTATTTTACTCTCAATTAAGCCTCAGCAATTAACTGTGTAGTTAAAGGACCCAAAAATAACAAGACAATTGAAAAGAAATCTTTAAATGCTCTGTATTTTCTACACAGAGGTTTTCAAGTTACACATGGAAGAGTTGCGAGCTAAACAAGAGGAGATCTCTAAGAAGAATAGTGAAATAAAAGTTTTAGAAGCTATAATTCAAACACTAAGTAGGAAAGATTCAGGTGGAACTGGTGCATGATTCCATTTGTATCAGAAACATTGTTTCTTCTACTATTTATTTTTTGTACTATGGCTCCCTAAGCTTTCTATAATTTTTATTTGTTATTATAAGGTTGAACTTATTTTTATTCATGTACATATGTGGTTCTGTTTCAATTAAATGCTAGAAGAGAAAATGTTTCTGCTTTGGTGCCCTTACCCTTCCGAAGACTACACCAGTATAATCCCATATATGTATAGGTATTGGGAATTGCATTCAACTTGGATCCTCTCTCATACCTGACCAACTGGTAGTTGACATTTGCACTAACACGAATCTGAATGCATGTGCTTTAGGGGATATCAACTTGCTTCTATATTCTGAGTTTCTTTTAGGAACATATTTTTTGTACCATTTGAGATGAGCAGAAACATTTTTAGACATGCATCAATGAGAAAAATGGCCTTTCAGTTTGAAATTAGAGTTTTAAAATGATATCAAATCAGTTCCTGGTGGAAAACAAAGAATACCTACATCAAATGTATGTGTATTTTAACGATGGTATACCAATGATATAGAACATGCCAAGTAAATTTCAGTGCATTTTCTTTTCAACTTGTTTGTTTGGTTTTGCTGATGGCTCTGGCTTATAATAGTGTAGGTGGGAGGTTGAGCTGTATTTTCATTGTTTTTTCTAATTTCTTTCTTCTTTCAATTGGGTAGGTGGGAGGTTAAGCTGTATTTTGATTGTTTTTCTGTTTTTCTGAGTCTTGATCCCCAACGGTGCATTGGAACTAAGCAGTTTTTATAGGCAATACCTTCAGTGCATTGAATCAAAGAATTATAGTTTCAGTAGTTGCCTTATTATAAATTATTCTGGTAAAAAAAAATACCTTAAAGAAACTTACACTCGTGCCCTTTGTTGAAAATTCTTCATTTTTATTTTTATGCAAGCGCCTTGAGCAAAAAAGTCCTCAGTTATGACTTCAGTTGGAAAATATTGTCATCTGACACCAAAAGTTGGGAGATCCTTCTCCCCATATTTTGTCTGGTGTTCAATTTTTTAGTAGTAACCAAAATTTGAACAAAGGAAAATTCCCTGAAACTGCTCTACGTAATTTTAATTTAAAATCTATCATAAATAAGGTCTCAAGCATCGTTCTCATTTTATTTGTTGAGAACCAGGGTGTGACGACTAAAATTTTCTTGAGTTAATTGGTGAGTTCAACTCCAAACTTAAAATGATTCAAATGACGAATCCAAATGCAAAGCCGATCTACTTAACAAGTTATGTATTTACATATCAAAATTATAAATTTTCAACTTAATTTAGCATAAAGTCAAGCAGTAAAAAAATGATAAAAAATTAACGTATTAAAATTAGTTTATAAATCTTGTTTTTTTTACTGCTTGACTTTATATATCACTCGTAAAGTAGAGCAGTTTCAACGATTTAAATTCGTCATTTAAAGTCATTTTGATAAGCTTAAGAACAGTACCCTAGTTCAACTCTTCTTTTGTATGGTTAAAGCAATGTAGATCAGCTTTCTAATGGTCCTTGCTGTCATAGTGACAAGATTCGCATATAATATCCGAATTATATCCGAATAATTCGTTTTTTTGGCGACGCCGAACCGAACACCGAATTATTCGGTTGACCGAACTTTGACCGAATTATACCTGAATAATTCGCGAATTTTACGAACTTTTCCTGAATTTTACGAATTATTCATGAATTTTTTCCGAATTTTTTCCAGAACATTTTTTTTTTGGTTTTTTTTTTTGCTTCCTTGTAGGACTGAGATCTCTGATCTGAATTATTCCGAATCATTCCCGAATTATTTCCGAATCACGAATTTTTGACCTCGCCGAACCTTTCCCGAACAATTAAGTTGTCACTATGCTTGCTGTTGGGAGATCACATCCACTGCCATAGTGGTTATGGTAGGGATGTGCCGTAGTTATGGTACCGCACTTAAAACAAATATACAATATGTGAATATGTAGTAGGTAGAATTTGAATTCACACCTGCAGATGATGGATTTATTCAGACTAGTCAATTTGGCCTGATGGTAAAACATTATTTTTGTGGTGGGAAAAGGATGTCTAAAGCACATTAAGGTTCTGTTTTGTATAAAGTACTAGATTATATAAAGTACAACATTATCTAAAGCAAGGTTAGCTGGAGCTGGATGTCTAAAGCACATTAAGGCACATTAAAGTACTAGATTATATAAAAAGTAAAAAAAATTAATTAAAAAATTATCCCTTGTCTCCCTATTTGTATATACTAGCTGCTGATACTCTTAGCAAGATTTTTCAGAAAGGTAGATATGTACAAAAAATTATTAGTTTAGGACCTAATGTTGCTGACTAATTTCTCCACACTAATTGCTACTATGCAGATGACACTATCATATTACTCAAAGCAAATGAAACCAATGTCCATAATGCATGTTGGGCACTAGTATCTTTTGAAGTTGTATCTGGTATCAAAGTGAAATACTCTAAAACTGCAATGTACCCCATAAACATAGCAAATATACATAGATATGCATCACTCTTTAGGTGTGGTGTAGCTTCATTTCCTTTATAATATCTAGGTCTACCTTTACATACACATAGACTAACCAAAAAAGAATGGGCTTTTCTAAATGATAAAATAGAAAAGAAGTTACAGAATTGGAAATGAAGCCTTCTCTCTATAGGGGGTAGAATAACTTTACTTAATTCTGTCTTATCAGCTGTCCCTCTTTACTCTCTCTCTCTCTCTCTCTCAAGAATGAGGCTATGGTACTATGCATAGCACGGTTGGGTCCGTGCTACGGCTCAAAATTTGAGTTTTCAAAATCCTAACGGTCCATCCAAACCGTTGAACATGATTATAAAATGAATATGTACTTGCAAATCAAATTTTACATTTTTTCGAATTTTTTTACTATTTTTTTAGATAGGTAGAAAACCACTTGATCTGAAAATTCTGGACCATCCAAAAACAGTGATTTTCTACCTATCTAAAAAAATAGTAAAAAAATTTGAAAAAATGTAAAATTTGGTTTGCAAGTACATATTCATTTTATAATCATGTTGAACGGTTTGGATGGACCGTTAGGATTTCGAAAATTCAAATTTTGAGCCGTAGCACGGACCCATCCGTGCTATGCATAGTACCATAGGTCCATAGCCTCACTCATATATAAACTTCCTAGTTTGTTATTCAACAAATTGATCAGATTAGATGTAGATTATTGTGGCAAGGGACAGTTTCCAGTAGGTTAAAATATTCTTTACTTAATTGGCAAACAACTTGTCTTTCTAAAGAATTTGGGTTAGACATCCTTGATCTTAAACAGATGAATATGTCACTTTTGATGAAATGGTGGTGGAAATTCAAGGATCCTACTTATCAAGGTCCATGGAAATTCATGATTATTACAAAATATTATTCTCACTTATGAATTCTGGAAGACCATTACTGATATGCATCACTTAGGGCAACTTAGTTTTACTTATGAACCTGGAGAGCATTCTCAAGTTTCTTTTCGGCATGATATTTGGTATCAACATTGTATTATGGCTACTAGATTTCCCTATCTCTATAATATATGTCAAACACCTGATATACCCTTCCAAAAGGTCATTAATTCTCAAGGGGCTGATATGAAATTTAGGAGAACACTACATGACATACTATATCTAGAATAGATTGAGATACTAGAAATTATTAGTACAATCTCTTATACCCACCTAACAGATAAACTAAGTTGGAGATGGGAAACTTCTGGCAAGTTTACAGTTCAATCCCTTTATAAGTTTTTGAATTTTAGAGGGATCAAACCTAAAAATGTTTTATTATGGTGGACTGTACCTATTCCTTTGAAAATCAGAGTGTATATGTGGTTAGCTGGGAAAAACAAGATTTTAACAAAAAATAATTTGAGGAGGAAAGGCTGGCCTGGTGATACCAAATGTCAGTTATGTCACCTACCTATCAATCATTTGTTCGTACAATGCTCTTTTGCTAAGCAAATATGGTTTTGGATCGGGTCATGTCAAGCTATTAGCTTTAGCTGGCACACAATTTCTGATATTATTCATTTTGCTAACCAATTACCTTCCTTGCACATATCTGTTGTACTGTTAGTTTTCAGTGCAGTATGCTAGACCATATGGAAGTATAAGAATGACTTGTGTTTTGAGAAAGGTAAGAAGAAGACTATTAAACAAATCATCTTACTAACTATATCTCTGGTGCATTATTGGACAGGTGCAGTGAAGAAACAGGTACAGGAATACACTGTCCTCTGGTTGCCTGACACTCTGGATGAAATCCCATTAGACAGCTGACACCCTGATGAATATCAGATGGTAGATTATGCAGGGAATCAGACCTCAACATGATGAAAAGCAGTACTAGTCAACACAGAAGAAGATGTCTAAGGACAATTTTGTTACTAGTGTTATATACCTCAGCCCCAAATGTGTGTGGCTTATGCACTATTTGTTAGGAGTTAACATGTTTACTTTTGGTTATGTGTGTCCAGCTGATATGCTGATGAACTGTGTTTTAGACGTTTTGGCTATGATCATACTTTGAACAATATCTGGGTGTAAGTTAACTATTTTCTTCAATAAAAATGGGCTTAGGCCTTTTTATTAAAAAATAAATAAATAGTGTTTTAGACCATTATTCATACTCTCTACTTAACAACTTCAAAAAGCAGCTAATATGTGTTGTGCTCTAACTGAAAACATAAATCACAGATTCTAATCATCATTTATAGAACTTTGTAAGTGCCCAAGTTACTGCTACTATTATTCTGCTCCTATCTCTCAGTTACTAGCATCAGTCCCATCTCCCAGAAAAAAACATTTGATCATGAATAAAAATTGTTCCAAGGATATCTTTCTTTCTATCCTATACTTTCTTTATTTCATTTACTATTATCTACCATTTTATATTTCTCAAGTTTGTATTTATTGATTATTTGTGTTTATTTTCAATTATTTTTTATTCTAACATACCACCGAATTCTTTGAAAGAAAAATAAAATATTTTTGAAATAAGAAGCTGACAGCAAAAGCCATTAGAATCGATGTTTCATGTGAAATCAATATTATATATATTACCTAATCTGTTTTTTTTTATTGATTGACTCTTATCAATTTAAAATATATATTCTCTCTCCTCTCTTTTCTCTCTTTCTCTCTCTCTCTCTCTAAAAGCAATAACCTGCAAGTTCCATGTAATAACAAAGAGCGAAACATCCGGCAAAAATCCTCTCTTCAGCCCAAATTAGGCCCAGTTACACCTTTTTGATTCTCAGATAACGTGATATTTGGGCCAAGGCCCAAGATTCAAACTCAGAGGATCGGTGAGTTGTGAAGTAAAACGTCGTTTTACTTCACGCTCATACTTCATTTTGAAAATCCAAACGACCGATCCGAACCGCTCAACATGTTCTCCATATTGAAATGTGCTTAGAGACCAAATTTTATTTTTTTTGGAATTTTTTTACTATTTATTATGCCACTTTGAAAATCGCTGATCGAATGGTCCAGAATTTTTTACTGTTTTTTACTGTTCATCCGGATCTGAGATTTTCAAAGTGGCTTAATAAATAGTAAAAAAATTCCAAAAAATGTAAAATTTGGTCTCCAAGCACATTTCAATATGGAGAACATGTTGAGCGGTTCGGATCGGTTGTTTAGATTTTCAAAATGGAGTATGAGCGTGAAGTAAAATGACATTTTACTTCGCAACTCACCATAGTCAATCTCTATATATATATATATATATATATATATATATAGAGCTGGGCTATGGTGAGTTGCGAAGTAAGATGTCATTTTTACTTCACGCTCATATTTTTATTTTGAAAATCTAAACAACCGATCCGAACCGCTCAACATATTCTCCATATTGAAATGTGCTTGGAGACCAAATTTTATATTTTTTTGAATTTTTTTACTATTTATTAAGCCACTTTGAAAATCGCTTATCGAATGGTCCAGAATTTTTTACTGTTCACCCGGATCTGCGATTTTCAAAGTGGCTTAATAAATAGTAAAAAAATTTCAAAAAATGTAAAATTTGGTCTCCAAGCACATTTCAATATGGAGAACATGTTGAGCAGTTCGGATCGGTTGTTTAGATTTTCCAAATGAAATATGAGCGTGAAGTAAAACGACATTTTACTTCACAACTCACCATAGTCGATCTCTATATATATATATAGAGAGAGAGATGGACTTAGCTAAGCTATGGTGTAAAACGACTTAGTACTCCACGCCATATTTTCATTCTGAAAATCCAAACTACCGATCCGAACCGCTCAAGTTGTTCTCCATATTGAAATGTGCTTGGATACCAAATTTTACATTTTTTGGAATTTTTTTACTATTTATTAAGCCACTTTGAAAATCGCTGATCCGGATGAACAGTAGCAAAACAGTAAAAAATTCTGGACCAATGGATCAGCGATTTTCAAAGTGGCTTAATAAATAGTAAAAAAAATTCCAAAAAATGTAAAATTTTGGTCTCCAAGCACATTTCAATATGGAGAACAACTTGAGCGGTTCGGATCGGTAGTTTGGATTTTCAAAATGAAAATAATGAGACGTGGAGCACCAAGTCGTTTTACACCATGGCTTAGCTTAGCCCAGCACTATATATATATATATATATATATATATATATATATAGATAGACTAATATGCTTTCGGTAGCACTTCGACCGAAGTGCTACCGATTCAAAATCCGATTTTCAAAGTCCAAATGGCCGATCCGAACCGTTCAAGTTGTTCTCCATATTGAAATCTGCTTGGAGACCAAATTTTACATTTTTTGGAATTTTTTTACTATTTATTAAGCCACTTTGAAAATTACTGATCTGGGTGAACAGTAAAAACAGTGCAACCAAATTCTGGACCATGTGATCAGCAATTTTCAAAGTGGCTTAATAAATAGTAAAAAAATTCCAAAAAATGTAAAATTTGATCTCCAAGCAGATTTCAATATGGAGAACAACTTTAACGGTTCGGATCGGCTATTTGGACTTTGAAAATCTAATTTTGAATTGGTAGCACTTCTGCCGAAGTTCTACCGAAAGCACATTAGTCTATCTATATATATATATATAGTGACTAAGGTCAAAGTGGTAGTTCCTAGCCCCGATGCTACCAAGTCGTTTTTGGATTTTCAAAGTCCAAACGGTCGATCCGAACCGTTCAAGTTGATCTCCATATTGAAATGTGCTTGGAGACCAAATTTTACATTTTTTAGAACTTTTTTGCTATTTATTAAGCCACTTTGAAAATTGCTGATCCGGGTGAACAGTAAAAACAGTGCAACCAAATTCTGGACCATGTAATCAGAAATTTTCAAAGTGGCTGAATAAATAGTAAAAAAATTCCAAAAAATGTAAAATTTGGTCTCCAAGCACATCTCAATATGGAGATCAACTTGAACGGTTCGGATCGACCGTTTGGACTTTGAAAATCCGAAAATGACTTGGTAGCACTGGGGGCTAGGAACTACCACTTTGACCTTAGTTACTCTATATATATATATGAGGAGGGATCCACTTACAACATTTGAAGTTACAACAAGTTACAACAATTTAGTTTTGTGATTTTTAAAGTCCAAACAGTCGATCCAAACCGTTCAACATGTAATATGTACTAAAATGTGCTTGGAGACCAAATTTTACATTTTTTTTTTAATTTTTTTGCTATTTATTAAGTATTTTACAAAAATATTGTTTTTTAGTGGTCCAAAATTATTTAAAAACAACAATTTTGTAAAATACTTAATAAATAGTAAAAGAAATTCAAAAAAAATGTAAAATTTGACCTTGAAGCACGTTTTAATATAGATTACATGTTGAACGGTTTGGATCGACTGTTTGGACTTTCAAAATCGCAAAATTAAATTGTTGTAAGATGTTAACTTTCAAATATTGTAGGTAGATCTCTCCTATGTATATATATATATATTCTTTCTTTGGTCTCAGCTGGTTGTAACTTTCATGTTGTAGGTGAATCGCTCCTATGTATATATATATTCTTTCTTTGGTCCCAGCTGGATACATACTTAAATTTTGCTTCAATCAATTAATTAATTTCAATTGGTGGGCGTTGTAACTGGCTCAAATTAAAACTGGACTTTATGAGACCGATGAGATGGAGACGCAAGCGATTTAAGTACACAAAATATAAAAGGGAGTTGAGGTTTCTGTAGAGCGACAAAGACCTAATACTATCATTTTTATATCAAATTAATGAATATATCAACGTCAGCTAATAATTTTAAAAATGCTCAAACCGGCCATATCAAAATACCCAAACTATCAATTTTATTAACCTTTTTCTGCCATTAATATGAAAGAAAAATGCAAGTAGAATAGGATATATATATAGTGAGTGGCTAAGCTACAAACGTTTGCACCAAGGGTTTGGTGCAAACGATTTGTTTTCGGATTTTCGAAGTCCAAACGGTCGATCCGAACCGTTCAAGTTGTTCTCCATATTGAAATGTGCTTGGAGACCAAATTTTACATTTTTTGGAATTTTTTTGCTATTTATTAAGCCACTTTGAAAGTTGCTGATCACACGGTCCAGAATTTGATTGCACTGTTTTTACTGTTCACCCGAATCAGCAACTTTCAAAGTGGCTTAATAAATAGCAAAAAAATTCCAAAAAATGTGAAATTTGGTCTCCAAGCACATTTTAATATGGATTAAATATCTAACGGTTTGGATCGACCGTTTGGACTTTGCAAATAGGAGAACCCAAACGTTTGCACCAAGGGCTTGGTGCAAACGTTTTGAGCTTAGCCAGTCTCTATATATATATATATATATATATGAGTAGAACTAGGGTGTTCCTAAGCTCACCAAGCCTCTTGTGAACTCAACTCTAAAACCTATCGAATTGACTTCAAACGACATTTTCAAACCGTTAGATGTTCAATCTATATTAAAATGTGCTTGGAGACCAAATTTTTCATTTTTTGGAATTTTTTTACTATTTATTAAGCTGATTTGAAAACAGCTGTTTTTATTAAATTTCTGGAGCATTGAAAAACAGCGGTTTTCAAACCAGCTTAGTAAATAATAAAAAAATTTCAAAAAATGAAAAATATGGTCTCCAAGCACATTTTAATATAGATTGAACATCTAACGGTTTGGAAATGTCGTTTGAAGTCAATTCGATAGGTTTTAGAGTTGAGTTCACAAGAGGCTTGGTGAGCTTAGGAACACCCTAGTTCTACTATATATATATATGAGGAGGGATCCAATTACACCTTTTTTGGTGACACATCATGACACCGTTTTTTATATAGGTTAATTTTGCGATTTCAAAATCCAAACAGTCGATCCGAACCGTTCAACATAATCACCATATTAAAATGTACTTGGAGATCAAATTTTACATTTTTTTGAATTCTTTTACTATTTATTAAGATGGTTACAAAATCGTTGTTTTTCAATGGTCTGAAAACAACGATTTTTGTAACCATCTTAATAAATAGCAAAAAAATTCAAAAAAATGTAAAATTTGATCTCCAAGCACATTTTAATATATCTTTCATGTTGAACGGTTTGAATCGACTATTTGGACTTTGAAAATGGTAGGTGTCAAAGTGTGTCACCAAAAAAGGTGTAATCGGATCCCTCCTCTATATATATATATATATAGGACTGCAAATGAATCAAACTAAATCGAATTTAACCTAGTTCGAGTTCGAACTCGAACCAATGTCGAACCGAACTGGTTCAAAATTGAAGTAGGGTTTCGAACTGAAAAGAAGAGTTCGAGTTTGATTCAGTGCGATTCGAATCAGTTTTGAACCGAATTGGTTCGAAATTGAATCAAAGTTTAGAACTAAAAAGAAGAGTTTCGAACCGAGTCAGACTCAGTTCGAGTTCAATTCTAATCAATGTCGAATCGAACTAGGTTTGATTCGTTTTAGAACCGAGCTGGTTTAATTTGTTTCGAACCGAATTTTTTTTGAATCGATTTTAATCGAATCACGAGCTACGAGCTTTTTGTGTACCCCTATAATATATATATAATAGAGTAGAACTAAGGTGCTCTTAAGCTCACGCGTCCGAACTTGCTTCGCCAGATTTCCAAATTCAGAATCGCCAAAAAACAAAGGGAAGAGCCTCAAAACTTCAGTTGAAGTTTCTGATTAAGATTTTCATTTCTATTCTCCAATCTACGTAGCTCAGTAAATTAGTTATATAATGAACTTGTAGAATACCAATTTTTATTATTTTTTGGAATTTTTTTACTATTTTTTATGATTTATGAAAGATGGCACAAAAAAGTTCAAATTCATACGTAATTTAGCGTAATTTACATATTTTAGCATAATTCTACATAATATTATTGTAATTTCAATTAATTTAGTGTAATTCAGCATAAATCAATATAATTTCAAGTAATTTAGCGTATCTTAGTATTAATTAAAAAAATTTCGGATACATCAAAAAAAGTAATCTAACTAACAAATATTAAAAACAAAATTTGAATTTTTATCTCTCAAATCTAAAAAAAAAAGGGGCCGCTCAGCCGATCTGCGGTCCCCAGTAAATGGGGCCGCTCAGCGGATCTGCGGCCGTGCTAAATCTGGAATTCTTGGAAATCGGTGCATATTTTTTTTTTTGGTGTGCTACATTTAAAAAAACGGTCTCACTAGTGATGCTTTAGGAGCTTTTTTGCCACCCTTAAATCTCACTAGTGATGCGTTCACATGTCAAATTATTAATTCTCGAATTAAGTATAAAGTCAACTAGTCAAAAAAGATAAAAAATAAAGGTATTAAAATTAATTTATAAACCTTTTTTTTGTACATCTTGACTTTAAACTAAATCAATTCGAAAAATAATAAATTTGACATGTAAATGCATAATTCATTAAGTAGATTGGCTTCAACGTTTGGATTCAACAATTGAAATTATTTTGATATATTTTGGAGTTAAGTTCACTAATCTTTTGGTGAGCTTAAGAACATCCCAGTTCTACCCATAAAAGAGATAAATTATGTGAGTAGAACTAGAATGTTCTTAACGAATTCAAACTATTGAAACCAATATAATTCATAAGTGATGAGTTTGCATGCAAAGTTTATAATTTTTTGAACTAATTTAGTATATAGTCAAGCACTAAAAAAATATTCAAAAAATTAATATATTAAAAAATTAATTTATAAAACTTCTAATTTTGATCACTTGACTTTGTACTAAATTAATTCAAAATTTTAAAAAGTTTGCATGTAAACACATTACTCGTAAAGTAAATCGGTTGCAACAGTTTAAATTTCTACTATGAAGTCAATTTAATAGATTTCGGAACTAAATTAATCAACAAATTTAGTGAGCTTAAGAACACCTTAGTTCTATTCTAAACTATGTTGTAATTTTTTTCTCTCCTCTTTTTTTTTTTCATTTATACAGCAGTTTTTTAAGCAGAGTCCTGAGTCCAACAATTATGCTACAAAATGCCAGGAATTCACATCCCCTCAGGTTACCGGACTGAGTACAATTGAATCGGACGGCTCATACTTGTTCTTTTTAACTTGGCACAAACATCAAAGCACAAAAATACTGCCCCTGCACCATCCTGAGTAAGCACCAGCTGAGAGTAAATCTGAGCCATCCGTTTCAATTGACTCGGTTCAAATATATAAAGACCGTCGGCAAGTGAAAAAAAAGAGATGCAAAGTCGAAATCAAAATTGATTTCTTCATCATTATTAAAAGAATTAAATGGATGCATGCCTTCATCCGTTCATCGCAAACTACATAGTTCCATCTACCTCAGCTGCTTCCTGCCTGCATTAAAGAACTATTTTTATTAATTCATCATACGTACAATGCGCCTGCATTTGCCGACATTTTTATTAATATCCAAAGTTAATTACAAAATAATAAAAATGTTCAGAGCGGCTGGCTTTTATTAAAAATATCCAATCTAATCATTAAATGGCCTATAAATACCTTATAAATACCCATTAGAGGACCGGCCATTAAATAGCCGGTTTGAGCATTTTTAGTAAAAGCCAGCGGCTCTGGACATTTTTATTATTTTGTAATTAACTTTGAATATTAATAAAAATCTCAGTGCATTTGTTGTGTTGTCGCAGTGTCGGCCTCTTAGATTTGGTTTATAGTCTTATCTATATTCGCAATTCTCAATCCTTTTTTTTTAGCCTATCAGCTTTCTTCAACCTTCAGTTTACATTACAAAAAAAAAATTTCACTTTGTGGATTTCGAATTCATGACCTTCCACATGAGAGCCATGTGTATTTGTCACTAAATTAAAAGTTAGTTCTTTTTACATATAAAAGTTATAGAAATTAAATTTTAAATTTTGTTTCCTACAAAGCACGTGATTATATCCTACTTTGATAAAGTTTTTTCTATCCTATTTTCGTGATAAATTGAATATTTAAAAAATTTGACAGAAAAATTTCGGATATGTAAAGTTGAAATGCATGATTTTCATCTTTATCTCAAAAATAAATATATTTTAATACTAGAGAAAAACGTAAACTTATTTCTAATGGAAATTTAATTTCAAAAGTTAAAATGTTAATTTTATTTCCTCGCATCATATCTAGCCTAGCCCGCCACCCTTGTTTGGCAATCCAATTTTCAAATTTATTTGGTAGCGGTTAAAAGAATAAGAGTAGAACTAGGGTGTGATGTGCTCACCAAACTCTTTGGTGAGCACAGTTCTACATAAACTATCGGATTCACTTCAAACGAGATGAATCCAACTGTTGAAACCGATGTACTTTATGAGTGATGTGCGTACATGCAAAATTTTAAATTTTTTGAATTCATTTAGTCTCAAGTCAAGTGGTCAAAATTGAAAATTTTTTGAATGCATTAAAAGAATTTCATTTTGGATCATTCATTTTTCATCAATTTTGACCACTTGACTTGAGACTAAATGAATTCAAAAAAATTAAAATTTTGCATGTACGCGCATCACTCGTAAAGTACATCGGTTTCAACGGTTGGATTCATCTCATTTGAAGTGAATCCGATAGTTTATGTAGAGTTGTGCTCACCAAAGAGTTTGGTGAGCACATCACACCCTAGTTCTACTCAAAGAATAATATCTCGGTTGCTAATATCTGAAACAATTGTATTATTCATATCAGTGTTCTAAATAGCGCGCTATAGCGGCGCTATAGCGCCGCTATAGCGTTTTTGGACCCCAAACGCTACGCTACGACATCAAAATGCGCTATTTGCGCTACGGCCGCTATAGCGGTCCGCTACGGCGCTATTTGCGCTATACAATATGGGTTTTTTATTTTTTTTTATTTTTAAGCAATTTATATGGGTTTTAAATAAAGATAAAAAAAATCTCAAACCGAAATTGAATTTGTTGCTACTTGCTACAAATAAATCAATTTGAAATTGGGAATAGAAATTGAAATTTGAATAGAAAAAAAGTCCAAACCGGAATTAAAATTTGAATAGAAAAAAAAATAGATTATGTCATGAATCATGATACTTAAGATATTTTTAATAGGAAAAATCGATAGTTTATGATATTACTATGGATATTTTGAACCGCAATTTGGACTTTGTACGGGTTCAATATGAATATTATAATTTCTTAATTACTTTGGTGTTATTTATTGTTCTATGAGACCTTAGATAATGTTGATATTTAGTACAAATATTGAATATACGAAATGTAAAAAAAAAAAACGCTATTTGGAATAGCTTCCGCTATAGCGACGCTATTCGCTATAGCTTTTTTTTTAACCTTCCCGCTACGACGCTATAAACGCTATTTAGAACCTTGATTCATATTAATGTGCTTTCAAACATACTGAAAAATGTTGTTGCAAGCAATACTCTTAGTATGCTATTTGACTAATTTGCAAAACATACAATAATTGAATTTAACAATTTCTTGGAGTTAAGATAGTTCACAGGTTCAAGATAATTGGAATTGCAATATGGATCAGTTGACCTGAAGAAATCATCAAGACATTTATCAAGAATTCAAATTGTAAAATTATAGACTTGATAAAATAGATTTGATGTTTAAACAGGGAACAATCGTTACCAACGATTATATAATCGTTGTAACGATTATAAAAGCTGCACAGAAAATCGAATTTCCAGAGAACAATAGTTACCAACGATTATTAATAGTTGTAACGATTATAATAGTTGGTAACGATTATATAATAGTTGTAACGATTATGAAAAGCACAGGAAATCAAATTTCCAGAGAACAATAGTTACGAACGATTATAATAGTTGGTAACGATTATATAATAGTTGTAACGATTATCAAATTCTCGCAGAAACTCAAATTTGGCTGAAATCCTAATTGCATATAAAATACTAATCGTTATAACGATTAGACAAACGTTGGTAACGATTGTAGGCAGACTGCTATTTCCGAAGCTGCCTCTATAAATAGAGCAATTAGGTTTTCTCCCAAATAGTGAGGAACCGCCCCATCTTTTCAAAAGAAAATTTTCTGTGTGCTTAAGTCCCTCCATTGTTGAGAGAGCTTAGAACTTCAAAATCCCTCAAACAACCTCAAATCTACTTCACTAATCTTGAGTTAGATTAGGTTAGAGTAAGTTTTTGAGTGTTTCTCTTGAGAATCTAAACTTAGAGACTTCGTTCTCTACTCGAGTTGGCCGTGTGACTTCCCGTTGGTTGTAAGGGCTCACCGGTTCACAAGTTGTAACCTTTCTCATTGGGTAATAGAAAGGCGCACCGAGAAGCGGTTGCGATGCTCCGGAGACGTAGGCCATTTTGCCGAACTCCGTTAACATCCCGCGTGTCAATTTTCTCTAAACTCTTATATTTACTTTATTTGTATTTAGTTTCAATTTTTAAGTAAATTAGTGGTGCCTTAGGGACAACAAAAAATTACCGAAATTTTTATTAATACCATTTTCACAAATAAAAAAATAACTTTTTTTTTGGAGATTTCGAAAAATACTAAGGCCGCAGAGTCAATTGGCGGCTCTTTTCTTGGAGGCACTATGTGTCGCTGCGGCCCCAAGAATGGAGCTACCAATTGACCCTGCGGCCCCACTTTTTTTTTTTTTTCTTCTATGCCTATCATCATTGATGTCCCAAACTAAAGGAGTAAATGAGAGTTCTAATAAAAATTCAAAATCCGTTCAGATTTATAAAAACAAACAAATAAGAGATTCAATCAAGTTCACAATTAAAAAAAAAAGTGGGGCCATAGGGTCAATTGGCGGCCCAATTCTTGGGGCCGTCAATTGACCCTGCTGCCCTGGTATTAATAAAAATTTCGAGAAAAATTAAGAATTCAAGGATAATTTGATGAGGTCTACACTCGTAATTTGTGTATATATAATAGTGATATAATTCTAAAATAGTAATGCATATAGATATATCAAAATTTATGTAGCTTTAAAAAGTAAATAAATAAAAACGAATAATTCAAGAATAAGTTGGTAGTTCGAAATAAAATTCGGAAATAATTCATAAAATTTGTGAAATTTTCGAAGATATGTTTAATTCGTCTATTCATTCAGAAAGGTGCTATAGGTAAATATGTGAAATTTTTTTTTTTATCTATCTCTTTATTTTTATTTTAGTAATAAGCTATAGGTAAATTAAGGTGCTTCATACATGATCTGATCCAACGTGTAAGGACCACATGTCAGTATTTAGGTTGGATATTAATTAGGACATTAATGATCCGGAACGGGTCAACTCCCATACAAATAAACCCGGTTTTTTTTTATCTTATAACACAAAAAATAATAAATTCAACATATACCACATTTTTCTAAAATTTTCAGAAATACCACAACTACTGATAATTATTTTTGTTTTATAGATAAACAAATCGGTAAATAAACGTGTAATTATCTCACTACCTCCATACAAATAAACGTGCAATTTGGGACTAATTTTTGTTTCTGAGTAAAAACTTTTGGAATGTGAAAGTGTGACTGATTAAACAACATTTTATATAGAGGTGTTAATGGCACCCTTTTATCCGTTTACCCGATCCGTACTGTATCTGATATAACGGGTACAGGTAAGATTTTTTTTTTTTTTGTAAACTTATCGGGTATGGGTACAAATAAAGATTTTTTTCATTATCTAAACGGATAAGGGTACGAGTAAAGCCTATTTCGTACCCGTTACCCGATAGGGTAAGTATAAAAAATATATATATTATATATATTAACAAGCATTGAAAGGAGTAATTTAATTGGTCTACTTGCTCTTAGCATTATTATAATTTTTTTCAATAAAATACTGTATATGTGTGAAATGAATGTATATATTTCAATATTTTATTTAATAAATAATAAAAATAATTATTATATTAGTATTACCCGTTATTTACCCACTACCGTTTCGTTATTTGACAATCATATCGGGTAAGGGTAGGGTACGGGTAAGATAATTTGTAGCGGGTAAGGATAGAGTACGGATAAGAACAATTTGTAATGGGTACGGGTATGAAATGCTTCCACCCAACCCTTACTGTTCCAGTTCACACCCCTATCTATATCTAAATTTGTATTTAATTTTTTTAAATACCTACTTGAATGCTATATATAAGCCGTAGGTGTCATGTTTACTCAATTTAATTTGATTGGCATAACGTAAATATTTAATCATTGACTCGGGTCAAAGATGATCAAAGCACTGGTAAAATGCAATGTAACGAAAACTTGCATCCGACTCGGTCAAAGTATTAGATGTTAGAAACACTGTTTTGAATAAAATAATTCAACACATTCTTTGTTGTAGCTTCATGTGTTATTGTAAATACAACTATTTTTATTTTATTCTTGTACAACCACAGGAACTTTTTTTTTTTTTTTTTTTTTGCCAAAACTGAAAATACCATCCCATACACCGAATTTTTTATTTATATCCAAAAAATAAATTAAATTACAAAAAATAACCATATTGCTGTTGAAATTCGAAATCTACCCAAACCGGAAAAAAAATTTCCAAATTCAACATCTAAGTCCGGAAAAAAAATTTCCGAACTTAAATTTTTTTTTTTTTTTACAGATTTCGGAAAAAAAATTTCCGAGCTTAAATTTTTTTTTTTTTTTTTTTACAGATTCCGGAAAAAATTATTCCGAACTTAACAAATATATATATATTTTTTTAGAAAAAAATAGCTAAAATACTGAAATCTAACATTAAAAAATCGATTTTTTTTTAAATATTTGTTAAATTAATTTAAAAAATTTCAAAATGGTGTAGAATAATTTAGAAATTATCAAAATAGCTAAAATACTGAAATCTAACACTAAAAAATCGAATTTTTTTTTTAAATATTTGTTAGATTACTTTTTTTGATAGCATATTTATACTAAAATACGCTAAATTACTTGAAATTATGTTAATTTATGATGATTGACACTAGATTACTTTAAATTATGTTAACTTTTTTTTAAGAGACAAATAGTTAAAATGCTGAAATCTAACACTAAAAAATCGAATTTAGTTTTAAATATTTGCTAGATTACATTTTTTTATATATAATTAGCATATTTATACTAAAACACGCTAAATTACTTGATTTATGCTGAATTACACTAAATTACAATAATTATGTAGAATTATGCTAGAATACGGTAAAGTACGCTAAATTACGTACGAATAGGGGTGATATCTTCACTAATAAGGCAAAAAACGACGACGAAACTTCAAACAGCCATAAAACGGCGCTCGAGTGTCCGATTTCAGCAAATGACCACTTTTCAGAAAGCTTGCGAAAATGCGCATGCGTCTGAACTTGCTTTGTTAGTTTTCCAAATTCAGAATCGCCAAAAAACAAAGGGAAGAGCCTTAAAACTTCAGTTGAAGTTTCCGATTAAGATTTTCATTTATATTTTCAATCTAATAGCTCAGTAAATTAGTTATGTAATGAACTTTCAGAATACCAATTTTTATTATTTTTGGAATTTTTTTCACTATTTGTTATGATTTGTGAAAGATGTCACAAAATAGGCCCCATTCATACGTAATTTAGCGTAATTTATCGTATTTTAGCATAATTCTACATAATTATTGTAATTTCAGCATTTTAGTAAATTTACCGTATTTTAGCACAAAATCGGCCCTATTCGTAGTAAAAAAACAATTCGATTTTTTAGTGTTAGATTTCAGCATTTTAGCTATTTTGATAATTTCTAAATTATTCTACACCATTTTGAAATTTTTTAAATTAATTTAACAAATATTTAAAAAAACAATTCGATTTTTTAGTGTTAGGTTTCAGTATTTTAGCTATTTTTTTCTAAAAAAAAAAAATTTGATAAGTCGGAAATTTTTTTTCTGGAATCTGTAAAAAAAAAAAAAATTTGTTAAGTACGGAAAAAAAATTTCCGAAATCTGTAAAAACAAAAAAAAAATTGTTAAGTTCGGAAAATTTTTTTCCGAAATCTGTTAAAAAAAAAAAAATTTTAAGTTCGGAAATTTTGTTTCCGGAATTAGGGTTGAGTTTCCGGAAATTTTTTTTCCGGACTTAGATGTTGAATTCGGAAAAAGTTTTTCCGGTTTGGGTAGATTTCGAATTTTAACACCAACATGGTTATTTTTTGTAATTTAATTTATTTTTTGGATATAAATAAAAAATTTGGTCCCATACATCTTGTGAGGTATCTAAAATTAAACCGAAATTTTATTAATACCACTTAAAAAAAAAAATAAACAAACCAAAACACCAATGAAATTAGAGAATTCAAAAATACCAGGGCCTCCAATTCAATCTGCGGTCCCATTGTTGGGGAGCCATAGATTGAATTTGAGGCCCCCAAAAACCTAAATATCAGTATATTACAGTGCATTTTTGGATTTTTAGGTGACCTTCAATTCAATATGCGGCCTCCTAAGAATGAGGCCGCAGATTGAATTAGAGGTCCTGGTATTTTTTGAATTCTCCATAATTTATGGGTTTTTTTTCTTGTTTGACAGTGGTATTAATAAAAATAACGGAAAATTAAATAATCTCTGTAATTTTTTGTTTGGGTCCGATTTTGAGATAAATTGAAAAGTTGAATTATCACAAACGATATACACTCAATTAGCAGTTGGACACGTGTCAAATTTAAACTGATGTAGGACTTCTATAGTGAATTCATACAATTGGAGAGGAGCCGAGACCGTTTAATTTGGTGGATTTTATTGCTAAGTTATTGGGAGGCATTTAATGCAATTTAACAAAAGGACATGTGCATATGGGGACATTGGCGCGGACCCAAGGGAGATCACGGTAGGCAATTGTCGGATTTGAATTTTTTTTTAACTCAGTATATCTTATACTTGTGTCTATCTCTGGACAGAAACAATGCATATCTCTAGATTTAATTCATGGCAAGTAGAAGAAAATTACATGGAAAAGAAAGTCAATCTAGACTGATTCACGTAAAAGAATTAAAGAAAAAAGACACGGTCCGATTCGTTACTCCGTTCAGAAGAATCGTTGATTCGCTAGGAGAAAAAAGAGATCTGATACTAGAGATCTAAATATATATCATGTGGTAACTAGTCATGTCATGACTTTCAATTCTCAAATCCTCATTTCGATTTTATTCTTTGTTCCAAACACAAATTTTCTTAAATTTATAACCAGCTTGTTTCTCTAAGAGTAAACCATCCCTCAACTCACCACAATGTGTTCATTTATGAAAGTGCCCGAAATTTTTATAATACCCTCAAAAAAAGAAAAAAAATACCAAATCTGCCTTCGGTATGAAAATAATTAAAAAAACATCCTGACTGCCTCATATTCGGGCCGTCCACTCTCACTAACAAACTGCCCCACAGTGGGGCGATCACCTCTTCACACCAGACCACCCCATGTTTGGACAATTTGGTGTTTATTTTTATTTTTTAAACCGCAACCCCCCACCCTTCCTCTCTCTGTCCCGTTTGTTGCTCCGCCCAAACTCCACAAAACTCAATCCGCCCCCCCCCTCCGCCCTCACCCATAGAAAAACCCCGTCCCCACCCCTCTCTCTCTCCCTCTCTCTCGCTAGGCCGCCCCCACCCAAGAAGCTTGAGGTTAGGTGAGGCCGGAGCACGAATCACGAAGCACATTCCGATTATTTTCGAGTAACCCGACATAACTTATTTTATTTATGTTTCTAGAAATTAAATTGTTAATTATCGTGTGCAGGTTATTAATTTTCCCGACGCGATTGAATTGCTCGGATTTTTGATATTTCGTAAGTGTTGCGATTGAAATTGTTAGAAATTGTTAAGGAATTACCTTGCAGGTTGTTGAATATCGTGTGCGGATTGTTGATTTTTCCGACGCGATTCATGGTACTGTTACACCCTTTTTAAAATTAGGGTTTACAAAATTAGAGTTTAGAAATTAAGATTTAGGGTATAGGGTCCAAAATTAGGATTTAGGGTTATTGGTTTGGTTACGTCATACCGAGTCGTAGAAATTGAATTGTTAAATATCGTGTGCGGGTTGTTGATTTTCCCGACGCGATTGAATTGCTTAGCATATAGCAAAATTATTTTTTTAATTTAGTTTGCAATACTAATTCTTATTAATTATGGTAAATTGTAAAAATATGTTATTTGAATTGAGAAAAGATACTTGACAATTATTTGAATTTATAAAATAGTTTCTTAAAATAAAGCAATTATTTGAATTTTAAAACAATTTTCAAAGGCCATTAATTTCATATCATTATAATTTTAAATCATTTAATGTACGGTACTTTATTTTTTTAAATCTCACTAATTTTTATAAATATGTTATGTGAAAATTATAAATATCATTAAAATTTTAAACCATTTAATGTATGGTAATTTTTTATTTTAAATCTCACTAATTTTTATAAATATATTATGTGAATAATATAAATTATGCCTATAATATTTAAAATAAAACTAAACATTTACATGTTTGGTCCAACATTTACATGTTTTTATTTTAACTCATATGACTTCCGTATCGCATGAATATCAACAAAAATTAGCTAATTAGTTTTTATATAAAAAATATATATATAAGTTAAAAGTAACTAGTAACATTAAATACATATTGTCAGACACAGATGAATTTATGTTAAGATAACTAATTAAGTGGTTATATTATTTCACATCTTCACATCTGTCAAAAAAAAAAAAAAAATTCCCGGACACACAAAATAACACTAGAAGTGGACCAAAAACATTTCTTTTGAATTGCTAAATTGCCGCTCATACATTTTCTGTGCTCAACTAGAAAAGAAACGTTTTCCATAGCATGTAGTAATATTTTTCATGCCCAATTTTACATGATGCCATATTATGAAAGTGACTAAGCTACAAACGTTTGCACCAAGACCTTGGTGCAAACAATTCGGTTCTCCGATTTTCAAAGTTCAAACGGTCGATCCAAACCGTTATAAATTTAATCTATATTAAAATGTGCTTAGAGACCAAATTTTACATTTTTTTGAAATTGCTGATCCGGGTAAACAGTAAAAACAGTGCAACCAAATTCTGGACCATGTGATTAGCAATTTTAAAGTGGCTTAATAAATAGTAAAAAAATTCCAAAAAATGTAAAATTTGATCTCCAAGCAGATTTTAATATAGATATCACATCTAACGGTTTAGATCGACCGTTTGGACTTTGAAAATCCGAAAACTATTTGTTTGTATCAAGGCCTTGGTGCAAACATTTGTATCTTAGTTACTCATTTTTAAAAATGAAAAAAAATTAAATTAAATTTAGACGCCTTCCTTTTTTTTTCCCCAATCAGAAAGCGTAACATTTATTAAAAGAAAAGGAAAGAACAGCAGAAGCAATTTACAGTAATTAATTAATTAAGATTTTATTGTTGCTTCTTTGAGCTTATAACAAAAGACGTAATAAATTAATTATTGTGCCTTTTTAAGGTCTCATTGTCAGACCAACATTTATACCTATGTTTACCCGCATTTAATATTTTTAAATTTTGGAACATTGTCCTTGCCAGGTGGCCTGTAGATTTTGATTTTTCTAAATAGTAATTAATTTAAGACGAATGCAGTAGTCAAATCAGGTTTGACCAGTATCTGATCACACACTTCCTTTGTCTTTTAAAGAGAGAGGAGTTTAGGTGAAAACTGGTTGCCTATTAATGAGAGTTGTTCTGGAAACACAAATCGCTCAACTACCAACGTCCATAGACTCCAGATTTAAATCTTTCTACTACAATATTTAACAGAGCGGTTTTGACTTCATACAGCCCACGAACGATATTCAGCTATGTTTTGATTCTATAGTCAGTATGCTGAATGAAGCCAAAACTGCTCTGTTAAAATCTTTATTCTAAGTTACCATCATATTTTGTACACTCAACTGGGTCATCCAAAAACACACCACACTATAAATTCCATTCCCCCTCTAGCTTTTCTTCTTCAACTCTTCTCTAAATTAAAGAACCAATTCCCCTTCTTCCTCTACATCTCTCAATACAATATCTCATATCAACAATGGAGAAAGTTCCTGAAGAACCATTGGTCATGGATCAGGAGCGACTAACGGCCGAGATGGATTTCAAGGATTCATCAAGCATAGTGATCAAGATACGTCGGCGATTGCCCGACTTCTTGCAATCGGTGAATCTCAAGTATGTGAAATTAGGGTTACGAAACACGACTAACCCGACTTTTTACATCCTCCTCCCGCTGTTCCTCTTAGCTGCATCCGTGTTTCTTCGTATAGACCTAATAATCATCATGCCTTCCCAGTTCTCCATCGATCCAGTCACTGCGGTCGCATCGGCTTCTGTGATGCTCATATTACTCACTATTTACTACTTGAAGCAACCTCGACCTGTTTATCTGGTCGAATTCGCGTGCTACAAGCCAGTGGATGAGAGCAAGATCTCAAAATCTGATTTTTTGGACATGACTGAGTGTACCGGTGTGTTCAACAAACAATCGCTCGATTTCCAAACAAAAATCACAGAGCGGTCGGGTCTTGGAGACGAGACATACCTTCCACCGGGAATTCAAGCACGCCCGCCCCGTCTTTGCATGAAGGAGGCACGCCTTGAGGCTGAGGAGGTCATGTTTGGTTGTTTGGATGCACTTTTTGAATCAACCGGGATCAACCCTAGTCGGGATGTGGGAATCCTCATTGTGAATTGCAGTTTGTTCAACCCAACACCATCTCTTTCGGCCATGATTATCAACCATTACAAGATGAGACAGGATATCAAGAGCTTTAATCTCGGTGGGATGGGGTGTAGCGCCGGCCTTATTTCAATCGACCTTGCAAAGGACCTTCTCCAGGCAAACCCGAATTCCTATGCAGTTGTGCTTAGCACAGAGAACATAACCCTAAATTGGTAAGCCTCATTCCTTGTGTGAACTACATACCAAACACAATTATCCATATATTTGTTTATATAGATATGGATTAATGAAATAAGCGACTGAGATAGAAGAACTGCATTTGTAGGTACTTCGGCAACGATCGCTCCATGCTTCTGTCAAATTGCATCTTTCGTATGGGTGGCGCCGCAGTGTTGTTATCCAACAAGAGGTCAGATGCATCACGGGCCAAGTATCGGCTCGTTCATACAGTTCGGACCCACAAAGGGGCCAATGACAACTGCTTCAACTGTGTGTATCAGCGCGAAGACAGCAGTGGATCTGTCGGTGTCTCCCTCGCAAGAGAACTCATGGCAGTGGCCGGAGACGCATTGAAAACTAACATCACCACCCTGGGCCCACTTGTCCTGCCTCTTAAGGAGCAGTTCAAATTTGCAAAGTCACTTATGCAACGCAAGGTAAAATACTAAAATGCCAACTTATTATATATTGTAGTTTAATATTTTTTTTAGTCTAGGCTAGGCTATTAATTCATTTATATGACAATTTGTATTTAACAGAAATTAATTTGGTTGCTCTTTCAGGTTCTAAGGATGAAGGAGGTCCGTCCATACATTCCGAACTTTAAAAAGGCGTTCGAGCACTTCTGCGTACATGCCGGGGGACGCGCGGTTTTGGAAGAGGTTCAAAAGAATTTGGGCCTCCTTGACATAGACATGGAACCATCTAAGAGTGCATTGCACCGGTTCGGTAACACTAGCAGCAGCTCCTTGTGGTACGAGTTAGCCTACGCCGAGGCGAAAGGACGGGTTGCGAAAGGCAACCGGGTCTGGCAAATCGGGTTCGGGTCTGGATTCAAGTGCAATAGTGCAGTCTGGCATGCATTGCAAGACATTCCACCGGTCTCTGCTCGAAAAGCCGGTGGTCGGCCGCAGTATAATCCTTGGGTTGATTCTATAAACAACTATCCTATCAAGAGTTTAACCAAAGATATATACGCAAATTAATCAATTAATTCGTTTTCTCTACAAATTAAAAACAACAGAAGAGATCAGATCACCTATAGTTCCAGTTATAGGGTTGTTCTCCTCAAGTTGTAAGTAGAACTAAACGGTGGAATTGTATGTGATCCGGTCGCCGAAACAAAACTGTTAATGTTTTTCTAGATTGTAAATGTGTTGTTTCATTGATTACAGCTCGTTATGGTTTGGAAAGGTAGGCTGGTAATATTTAAGATGTACATTAAATTCATACTGTTATGGTTGTTACGACTACAGCATTGTTTGCTTGCTAACCTTGAATGGAATAATAATACTAGCTACAGCTATCTGACCAGCTGGGGAGCAACTTAATTTTAACTAAAATAATATATTAAACTTGTAATTTTTTTTACATAAAATCTTGAAAATAATATTTATTCAAATTTACCACCTAAAAAAGTTTGCCTATTACTAATTAAGGTCAACCTTTAATTACATTTTAAACACCAACTTTTTAACATTGCTAAAATTGCAACTTTAAACTTTTATATCAACCCTTAAACTAATTGTCAAGTAGAAACCTATAGATAAATTCATGTATTAACATAATCATGTACTAATAAGTATTGTTTAAATTTGTATAAAATATCAACCATGCAGCATGCATGAAGAGTAATTATCAATTATTAATTATAATATGGTAATTTTGTGAAATTTCTTGTGCAATTATATATTCAGCAATTAATAGTGCTAAAATTTGAATAATAATAACTTTAAAAATTACTCCGATGCAAATGTAAATCTCATGAATAATTAATGCAAGAGCATCTAATATATGCCAAGTGCTCTGTCCCATAATTTCTTCCTAGCTAATCTCTTAATTAATGCATATGTTAGCATTTTGACTCCGGTATTAATTATCGCTTAACTACTCTGCCTACTGGCAATAAACATTTTCAATCTCAAAATGTAACTGATGCATGGGCGAGTGGGCGACAGGTTCCAAATTATCATCAATTGTGTGTGAACACAAGTTACGCAACTCTTGTACAACACAAGTTACATTTTTTTTACATGATAGTTTTCGTGTTCTATTTTTGTGGAATATTAATTTATGTCGTCATTCATCATAAATCAATTGAACTCCACTATTAAATTTTTTGTATAACTTTATAGATGACTAAATAACTTTTAAACCGTCCAATTTTTTAATACATGTCTTATCTAAATAATTGAGAACCTTTTTGTAATTTTAATATATTAATATCAGTAATATTTTCAAATATATGTACGTATTATCAGAATTTGATGTACGATAATATTACCTTTATTGTTACCGAGCGATAGATTTTATCGCTCGGCGATTTGAAAAGAAAAAAGAAAAAAAAGGTCTAACAAAAACCTAGCGCAGCCGTCCCCCGCTCCTACCCCTCCTCATCTCCCTTATTGGCTTCATCCTGACACATCAACATTCTCTCTCTATCGGCTCTATCTTCTTGAGCGGAGAGAAGAATGAAAAAGAGAGAGACCGGAGTCGAAAGTGCAGTATCGGTAGAACTTGGAACGCAGATAGAGTCTCTACTCCATCGCGATCGGAGCACGGCGGTGATCGAAAAACATCGGATCTGGTCATGAAGAAAGATGGAGACTAAGTAATAGGATCATTAAGAGTGTGTAAGTAGAATTAGAAGATTAAAGTAGTAGAATTAGAAGATTAAAGTAGTTTAGAGAAATTCGTGAGAATAAGAAAGTAGATTTAGTAATTAGAATCATTTGACTTGTTATACATACATTATTTATCACTAAAATTGTTAGTAGAAATCTAAATCTACTAACCTTAAAAAAACATTATCCTAATTAAAATTATAAAGTATTATAATTACCCTCATAATCCTTACCTCTCAAATGCCCTCACAATTTTTGGGCTAACATTTAACGAAAAAAATATAATTAATAGGCAATTGCTCATTTGTATTCAAACAAGAATTTATTTTGGTTTAGATGAGTATCTATTTTAGGATATATAATTGTTCATTTTTGGATGATTTAGTCTTAAACAAATGACAAGCGTCTATTTTGAGTCAGACAATTAAATAGTCATTTTGGTTCAGATGAGCATTTCATTAATTTCTGTTTAACAATTTTTGACCTTGGTCAAATGAATAATAGTTGTCAACAATAACTTCAAATTGAGAACTTATAAGTGAATGTTTATTTTAATTCAAACGAGGATATATTCTAAAATAGTTAGTCTGATAGGTAACATTATGATTACACATGAACTTTGTTAAAAGGTCCGTGATTTTTATTAGTATCCAAAGTTAATTAGAAATTAAAAAAATGCCGAGATTCGCTGGGAATTAATAAAATGTCCATACCTGCTAGAAAATGACCGGTTCCTATTTAAATAGGGTACCGGTCAGAAAATGGCCGGTACTAAATAATTTTTTTTTTTTCTGGCCGGTACCCTATTTAAATAGGAACCGGTTATTTTCTGACCGGTATGGACATTTTTATTAATTCCCAGCGAATCTGGGTATTTTTATTAATTTCTAATTAACTTTGGACATCAATAAAAATCACGGTTAAAAGGTCCTATAAGAGAAGTAGTCTTGAAATGTAAGACACAAGTTTCATACAAAATTCCAATGTACGGAATAATAATATATTAAGTGATTCTGACATTTCAGAGCCAGCAAAAAATTTAGCCAAACCTTAATTTTGGCCAAAATTAAAAGCAAACTTACATGGTCAAAATTTGCCATAACACCAAAAAAAAAACTTGGACCAAATTACAATCCGTGAGCTTAATACAATTAAATCCTTATAACAAACTGTAAAATCAATCATGCATATATATCACTTTCTAGTTGAATTGCCAAGTCAAAAATGTAACTAGCTATATATGCATGCCAACTTTTGGGATAATTTTTTCTGAAGTAATTAAAAATTAATGGGTCAAGATCCTTACTAATACATTATGTGGTAAAATTTCAAAATATATACTTCTAATTAGTTCAAAAAATCTTAGAAAAAAAGAGAAGTTCTGGACTTGTGTTATTGACCATATAAATATAGCTTAATATATACAAGTGCTTTCAACTTTTAATTATTAATGGATATTGAAAAATTCAAATTAATATTATTCGATGAACAATAAAAAAAACATTTGAAAATATCTTTTTTTTTGTTCATGTTATCATTTTCTGTATGTAAAACTATATAATCAATGTAAATTTTTATTCTCAAAATATCCAATTTAAAATTAAAATTTTAAATATGGTGGATATTGAGCAAAAAGATCTCAAAATTCCCATTTATCTATAATATCATGCAAAAGAGAAATATGTAGTATTTTTTTTTTTGTTGAATAAAACTACCAAGTTAAAATGTAATTGGTGTCCAGAAAAAAAAAATGGATTGGAAAAGATCACAGTTGAAATGAATTGGATAAGAAAAAAAAATATTCAGAAACCTTATAGACCATTAAGGTTTTTTTAAGGTAAGATTAAGTCAATTGCTTTCCAGCAAATTAAAGCTATTAGAACTAACATATGCTAAAACTAATGTAACGCATGAAATGAAGCTTAGACTTTACCAAAAGTAAAAGAGTGTGTCTTCTATGGACATAAGGACCTATTTGTAAAATGAACATATTTTCATTTTCAAAGTTCAAACAGTCGATCCGACCGTTCAACATTATCTCCATATTAAAATGTACTTGGAGGTCAAATTTTACATTTTCTTGAATTTTTTTACTATTTATTAAGTATTTTACAAAAACTAGTCAAATTCAGACCATTGAATTTTGTAAAGTACTTAATAAATAGTACAAAAATTCAAAAAAATGTAAAATTTGACCTCCAAGTACATTTTAATATGGAGATAATGTTGAACGGTCGGATCGACTGTTTAAACTTTGAAAATGAAAATATGTTCATTTTACAAATAGGTCCTTATGTCCATAGAAGAATTTGCCAAAGTAAAATACACGTAAACTATAGT